>CM053786.1:151400901-151848401 GCA_028749045.1 Cupressus sempervirens
GTGGTTGATGCATTCTTTGTTGGCATCTATATTCATGGATTATGATGGTGGACATGTATCCTCACATTAATGATTTGCATATGTTAGATGATGTTATCTTATGCTTTACTTGCATGTTAGATTTCTTTTTGCATATGATGTAGGATGTTTTAGGAGTGACATTCCTACTATGTTAATAGCCAATGATCTCTTCAATGCTTTGGGATGTTACGCATGGAGGGATGGCTAGGATCCATGATGGTCTAATGATGCTATTAATAGTTGGGAGGAACCGTGCACTTAGTTATTTATGTTTGTGATATATGGTTATCTTTTATGATGGATGTTTATATCTTTATGATGATGATGTATCATGTAATGTTTATGGTTTCGTTTATGTTATTGCATCATGGATTAGAGTTAGTATGATGATGCAGTTTATTTATACAGATGTTTATTCTTTTAAGCCTTTCATACCCTATGGCATGTATGGTGGATGATCGAGCAATCAGGAATGTAAGTTAAGAACATTGGAATTTTCATTATTATTTTATGGTTTCATTTATGTTATTGCATCATGGATTAGAGTTAGTATGATGATGCAGTTTATTTATACAGATGTTTATTCTTTTAAGACTTTCATACCCTATGGCATGTATGGTGGATGATTGAGCAATCAGGAATGTAAGTTAAGAACATTGGAATTTTCATTATTATTTCATGTGGATATTATTTCTTTGAGATTAATTCATATTTCATATATTTGAGCAGATTTAAGGAGAAGGAATAACCGTAAATGGTATCCTATATACATCAGTAGATGACTTTAATTAAACATTTGGTGGGAGATCAAATAATTATCCATTAATGTATCAACAACAACATATCTCCAGCTGCCTCCCTAATTCCATATATTGATTAGCTTTATATTATTGAATGTCAAATTGTCTTTTTCCCTTGTGCAATATAATAATTGATTTAAAAATAAAGTATACATGTATTCTTTTTTTTTTTTGTTTACTAGTGTATGGATTTTCCTATTACAAAGAATGAAGATGCCAAGATATCAAAGCTCAATTGATGCAAAAAAATAATAGAGAAAAATTAATATGATCAAATGTTTGATTAAATATTAATCAAATAATAATGAGGATAAAATGAATGAAATCAAAGTTGATGTGCCTAAATATATAGGCTATGTATGATAAATATGAATGATGAAAGAGATAACCTATCAACTAGACAAGGTGTAATCACATGTCCACCAAAGGGGGATCATCCTTCTTTGTACGAAAAACTATATGCAACATGTGTGATAATGAGATGTTAAAAATGTTGTAGGAGAAATAGGTGGATGTCCACATAAAGAGGTATGACATAAAAAATGTATACCAAAATTAAGGCATACTTCTATAAATTGTTAGTCTCAAGAAGCATCTTATAGCTTCCTACTTGAAATGTGTAAGGGAAATGAAAGAGATATTGTGCTTGTTTTTTTCAAGTGAAATAAGAGAAGTAACCCTTTCAAGGTACACTAAAAGATTGAAGATTTAATGGAGTAACAGAAAAAACATGCTAATATCCAATGATTACCAAGTGAAAATGCAATACAAATAATAGCAAGCTAAGATGAGAATGAAAGAAGTAAACTATGATGCAATGCAAGTACAAGAATGTAAACATAATATGAGTACAAGGAAATTAAAAAAAACTGTAACAATGCAAGATTAATATTTCCTTATTTAGACTATGTGATTTAAGCTAAATGCAATAAAGTGAAGGTTAACCTAACAAGCAAACTAAATAAGAATGCAAATGTGAGTGCTAAAGTGATCAAGAATTCAACTAAATGTAAAAGAACATAACAATAGCATAACTGTCCATGATATGAGAGAGTGAGGAGAACGCTTTCTTTTAAAGAGAAATGGATAACAAGATATTAAAAAGAAAAATCAAGGGTGGAGAATTATTCTTATTTTTACTTTGTGCACTTGATTTTCAAGAGGAAAAATGAATGGTTATGTTTAAGAGACAAAAGATGTGTGAAGGAGATTAAGAGGCAAAAGAGATTCCACTTGCCTTAGATAGTGTATATTCAATTTGTAGACAAAAAATTTTCTTATTTTAATTTTAAACTAGGAAATTTCTTTTATGTCCACACATAGGATAAAGGGTATTTTTATTAAATTAAAATGGGAAATGTTCTTCAATTTAATAAAGTCTTAAAATAATATGGTCAAGCCATAGGTTAAAAATGAATACAGGATTTATCAATATGAAAAATTTATTGGAAGTCTTAATTGGAAAGTTGTAACATGTAGATCTAATCTATGAATCACATGAATAATATGTAATCACATAACACAGAGATTTGGTTACCTAGAAACCCTCCAAGGTGAAGGTAAAACTAGGGTGTGGATGACACCCACAAATCTTCACTACTGTAGTAATAAAAATAACCTATTAGGCTTATAGTGTTGATCACTTTTGATGATCTACCCTATGAGGGTTCTACCCTTTTAAAGGCATTTGAGACTATTATATCTCACTCTGTGAAGGATTTTACACTTATAAAAAAGTAAGGACTCGATTAAGAGATTTACAAAGCTCTATTAAAACCACTCTATTGAGAGATTATTCCTGACTCAATCTATTAAAACTAATTGAGTACCTAATCCTCAATCTACTTTGAGAAGCTAGTTTTGGATCTTCTCTCTTCAATATGATCTAATCTCTAATCTAATATAAATTTACTAACCCTCACTACTTTTATAAGGTAACTTTCTCTATTCTACAATAACAAAACTCAACTTTCTCACCTTCTACACAATGTTCCCACTTACATGCTTGATCTACTTTGTGATTGCATGAATAGCTTTCTTGCTCCTTCTAACCTTCATCAACATAGATCAAAATAGGTTTTGATTTCCTCTATATAAATATTTTTAATAAAGTATTTGTTGGATGATTCTTAATTTTTCCTCTTCATCTAATTGATTGATCATAGCCCATAGGGATCTGTGATTCATGTCATAAAATGCATAATAGCCTCTACAAATATTAAATGTCTTTTACATGTTAGCTCAAAATGGTTTGCCTCAAAATTTGAATCATTACTTACTTGAATGTCAATTTTACATTTCTCAGCACTTACTATCTTTGATACTCATCCTTTACTGTACATGCTACTATTTCTTAGTTTCTACTGTGCTTGACACCTTCTATGTAACTCAAAAATTAATGTGTTCAACTACTTGGCATTTATTAGGCTCAGATTATACTGAAAGTACTTCATGACCAAATATTTGATCAACTCCTATAGAGATTGGCATATCAAATTTTATTTATGAGTTTTTATATGACTCACTCTATATAAAGTAGCTCAGTCATAGTGATAAATGTCAAACTTTTCCTAGTATATGACTATGGGTCTAGCACTAATAGACAACAATTGTTAGAGATACCAACAATCTCCCCCTTTGATATTAGTGGAAAAAAAACTTTTTCAGGATTAAATTGTTACAATAATAATATGTGTACCCCCCCAAGCCCATTACCTAGTTCTTGGATAACTACAAAAAAAATTCAAATGAATAAATAACAATACATATATGTACATGACTCTAAGTAGTTTGACTATTTCAATGCCATACCCTGTTTATCTTTTGAACTCTTATCTCTAAAGTCTAATTCTAACTCTTCTAATCTTATATTTCATTTTGTACTCAATTTCCACTCAAAATATGTAACCATTATCACATTCCATCATTTTATTCCCCCCTCATTTTTGTCACTCATGGTCCTTGCTGGAGTCAACTCAATGGAATCTAACCATATTTTTAAATAAATAGTTTGTGAGCCTATTGAACCATAGAAAGTGAATAATCCTAAGTGGTTCAAACTGATTCGAAAATGTGATTCTACAACTCAAATCTAGCTAACAAATCTATCAAACTATCAACAACTAAAATATTATGATCTTTTTGAATAAGATCTTTTGTTGACTTCAATTCTCATTACATGACCTCCAAATGAGGTATCAACATAGATTGGATAACGATCGATTTTGACCTCATGCTATTATCAACTCTCTATAGTTCAACTATATTTCCTTAAGAAAATAATAAATTACTCTAATGTCTTGAGTTGGAATCAAATGACTTTGACATAGTGATTCTTGTTTGCTATATGTCAAATTGAATTTGCTAGTTGTTTGCCTAAAGATCACTGGTGAATCTTGGCACATCGCAAAAAATGTTGTACAAACATTCTACCTTTTGTATAAGTTCCTCTGTATTCTATAGAGGTCCCTATAATTCAACCTTTTTCTCAACAATGGTTGTTGAGACTTTCTCCACAAACTTATTCTCAAATTTATTGGTTGACCAAGCCATCAAATTTTCATTCTCTTTAATGTCTCTAGCATTTATTTGGTCAACTATATGTATAAGCTAGGAAATAGTTGGGGCTTACCCATAAATTTTTTTTATATCAAATGCATCAACAAAATTTTCCTTTATATCATGCAATACCTCCTTCTATTAATTCTCTCTTCCTATTTCTCATTTTTCACCAAAGTTTCTTGCAATGTGATTGTTTCCTTGAAAGTGACATTTGTTAAATCCTATTTTGGAATCTTAATAACTTCGTTCATTCAAAATACGTAACCATCATTTTATTTTCCCATTTTTTTTGTTACTCATGATCATTGTTGGTGTCGACTGGGTGGAATCTAATTGTAATTTTCAATGAATAGTTTATGAGCTTGTTGAATCATAACAAGTGAATGATCCTAAGTGCTTCTAGCTGATTTCAAAACATGATTCTATAGATGCAATGTAGCTACCAAATCTATCAAATTATCAACAACTGAAAGATTATGATCTTCTTGAATAAAATCTTTTGTTGACTTCAATTCTCACTACATGACCTCCAAATGAGGCATCAACATAGATTTGATAGAGATCAATTTTAACCTCATGCTATTATCAACTCTCTATAGCTCAACCATATTTCCTTGAGAAAATAATAACTTATTCTAATGACTTGAGTTGGCTTCAAATGATTGTGAGGAAATTATGTTTGTTTGTTGCATGTTAGGTAGAATCTACCAGATGTTTTCCTAAAGATCAGTCATGAATCTTGGAAAATCATACAAAATATTGTACAAATGTTGTACCTTTTGTGTAAGTTCCATTGTAATATATACATGTCCCTATAATTAATCCTTTCTCTCAACAATGGTTGTTGAGGCTTTCTCCACAACCTTATTCTCAAATTTATTGGTTGACTAAGCCATCAACTCTTCATTCACTTAAATGTCTCTAGCATTTATTTGCTCAAATACATGTAAAATATTGGATATAATTGGGGTGCACCCATCAAATTTTTTTATATCAAATGCATCAACAAAAATTTCCTTTCATGCAATGCCTCCCTTTGTTGATGCTCTCTGCCCATCTCTTCCTTTTTCTTGTTTTTCACCAAAGTCTCTTGCAACATGATTATTTTCTGAAAAGTGAGATTTGTTAAATCCCATTTTGGCATCTTAATAACTTCGACCATTCAAAATACATAACCATCATTACATTCCTTCATTTTATTTCCCCCTTGTTTCTGTCACTCATGGTCATTATTGAAGTTGACTGGCTAGAATCTAATTGTATTTTTCAATGAATAGTTTTTAAGCCTATTGAATCATATCAAGTGAATGATCCTAAGTGGAGCTAGCTGATTTCAAAATGTGATTCTACAACTCCAATGTAGCTACCAAATCTATCAAAATATCAACAATAGAAAGATTATGATATTCTTGAATAAGATCTTTTGTTGACTTCAATTCTCACTGGATGACCTCCAAATGAGGTGTCAACATAGATTGGATAGAGATAAATTTTGACCTTATACTATTATCAACTCTTTATATCTCGACCATATTTACTTGAGAAAATAATATTTTATTCTATAGTTTTGAGATGGATTGAGATGACTGTGAGCTAGTTATGCTTGTTTGTTGCATGTTAGCATGAAGATCACTTGTGAATCTTGGAATATCATACAAAATGTTGTACAAATGTTGTACCTTTTTTATATGTTCATTTTTATTCTATACACATCCCTATAATTCAACCTTTTCCTTAGCAATGGTTGTTGATACTTTCTCCACAACTTTATTCTCAAATTTATTGGTTGACCAAGTCATCAAATTTTTATTTGCTTCAATTTTTATAGAATTTATTTATTCCACTATATGTAAAAGCTTGGAAATAATTGGGGCTTACCCATCAAATTTTTTTAAATTAAATGCATCAACAAAAATGTCCTTTATATCATGCAATACCTCCCTTTGTTGATGCTCTCTTCCCATCTCTTCCTATTTCTTGTTTTTCCCAAAAGGCTCTTGCAACGTGATTATTTTCTCAAAAGTGACATTTGCTCAATCTCATTTTGGCATCTCAATAAATTTCTCCATTCAAAATATGTAACCATCATTACATTCCTTGATTTTATTTCCCCCTTGTTTTTTTCACTCATGGTCATTGCTAGGGTTGGCTGTGTGGAATCTAACTATAATTTTCAATGAATAGTTTTTCAGCCCATTGAATCATAGCAAGTGAATGATCCTATGTTATTCTGGCTAATTTCAAAATGTGATTCTACAACTCCAATGTAGATACCAAATCTATCAAACTATCAACTGAAAGGTTATGATCTTCTTAAGTAAGATCTTTTGTTGACTTCAATTCTCACTGCATGACCTCAAAACAAGGTATCAACATAGATTGGATGGAGATAAATTTTGACCTCATGCTATTATCAACACTCTATATATCAACCATATTTTCTTGAGAAAATAATAACTTATTCTAATGTCTTGAGTTGAATTCAAATGATTGTGAGATAGTTATGCTTGTTTGCTGCATGTTAGATGGAATCTACTAGATGTTTAACTGAAGATCACTCATGAACCTTGGCACATCATAAAAAATGTTCTAGAAATGTTGCAGCTTTTTTATAGGTTCTTCTATATTGTATACGCGGCCCTGTAATTCAACCTTTTGCTCAATAATGATTGTTGAGACTTTCTCCACAACCTTATTCTCATATTTATTGTTTGACCAAGCCATCAACTTTTCATTCACTTCAATGTCTCTACCATTTATTTGTTGAACTATATGTACAAACTTGGAAATAATTGGGGCTTACCCATCAAAATTTTGTATATCAAATGCATCAACAAAAATTTCCTTTATATCATGCAATACCTCCCTGTATTGATTCTCTCTTTCCATCTCTTGCTATTTCTTCTTTTTCACTAAAGTCTCTTACAACATCTTTGTTTTCTCAAAATTGACATTTCTTCAATTCCATTTTGGCATCTCAATAACTTCCTCCATTCAAAATAAGTAACCATAATTACATTCCATCATTTTATTTCACCCTTATTTTTCTCATTCATGGTTCTTGTTGGAGTTGACCGGGTGCAATCTAATCATATTTTTCAATGAATAGTTTGTGAGCCTGTTGAATCATAGAAAGTGAATGATCCTAAGTGGTTCTAGCTAATTATAAAATGTGATTCTACAACTCCAATCTAGCTACCAAATCTATCAAACTATCAACAGCTGAAATATTATGATCTTCTTGAATAAAATATTTTGTTGACTTCAATTCTCACTACATGGCCTCCAAATGAGGTTTCAACATAGATTGGATAGAGATAAATTTTGACCTCACACTATTATCAACTCTCTATAGCTCGACCATATTATATTGAGAAAATAATAACTTATTCTAATGTCCTTAGATAGATTCAAATGATTGTGAGATAGCGATGCTTTTTTTCTACATGTCAGCTTAAATCTACTGGATGTTTACTTGAAGATCATTGGTGGATCTTGTCACATCACACAAAATGTTGTACAAATGTTGTACATTTTTTATAAGTTCCTTTGTATTCTATACACATCCTTCCAATTCAAACTTTTTCTCAACAATGGTTGTTGATACTTTCTCCTTAACCTTATTCTCAAATTTAATGGTTGACCAAGCCATCAACTTTTCATTTGCTTCAATGTTTCTATCATTTATTTTTTCAACTATATGTTTAAGTTTAGAAATAATTAGGGCTTACCAATCAAAATTTTGTATATCAAATGCATCAAAAAAAAAAATTTTATATCATGCAATACCTCCCTCTATTGATGCTCTCTTTGCATCTCTTCCTATTTATTCTTTTTCACCAATGTCTCTTGCAACATGATTGTTTTCTCAAAAGTGACCTTTGTTAAATCCCATTTTGGCATCTCAATGACTTCATCCATACTAACTTGAATATTTGGAGAGCTATTCTTTATTTCTATCCTTTTTCTTGGGGACAAAGTACTACTACTCGACACTACTTTTGGAGTTGGTGAGGGGGTGTCACTACTCAATATTTCTTATATATCTATACTTGAGACAATAATAGTAGCACTCGGTACAACTGCATTTTCCTCTTTATTTTCCTCAATTTGAGGTTCTGATACATTTGGTTCTTCTCAATCATTGGAGAAATGTCTACACTTGTTTCTCTATTTAATTCCTTTGCCTCTTGCTTCTCTTTTTCTGGCATCTTAGGGATTATGTTTATTGACAATTGCAATGTCAAGAGTGGTGGCATGAATAGGAGAAATTTTTGCTTATGAGCTTAGCACACCTAAACTCACTTAATTGATTTGATCATATTGACTTGTTACTACCACAATTTCTTTCTCTGATTCCACTCCTTTAATGGACAAACCAAAAATGCTCTTCCATAGAAACTCATTTTGGTGAATTACAACTTCAATCTTATTTTAAAAAATCATGAAAGTTCTAAACTTAGGAACAAATTAGTTTCTATACTGATCCAAAAATGTTTCCTTGTGCTCTTTTGATAAATCAGGCATAATCTTGGCCAATGTTCCTTCTCTAATATCTTTCTCTACTCTTGATGCTTGTTGCCATCTTCCATTTAATATATTGTTCAAATCAATAGGAATATTCTTCTCACTTTTTTAGGAGCCAATTTATTAGTTTCTATAATGTCTATCATGGCATCCTCAACTTTAATTCTATCAACATTATCCAATGTATATCATAATTTACAAATCTAAAGATGGATAAGCCTGCAGAGCTTTGTAGGTCAACACATACCTTATCAATGGTCATTTCTCTTCTAGGTATTGTGGCAAGTTTATCTAATTCTATTCTCTCTACATCCTCCTCTTCAAATTTCTCCTTGACCAATCTTTTTCTCTTAGGCTAGTTCACTAGTGCTTGTGATTTCTTCTTCTTTATACTTGAGCCACCTAGTTTAGTAATATTTACTACTCCTTTCTTTATAGATGGCTTGGAATGTACTATTTTTTCCCTAGTCCTTGATTTGGTTTGTGATGGAGGAGAGGGGGGTACCACTACTATCTTCTTTTCAACTTACTTTGCGTTAGGCTTAACAGTTTTAGCCTTCTTGGTGGGTTGTGTAACAACAACTAGGGATTTATTCTTGACTCCATATTCTTCCTCTTCCTCATCACCATTGTCTTTCTCTTCAACTTCTTCAAGACCTTGAGTGAGCTGAAAAGGTTCTTTTCTTTTTCCTTGTGTGCCTAGTCTTTCCTTTAGGTCTTCAATAATTCTCTTTCTTTTCTTCTTCTTAGAAGCTAATTTTATATAAAATGTGATTCTTTCCTTAGCTTCTTCATATTTTCCAAAAGATTTCACTTCAGTATCAATCTCTTATTTTAGTAATGCAACAATATTTTCACTCACAATGTTAGTATCAATTTCATAATCAAATTCTTTTAGCCATGCCTTCCTTGGCTTTACTAACCTTGCAAAAATGTATTATATATTTGCACTAAAAAGTATAAAAGATTCTAGTATTTCATTACCAATCCTTTTTGGTAGTCTCATCCTCATATTTTTTCTTTGTTTGAATTCTTCAAAATATTTGTCCTCAACATTTTTAAAAATTTCCCCTAAGTTATGCATTGATTGATTTTTGTTGTCACTGGTTTGTCTTTCTCACAAACAATATTACCAATACCAAGAAAATATTTCTAAACATAAAAGAAAATGCACATGATAAGTGATCCAAACTTACATCTAGAATTCTTCGCCTTCCTCATGGATGTCAAGTATTCTGCCAATTAAAATATCTACAACTTGGAAAGATCACATTCATGATCTTTATTAATAATTTTCCATGTGGGGTCAACTTCCATACATGGTACGTTGTTCAATTTGCTTGGTTGTTAGAATTTATGAGAGATTAATGTACAAGAGTTTTATTGGAGGAGAGGAGTATGATGCAGTAGCATCAAGACATGCAAGGGTCCCTATAGAAGAAATAATATGGATCGGGGCCAAAGAAGCCTATGAACCAATAAATTGGCATGTTTTGAAGCCAATCATGGCCTTATGAGACTTTAAGGATGCTCAAAATGTAATGAATCCTAAAGCGCATGTTAAGGACCTTAGGCTCTTTAGTAATGAATTAGGTGTAGAAGGGAGATATGGATTCAAATAAGTCTTTAGGAGTCTTAGAAGGAATTAAGGTTGGTTAAATTAGTCTTCAAGACCTAACATACAAATTTGAGGAGTTAAATAGTTATTTTATGCAATAAATTATAAGTTAGAGAATTCAAATATTTGAATCCCAACAGTTAGTGCATTTAGGAGGGAAAGTAGTTTTAAGGAGTTTTAACACAAACTAAGCATGGGAACTAGTCCCAATCAGTTGGGATAGTTTCTAAGAATATCATTAAGCTTAGTTGGAGGCATTTTATGGACAAAAAAGTAGAAATCATTTATTTTGTACTAACTATGCAAGAAAGATCAATAAAAACTCAATTTTGTTAATGCAATCTTGACATTTTATATTTAGATTTGTGATCAAGTGATGTTCTAATCCTTGGTAGATAGTTTACTCTATGTAGATCCACTTTAAATGTTTTGAGGTCACTTGTTGATCTCTAATCTTGCAAATTTGTGTTGATAACATTAGAAATAATGTTATGTTTTACTAGTTTCTGACAAAGATTAATGTTTGGATGATCATTCCATGAATGAAATTTATAATTCTCCTAAAATGACCCAGCCCTAACTTGTACAATATTATTCTAACATTGACATGTCTAGATAAGAGTTTTTTTGTTGGTGATCACCTACGAAGGAAGTGTTAATAGTGAATGGAGATGTGGGTATGGAACAATAGTAGAGAAACTATTTGATGGAGGGGAAATTTTTATGGTTTGAGGTGTTTAGATACACCCTATATAAGGTGAATCCACCCTTGTTTGATCCTAGAAGCATTGGGACATCACTTAATTAGAAAGCCCTAGTTTGAGAGGGTTTTGAGGAGCAATTTTGGGATTTTGGTGTTGCAGAAGTTTTAGGTCTAATTCCTCTTAGATTTGTGACATTAATAACCTAAAAAAGGATTTTCTAGAGTGTGGATTTTGGGGAGTGAAAACAACTTATAGTCACATTGTGAAATTGCTCACTTTTTAAGCATTTTAGGGCCACAATATAACAATACTAGGGTATGGTCCAAAAGGACCCAAGGAATCCTTTTGATATATTGGAATATTTCTAAATGGGTATCTAAAAATATATTTTATTAAACTAATTCTTTTGGAAAATTTGGGAGCAGTTCAAGATTCTTTATCACTAGAGACCTAATTGGGGCAACTAGTCCTAAAAGGTTGTTTTGGGTGATTTAGGTGTTGGTTAATGCTTCATAACAAAAATAGTGTTAAAAATCTTTAAATCCATCTTATTTTTGCCTAAGTCAATCATCATATCTATCTAAGTCTTGGATTCATTTAAGTACTATTTTACCTTTTTGAGGGTTTGGGAAATACTAGCCATTTCTTCACAATTTAATGAGTTTATAATTAGGTGATTCATACACCACCCTTTCCTTTTCAACAATTAGAATCCAAGCCTCTATAAAAATCCTTTGAAATTTGGGAAAGTGGTCTTAAGAACTTTAATAGTTTGGATCCTTGGTTAGCCCTTACAGTTGAAGTATCCTTTCAAGAGAAGCACTTTAGTTGATCTAGCTTGTTAAGGAGATTAGAAAACATGTCTAAAGGGGAAGGAGATTTTCCCATAAGGATGAAATTTGTTGAGTTGGAAAGGATAGTCAAAGAACAATTGGAAAATAAAAAATAAGTTGAAGGTAGCTTTAGAAGAAAGAGAGAAGGAGAGGCATGAGAAGGATATGACTCTAGAAATATTGATGGAAAGAATCTTGGCATTAGGGAAAAGGGATAAAGGTAGAAGATAGGATGAGGAAGTAGAAATTGAAGAGGAGGAAGAAGCTCCCCAAGAAGAAGAACATTTAGATCTTGAAGATGTAAGGATGGCTATGTTAGTAAAATTTATAAAGAGTGGAGATACAAGGGCAAGAGCATATTTTCCTATATATGGAGGAAAGATGGGTGAAGAGGAATTGATAGATTGATTCAGTGTGATGGAGAACTTCTTTGAATGTAAGTATGTTGAAGAGGGATAGAAGTTGAAGATAGAAAAGTCAAATTTGAAGGGACATGCTCTACTATGGTGGGATTTTTATAAAGTAGAGAGACGGAGGAATAGGAATCCAAAAATCACATCTTGGTATACAATAATGGATAAGATGATGGAAAAATTTGTACCTGATGATTTTAGGGTGTAGTTATATAAGAAGTTTTAGGGTCTTAAGAAAAAATATATGGATGTATAGAAGTATATATAATATATTTGTAAATTGGACATCTGGGTGAGTCATGATGAAGATGTTGAAGAGAAGATTGCAAGATACATAGGGGGACTTATGTTCAATATCAAAGATGAATTTAGTCTTGCTACCCCTAGATTAGTTGAAGAGTGTTACAAATTGGCTATTAAGGCTAAGGAAAAGATCAAAGGAAGACATGAGAGAAAAATAATACAAGAGGAGGTTCATAAATGAGAGGAAGAGGTGGTAGAGGTACTATTGATATATAGAACATCAGTGATAAAGACAATGACAAACCATACACATTGAATAAAAGAGGAGGTTATAGAGGATGATATAGGGGAGGAATACATGGAGGAAGAGATCATGAAATGTTCATAGGGAGATGTTTCACTTGTAATGAAGTGGGCCATCAGTCATATATGTGTCCTAAATGGATTGAAGATAATGGCAAAGATAGGAGAGTCATTTTAACCCAAGAAGAACCAAAAGAAGAGGAGTCTATAAAAAGAGTGGTTTTAGTTGAAGAGGGAGAATGTGTGCTAATGGAAAGACAAAAATTACATAATCCAAGCATCTTTCGATCCACAAGTGTTTGATTCAAGGTAAAGTATGTTAGTTCATTATAGATCCTGGAGCAAGTCATAATGTAGTGTCTCATGAAGTTGTTAGGAAATTGAATATACAAAATTTTCCATATCCTCAACCATATTTTGCTACTTGGGTGAACATGAATTAGAATATGCTTGTTAGTAATCAAGTCATGATTAGGTTTTTATTTGGAAAGTATAGGGATAAGGTACGGTGTGATATTCTTAATATGATTTGTAGACATTTGATTTTAGGAAGGCCTTGGAAATGGTCTTGAAAAGTTATCCATGATGGTTTCACAAAAATTATTTAGTCCAACATTAGGGTAGGTGGTTGAATTACAACCCTTGTGAAAGGAGGAAAAAAATTTAATTATCATGTGTTTTAGGGAGGAAATAAAGGTATAGGTTCAATATGATATTGGATGGAATAACAACCAGAAAGTATAGTCACAAAGTAGTCAGAATGGTCATACAAGAGGGGAGCTTTGGGATATGCACTATGTGAAAGTTAATGTAGTTAAATGTCCTATAATGGAGCCACCACCTAGAACTAAAGAAGAGGTGAGGAGGAAAATGTTTTATCTAAAGAATGGAACAGAGATATAGGTCCTAAACCCATCTTCCTATCCTTCATCTAGATAGTTAGAAATGGAACATTATTTTACCAATTCTTTGTGTGTGAATGCAAGACATTTTATGAAGAGGTAGGTCACCTCAAGGGATATTACCTTAGCCTTGCAAACTAACAACCACCAAAGATTAATTCTTGACCTAAGAAGATCAACTATTGGGGCAAGCATTTCAATGGAGGAGGGGAGTATGATGTAGGAGTATTTGGACATGCAAGGGTCCCTATAGAAGAAAAAAGATGGATCATTGGCAAAGAAGAATATGAACCAGTCAATTGGCATGTATTGAAGAAAATCATGGCTTTATGAGGCTTTAAGGATGCTCAAAATATAATGGACCCTAAAGGGCTTGTTAAGGACCTTAGGATCTTTAGTAATGAATTAGGGGTAGAAGGGAGAAATCAATTCAAACAAGTCTTTAGTAGTCCTAGAAGGATTTAAGATTGGTTAAATTATTCTTTAGGATGTAATAGACAAGTTTGAGGAGTTAAATAATTTTTTTATGTAATAAATTTTAATTTGGAGAATTCAAATAATTAAAACCCAATTGTTAGTGCATTTTGGAGGGAAAGTAGTTTTAAGGATTTTAAACCCTAATTAAGCATGGGAACTAATCCTAATTAGTTGGGCTAGTTTCTAGGAAGGTTATGATGTTTAGTTGGAGGCATTGAACAAACAACAACACTAGAAATCATTCATTTTATACATAGACTATACAAGAAAGATCAATAAAAACTCCAAGTTGTTAATGCAATCTTGAGATTTTCTATTTAGTTTTTTTTTTAATCAAGTGATGCTATAATCCTTGGAAGATTTTGTACTCTATGTAGATCCATATTAAATATTTTCAAGCCAGTTGTTGATCTTTGATCTTGCAAATTTGTGTTGATAGCATTAGGAATAGTGTTATTTTTAATACTTTTTGACAAAGATTAGTGGTTGGATGATCATTCCATGACTAATATTTCTAATTCTCATGGACTTGTAAAATATTGTTCTAACATTGACATGTGTAGATGAGAGTTTGTTTACTGGTGATCACCTAAGAAGGAAGTGTTAATGGTGACTGGATATGTGGGTATGGAACAACAATAGAGAAACTCTCTGAAGGAGGGGGAAGTTTTATGTTTTTAGGTGTCTAGATACACCCTACACATGGTGAATCCACCCTTTTTTGATCCCGTAAGTGTTGGAACAACACTTAATTAGAAAACCCTTCTTTGAGAGGGTTTTGAGGAGTAATTTGGGGCCTTTGATGTTGCTGGAGTGTTGGGTCTAATTCCTCTTGTATTTGTGACATTTATTACCTAAGAAAGGATTTTCAAGAGTTTGGAGTCTAGGGAAAGAAAAGAACTTATAGTTTCTTTGTTAAATTTCTCACTTTTTATGCATTTTAGGGCCACAATATAACAATAGTAGGGCATGGTCCAAAAGGGCCCAAGCAATACTTTTGATATAATGGAACATGGAAAATGGGTATCTAAAAACCTATAGAGTTAAACTTGTTCTTTGGAAAAATTGAGAGGAAATCAAGATTCTTTATCGTTCGAGACCTAAATAGGGAACAAGGCCTAGAAGGTTGTTTGAGGTGATTTAGGTGTTGCATAATACTTGATAACCAAATTAGTGTTGAAACTCCTTATATCCATCTTGTTTTTGCCTAAGTCAACCATCATATCTATCTAGGAACTCTTGGAGTCATTTGAGTACTATTCTACCTTTTAGAGGGTTTGGAAAATACTAATGATTCTTCACAATTTAATGAGTTTATAATTGGGCCATTCATTCACTACCCTTACCTCTGCATTAGAAAATCTAGGGCATGAGTTAACCCTTTTCTCTCAATAATTTTGAAATCATTTTTAGAAATACCTTTATCACACAATTTCTCATAAGCCTCTCGAATCTCACAGTCACCAACTTCTCCAATTTTGCACATATAGAAACTTCTTGCATTATGAACCATGATTACGTTAAGTGGTATCAAGGATAAGACACCTATTGAATTGTCCTTCATTGCGACCATAGGAATAGAAAAAAATTGACATGGAGGACAAGTGTCACTCTTCTCTAGTTGGATGTTGCTTACCTCTATTCCTTGGCTCTTTCCTACTAATGACAAAGCTACCATCTTTCTCTGCTAGGGTTTGCAGCTTGTTTCTTTTGAACAACTCAACACTACTTAAATCTTTGCTTGATCAAACTTCTATCTCAAATTATCTCTAGATCTTCTTTACATCTCTTAATCATTGTAAAATTCTCTATGCTCTTGATTTCTATATGCAAGGTGTGACAAATATTTTCATTTTTCCACTATATACTTTCTTTTTGTTTAATTAAAGTCTCCATTAATGCTATATACTTTGGTTGGTGGAAATCAGCTATCTTGGTGAATACTAGCCCTTTTGAAATCATTTTCCACTATAGCTTTGGTCTATTCCATCTAATGTGGCCTATACACCAATTTGACATCTAAAATACCAAGTCCATATTGCAATGCTCAATCAATATAGATAATTTTACTCATTTTTTACACCGATGGTGTAAATGATTCTCTTGTACTTTTTATTTTTATAGATCTATTCAATTGCATCTTTTCTTATGTACATATGAAATTTAGCACATTTTATGTTGGGAATTAATGTAAGATATATTATTAATTATAATGTTCCTTGATTAGTTTGAGATGTTGTGATCACATTCTCCATTGGATTGGGTGATCTTAGTTCCATTCTTTCCATTATTTCCATCTTCTACCTTCTTCCAAGTTTGATTCATCTCTTTCCTTATTTGGTCAATGTGCACCTTTCCTTTACCCTTGGTGTTATTATGATTTGATGTTGGTACTTGGGTTCTGTTATTTTTGTTTGAGTGTCCAAACTTATGACATTTGGACAATACATTGTTCGGTGCATTCTTCTTCCTTTTATTAGTCCAATAGGGCATTGTCTATGATCTTCATTCACATGCGATGTGTCCATAATTTTAACAATTCTAATAATAGCCTTCAAATCTATGTCTAGTAGATATTTTGTTTATCCTTGATCTACGTTCATGTATTTAATGTCCTTTCTTCTTGCAGTAAAAACAATAATCAACAAACTTAGGTTTAGAGCTTTCCATACCATTTTTTATTCTGAAAAAGTTTGTAGTATGACCAAGTTTTCTACAATGATAAAATGTTGACTTGCCCTTTCTATTTGCATCTCAATTCTCAACTCTTGGATGATATTTTTTGTGTCCATACTTTTGAAAATTCAAATAATAGCCTTCAAATCTAGGTGTAGTAGATATGTTGTTCATCATTGATCTACATTCATGTATTTAATGTCCTTGCTTCTTGCATTAAAAATAATAACCAATAAACTTAGGTTTAGAGTTTTGCATACCATTTTTTCTTTTGCAGGTGTTTGTAGTATGACCAAGTTTTCTACAATGATAATATGTTGGCTTTCGCTCTACATTTGCATCTCAATTCTCCACTCTTGGATGATTCTCCTTTCTTAGTAGATGAATATTTCTCTTCATGAATTGATCTAGAAGTGTTTCCAGATGATCTCATTAGTTATTCAAATATTTCATTTCCTTTTATGGCTTGTTCAAAATTTGCACAAGTTCTTTCGTAGTATTCAATTTATTCTTCAATAAGTCATTCTGTGATCTTAGATTTTCTGCTTCCATGTCCTTTACATGGGTAAAAGCACAAACCTATGTCACCCTTTTGTAAAGGAAAAGGCTAACAAAAGTATAACTATTCATCTTCAGTGACATAAAACTAGTATTATTATTTAGAATTTGAAAATGAAGTAAACTAATGAAATGTGTAGAAATGGATGAAGTTTAGAATTATAATTTTTAATAATTATTAGGAATACAAAATTATATATTTTCCTAATTTTTTAGATGAATTTTTAGTTGCTGAAAAATGCTAAAAATTAGGGGATTAGTTCCCACCACAAAACTATATTGAAATAAACTTATTTCCACTTGAAATTAGACTATATTATAGATAACATATATAGCTAGAACAATCAAAAATAAAAATTGACTTTAGACCTGTATTTTCTCTTTTATAAGGATTCAAATTTCAACTCACTTGAAATTGATAGTTTTCATCTCCCACCAAATTTTTCAAAACAAATCTCTTATAACTAGAAGAAAATATATACATTCTGGAAGAGGACTCTCTCCTTTAGAATGTCATATAATTTTTTATATTTTTTTAATATGATTTAATATTTTTTCTTTCTCAAAATTAATGTCTTTTCAAGTGTTAACATATGTGGTTGTAGAAATTTTTAATTAAAATATAATGTATCTAATTAATAAACTATAAACTCTATACAAGAATATTCTTGACTTTCAACTCTATAAAATGGTGTTTATACGTTACGAAAAAAATATTATAAAAATATTAAGAGTTTTTCAAATGTTTGTTTTTTGAAATAACTTTATTTCTTTAGTATTTGGAAACAAACTAGTATAAAGCATGCATTTAATAGACATTTCTAATTGGAAAAGTGTAAGAACATATATAAGTTAGCTAGAATGAATTTATCTAGATCATATGTTTGAGCCAAAATGACTTTCGGATAGAAATACACAAATTCAGTCATTCTGATAAGTTAGCTTGAAAGGTGACACAACTTTGTACTTTTACCCATGTTTAACTCTTTATTTGTAAGCATCAGTTGATTCATCATGTCTAGTTGGGTATTTTTAATATTTTCCTGATTAGATGACCTTTCTTAAAGTGTAATTACCATTTGTCTTTTGTCTTCCTGAGCAAAAACCTTGCCTTCCTCAACTTTTTTTTGTCACATCAAAAAGCCTTACTAATTGGATATCATGTACCCTTTTTATTCCTCTAAATTCTTCATTTAGGATACTACTCTTGGGTAAAAGCACAAACCCGTGTCACCCTTTTGTAAAGGAAAAGGCTAACAAAAGTATAATTGTTCACCTTCAATGACATAAAATTAGTATTATTATTTGAAATTGAGAATGAAGTAAACTAATGAAATGTTTAGAAATGGATAAAGCTTAGGATTATAATTTTTAAAAATTATTTAGAATAAGATTTGATATATTTTCATAATTTTTATAGATAATTTTTTAGCTATTGAAAAATGTTGAAAATTAGGGGTCTAGTTCCCACCACAAAACTATATGGAAATAAACTTATTTCTCTCTGATCTCAAACTATGCTATAGGCAACATATATAACTAGAACAGTAAAAAATAAAAATTGGCTTTAGACCTATACTCTCTCTTTTATAATGATTCATTTTTCAACTCACCTAAAATCGATAATTTTCTTCTCCCACCACATTTTTCGAAACAAACTTGTTCTAACTAGGAGAAAAATTATACATTCTTGAAAAAGATTCTCTCCTCTCGAATGTCATATAATTTTTAGATTTTTTTTTATATGATTTAATTTTTTTTCTTTCTCAAAATTAACATCTTTTTTATTATTAACATATGTGGTTGTAGAATTTGTTAATTATAATATACTATATCTAATTAAAACACTATAAACTTTATATGACAATATTCTTGACTTTGAGCTCTATAAAACGCTGTTTATATGTTATTAAAAAAATAAAGAAAATAGTGAGAGTTATTGAAATGCCACTTTTTTGAAATAATTTAATTTCTTTAGTAATTGGATACAAACTAGTATAAAATATACATTTAATAGACATTTCGAATTGGAAAAGTGTGAGATTATATATAACTTAGCTAGAATGAATTTATATAGATTATATGTTTGAGAAAAAAATGTTTTTAGATAGAAATAGTCAAATTCATTTGTTCGAAAAAGTCAGCCTGAAAGGTGACACAATTTTGTACTTTTACCCTCTTTTCTAGTAGATCTACAACTACCACATCACTCCCACTTGAATTTCTAATTTCAAATAGTCCTTGAGTATCAACTTCTTCATAATTCAACTCATTTAGTTGAATGACCAATGATGTAGAAAAAGGGTGAATAACTAGGGCCAAAGGCTCACCCAGCTATCCAAGCCACCCTGCAAGAGTCAACACAATGGAAGCCAACACAAGGAACAAAAACCAAAGGAGGAAGGACAGAAAAACACTTTTATTGATTCATTAAAATATCTTCATACATGCCCAGCTATAAGGCCATCTGGGTTATGGCTAGATACACAATACAACTTCTAGATCCATGATCCAGCTTTAAATTCACATTTCCACACACATATGCCTTCCCTTTCCAAACTCTCCAAAATCTTCCCTAACTCTAAGCCTAAACATCATATTTATACTTTCCAAAATAGCTTCTAGAACATTCTAGAACATAAATAAGCCACAAGTTAGTTCTCAGTAAATATAACTTCCCATACCAAAATTAAATGGGAGCAAAGTTGGCCCAAATAGGAACTAGACATAGATTACTCGGCAAAAGAAAGCTTTCCAAAATTGGCACTCTGAATCCACACGAGCTCGTCATCCAAAGGAATTACATAGAAACAACTACAAACTTTGTAGCAACTAGAACTTAGTAGGAACTAAAAATTGGAACTCGATAACAACTAGAACTCGGTAGCAACTAGAAACTGGAACTCAGTAGAAAATGGAACTTGGTAGCAATTGGTACTCGGTAGCAACTAGAAATTGGAACTTAATAGCAACTAGAACTTAGTAGCAACTAGAACTTGGTAGCAACTGATAGAATGAAGAAAATGTGTAGGATTAGGAGGAAAACCCAGGATGCTCCTACATTAGACAACGAAGGTTGGAGAAAATGATTCTCTTGAATCATGCAAGTGTCACAACTTGAACTAAATCCAACTCAGATTGAGAAATCCATGTAGCATCTTCAATATGTCTATTCTTCCACTTCACCAAATATTCATAGTAATCTTTTCCTCTTGTGCTCTTACAAATTCTCTAACTCAATATATGTTCAACTTCTTCAATTTACTTCTTAGGATAATCATCAGGTACAACAACTTCATCATCTGACTCATGATACTTATACAAATCAGCTATATTGAATATAGGAGATATATCTATGTCATCGGGTAACTCAACTTCATAAGCATTACCACTGTCAAACTTCTTCAAGATCTTACAAGGTCCAAATTTCTTCATCTTCAGCTTACTGTATGTTCCAACTGGGAATCTTCCTTTCTTTAGATGAACCATCACCTCATCACCAACTTGAAAATCATGGTGTCTTCTAGACCGATCAGCATTCTCCTTATACTTCTGATTACTTTGTTCCAACCTCAACTTCAATTCCTTATGCAAAGACTCCATAAAATCAGCAAATTCTTCCCCTGCAATGCTTTTCTTTTCTTCACCCGCAACATCTCTCAAATCTGATATACCTCTAGGATGCATTTCGGTAACAATCTCAAAAGGTGTCTTCCTTGTACTCCTATTCATAGAATTATTATATGCAAGTTTAGCTTATGCCAATACCATCTCCCAATTACTCAGCTTATTCCCAACTAAACATCTCAACAAATTACCCAAGCTTCTATTCACAACCTCTATCTATCCATTTGTCTGTGGACAGAATGTAGAACTAAACTTCAATTCAGTCCCCATCTTCTTCCACAAAGTTTTCCAAAAATAACCAACAAACTTATTGTCTCTGTCAAAAATAATACTTCTTGGTAATCCATGCAATCTCAAAACCTCTTTAAAGAAAATTTCAGCAACATGCTTAGCATCTGATGTCTTTTTACATGGTATGGAATGAGCCATCTTAAAAAATCCATCCACTATAACAAATATGGATTCATACCCCTTCATTGTTTTAGGCAATCCAAGAATAAAATCCATACTAATGTCAGTCCAAGGTTTCTTAAGAATAGTAATAGGTGTATACAAACCAATATTTTGACTCACTCCCTTTGCAACTTGACATACTCCACAACTCTTTACAAATTTTTGAACATCCTTATACATTTGTGGACAATAATACTTCTCTTTCAGCAAACTCAATGTCTTATCAATTCCAAAATGTACAGCTAATCCACCACTATGCTTTTCCTTAATCAAATTCAACCTTATAGGACTTATAGGAATACACAACTAAATACCTTTGAACAACATACCTTCTTGAATAAAATATTCATCATACTTACTTATGTGGTTTGTCAAATTTGGTTCTCTACACTCTATAAATGCCTCAAAAAAATTAGGGCCAGCATCATATAACTCTTTCATCTCATCAAAACCAAGAACTTCAACCTTCATTTTAGTTATCAAAGAACATCTTCTACTCAATGCATCAACAACTCTATTAGTAACTCCACTCTTATGCTTGATCACAAATGTAAAACTCTGCAAGTATTCAACCCACTTCATATGTCTCTGATTCAATTTATGTTGACTTCGAAAGTATTCTAAAGCTTTATGACCAGTTTACAACACAAACTCCTTAGGAATAAAATAATATATCCACTTCTTCAAGGCTTGAACAATAGCATAAAACTCTTGATAATACAAATAATATTTCCTTTTAGCATCATTCAACTTTTCACTAAAGAAAGCAATAGGCTTACCTTCTTGACTTAATATAGCTCCTATTGCATTACCACTTGCATTACATTCAACTTGAAATACTTTGCTGAACTTCGGCAAAGCCAACACAGGTAATTCAACATTCTTTTGTTTCAAAGTCTCAAAACTCTTATCAGCTCCATGTGTCCACTTGAATTCCTTTTTATCTCCCCTCATTGTTTCAGTCATAGCATTACAAATAGCACTGAAATTCTTTATAAACTTTTTGTAAAAACTAGCCAAATCATGAAATGATCTTACCTTGCCCATATTCTCAGGTGTAGGCCATTCCAAAATTTCTTTAACCTTCTTAGGATCCATCCTTGATCCATCAGTTGAAATCACAAATCCCAAATACGCAATCTCCTTTTGCATAAAAGAACACTTTTTCAGATTAGTTAGCAACTTTTCCTCTTTCAACCTCTGCAATAATTGTCTAATATGCTCAAGATGTTCTTCCTTAGTCTTGCTGAATATCAGAATATCATCCAAATAAACAATCACAAACTTACCCAAGAATCTTTTCAGAACTTCATTTATCAACCTCATGAAAGTACTAGGTGCATTAGTCAAACCAAAATGCATAACCAACCATTCATACAAACCATCTTTTGTCTTGAAAGTAGTCTTCCATTCATCACCTTCTCTGATTTTAATTTGATGATAGTCACTCTTCAAATAAATCTTAGTAAAATACTTTGCTCCACTCAAACAATCCATTATATCATTCATCCTTGCCATAGGAAACCTATATTTCACTGTTATCTTGTTAATGGCTCTAGAATTAGTACACACTCTCCATTCTCCATTCTTTTTAGGCGCTATTACAGTAGGTACAACACATGGAATCAAGCTTTCTCTGATCAATTTTTTTTGCAACAACTCATGCACTTGTCTACTAAGTTCTTCATTCTTTGCAAGTGTCAATCTATATGGTGCTTTGTTTGGCAAACTAGCTCTAGGGATCTGATCCATACAATGACTTATACTTCTTACTGGAGGTAAACCATCAGGAATATCATCAGCAATAATTTATTTATACTCATTCAACAACTTTGCAATTTCTTCTAGCACTCGGTGAATACTACCATTTGCCATTCAATCATTACTGACTAGCACTCGGTTAACACTATTTTCTTGCACTCGGTCTTCATTGACAAAACTTAGTTTTCTTACAATTATAGAAAAATAGACTTGATTCTTTTTCATTTCCTTTTCAAATTGTTTCCCATCAACCATGCAAATTTTTATAGCAATACAATTAACCTCACCTGGACTTTCAATCAAAGGCAACAATGTTTGTTTCTTCCCATTTACCCAAAGAGTATATTGATTCAATCTTCCATCACATACATCATATGTATCATATTATCAAGGTCTACCCAAAAAAATATGACAAATATCCATGTGCATAATATCACACAAAACTTCATCAAAGTAATGTCCAATTTTGAAATTCACAAGGCATTGCTCACTTACCAATATCTTATGGTCATCTTTGATCCATGAAACATGATAAGGTTTGGGATGTTTAAGCCTGTACAAGTACAACTTGGTAATCAACTCTTCTAATGCCAAATTTGTAGAACATTGTAGCATTTTCCAGCCATCTTACATTTGGTCTTGAAAAGACTTCTCCTTAAAATAGGTTCTTGATCACTTCCTTTATTACAAAAGGTTCTTCTTGTATATGAGCAATGGTAGTATGCTAATAGAAACCAAATTTAAATAAAGCTTCTACAAACAAAACAAAATTCATAAATCTCAAGATAGACTAAGATGAACTCTCAATTGAGAATATGAGCCATTAATGGACTCTCTCAATGAGAAGCTCTCTTGTTGAGTGCCTTTGTCTAAATAGATAGGATGTATGCTCAAACTTATGCTTCAAAAAGGGCTTCAAATGAAGTTGGAATTTGGGTGTGAGTGTATGGTTTTGATGTAAAATGACTTCTTAAAATGGCATTATGACTTTACTTCATGGATTGTGTTCAAATGGCTTGGGAGAGGATTCCTTAAATAGGCAAAGGGCTTGAGGGATCAAGGGCTAGGATGCAAGGATGGAGAAAAGCTCATGGAGGGCTCAGATTGCATGAGAGGAGAGCACATGGATTGTGCTTCCTTACAGCCAATCAGGGAGTGACACATGTCACAAGGTGAGAGGATGGAGGAAAGGAGAAGGATGAGTCAAAAAAGGAAGCTCAAGGGATAAAATCTTCATAAAGACCCTCATAATGGCTTGTAAGAGCAATAAAAGGGCTTGGAAGAGTCATTTATGGCCTAGTGGGCTTCATAAAGTTTTATGGTTGGGATATTTTGAGGGACATGAGAGGAATTTCGACTTGGGCTTGATTAGGAAGGTTTTAAGCTTGCTTAGGCTTGTGCAAATGATTAGAGGATGGATTAGGATGGTTTAGGATTAGCTTAGGGATAGGCAAGTGGATGGCATTTAATGAGGGTGGGTGAAGGAGGAGATATTTGTTAACTTTGGCTTGGGTTAGTAAGTCTTAACCCATGTTTAGAGAATGTGACAAGGTTAGGAGGGGATTAGGATTAGGTTTAAAGACATCTTCTAGAAGAGTCTAGACTTCGGATGAGGATAAAGACTTTCTAGAATAGTCTAGAATTTCCTAGGATGAGGATGAAAACTTTCTAAAAGAGTCTAGAACTTCTTAGGATGAGGATAAATTAGATTTTTAGGAAATAAATAAAATTTTATTTATTTCAAGGGTTTGGGTTGAGGAGATATTTATTAAAACTTTTTTAATAAACATGAGGATTAATATTTAATCTTAATTAAATATTTTGAGTTGGGATTAGGGGTAGGAAATGATGGGATTAGCCTTTAATCAAAATTAAAGAAGGATTAGGAGATTTTGGAAGAGGTTAGTGGTATTAAGGAAATTGGCCAAGTTTTGGGCAAAAAATAAATTTTTTATTTATTTTGGGTTTTTTGGTCAATTTATTAATTAAATAATTAATAAATAAGGAAATAATGTTTAAATAAGATTTAAACATTTTTGAGAGGGATTCCTTAATTAAATATTTTTGATTAAGATAAAGGGATTTAATGGCATAAAAATAAATAAATTAATTAAATAATTAATTAATTAATAAATGATGAGGTCATCAAGAATTTTTCAGAACATAAAAATACTTTATTTTCTAAAGATTTTTAGGTGTCTACATTTTGCCCCTCTTTGATGTGATGCCGCAAGTGGCATGGCATCAAAGATAAGAAAATAAGATGCCCAAGGCTAGAGCAGAAGAGGAGAGAATGGACTATGAGATGCCCCCTCAAGAAGGCGGTGGGGAGAGAAAGTGAGGCTCGATGGCTTCTTGAAAAGTACAAGAATCTCGGATGAGCAAGGAAACTCAGATTGGCAAAGAGAAGGGGCTGAATTAGCTCAAACTCTCACTATGGGAGAATGATAAAGGAGAATCAGATGCACAAGAGGAAGCAAGCTTAAGACTTTAGGGAAGGTGGAGGATGAAGGAGCGGAGCACTATAAAAAGGAATCTAGGATAGGGAGATGGATGAGTGGATTATAAAGCTGATGCAATAGGATTTCAAAGAGCCAAATTGGTGGAAGATGGGTTTCAGAGATCCCTAGGACTAGGATTGTTGATCTCGAAAGATGAGGCTTGGTGGATCCCTAAGACTAGGATTGTGGATCCCTAAAGCTAAAGGTGAGGAGTGATTCAAAGAGATACTGATGCATAAGCTAGGGTAGGAGAGACAGATGTTGGATATGGATAGGGGATAATGGAGATGAAGGGAAATCATTGAAGCTTTTTGAGTGGGGGAGATACTTCAAAGAGAAGTACCACCATGTAGTTGAGCACTAGATTTGCTATAGGACTGTTGGTTAATTCCCAAGGTTACCAAGAACATCAAGGCCTTTTCACCATCTATCCAGAGGACTGACGAACTGACTCAAAATAAACACGCAAGGATTGCCCCAATATCACACATGAATCCCAGAGGAAGCAGTGTGGAAACAACACTGGGTAACCCACAAGTAGAAAAGAGAACAAGAAAAAGACATGATCAAGACCTTACGCTCTGATTTCCCCATTCCCAGTATACCATGATATGAAAGATCGTGGCAACCTTGAGGAGGGAACAAGGAGATTGCTTGGAAAAGATATTTCAAGACCCAACAGGGAAGAGTCCAAATCAAAAGAAAGAGAAAATCCAAAAGAGAACCATTTGCCAATGAGATGGGTAGGATGAGGTACTAATGGACCAAGATTTACAAGCTTTGGTACAAGATTTACAAGCTGTACAGGAGGTATTTACAAGCTCTATTAGATTTTGGATATTTGGTTGGAACACCAAGGGAACAAGCAGGTGTTTTATGGGATGGTGGGTGAATGGATGAGGGATAGGATAGTGATAGATAATGGATTAGTCTTAGTACACAAGGTTCCTGAATTACCAGGTTTTCACCAGGGTACCTATCCAAGGTGCTTGAATTGCCAAGTTTTCACTATTGGACGCTTAATTCTCTTTACTATTTTTTTTTTTGTATTTTTCAAAAGCTGGGTATACCAAGGATATTCAAGCATAGAACTTCTTGAGATGAATGATGTTAGTAGGATCATTCAAGAGTTCTCCTTCCGGTGTAGATAGCTGATAGGCTCCAGAGCCAAAGGAAGTAGTGACAACATAATGACCAAGCCATGTAGGTTCAAACTTGCCTTTCTTTTCTCGATCTCCTTGGACTTTCATGTTTTCTTTGAGGACCATGTCACCTGGCTGAAAGTGTCGTGGAAGCACCTTCTTGTTGAAATTATTTTTGAGATGAGTTTGATAGATGGTGAGATGATCATAGGCTTGTTGTCACTTCTCGTTTAAGAGATCTAGCTGGGTGAGCCGAGCTACTCTATATTCTTCATCTGATATTTTCCATTGCAAAGATATGCGCAAGGAGGGAAGTTCAACCTCTATAGGTAGTACTGCTTTGGCACCATAGACTAGGGAGTATAGAGTTGTGCCTGTGGATGTATGGAAGGAAGTTCAATAGGCCCATAGGGCTGGATTTATTTGTAGGTGCCAATCACGGCTAGAATCAGTGACAACTTTCTTTACAATTTTGAGGAGGGTTTTGTTAGTTTCCTCTTCCTGGCTGTTACCTTGTGGGAAATATGGGCTAGAAAAGTGGTGATGGATGTGGAGGGAAGTGCATAATTATTCCATGTTGAGATTTTCAAAGTTACCTCTGTGGTCGGTGAAGATGGTGGATGGGATGTCGAAGTGAAAAACAATGTGGTACAAGATGAACTTGGAGACCTGAACTCCTGTAGCTGAGACTATGGGGACTACTTCCACCCATTTAGTGAAATAGTCTGTAGCTGTTATTATCCATTTATGTCCATCATATGAGAGGGGTCTGATAGTTCTAACTAGATCAAGGCTCCAACAAGCGAAAGGCCAAGGTGGTGCAATAGGCTGTAGATTTTGTGTTGGAGCGTGCACAAGATTTGCATGCTGCTGACATGGGAGACACTTTCTGACAAAGTCACAGGAGTCTTCTTCAATGGTAGGCCAATAGTAGCCTTCTCTAAGGATTTTTCACGCTAGGACAATACCACTCGTGTGGGCACTGCAAAGTCCAGAGTGTACTTCCTTTAACACCATCGCAGCCTCATTTTGGTCTAAACATTGAGAGAGAGTATCATGATAACCCTGATGATATAGGGTATTGGCTGTGATAACATAGCGGGATGATTTTTGGATGAGGTTCTGGCGTTGGGTACGTGTGAGGTGAGGGGATATGATACCATCATTAAGGTAAGCATGAATCTCATGGTACCAAGGGGATTGGGGACCAACCAAGATACAAACACGATTTGAATCCTCATTCGCATAGGTGGGTGTGAGGAGCTGCTCCACTAAAAATCATACTGTGTAGCTACTTGGGGAATTTCCAAGAGCGAGCCTATAGTAGCCATAGCATCTGCTGCTTTGTTCTATATTCGAGGCACTTGTGTAAACTGAAGCCTTGTGAAATGCTGGGTTAGCTGATCAACTAGCTCTTTGTAGGGTAATAGCTTTTCATCTTTTCTTTGATATTCATTTAGGGCTTGCTTGATGATGAGCTGAGAATCGCCAAAGATTTGCAGCTTAGCAATGTTCCATTCTGTAGCTATCTTTAATCCTGCTACGAGGGCCTCATATTTAGCTATATTGTTGGTGCTAGGGAATTGTAGCTTGAAGGCTTTTGGAATGTAATCTCCTTGAGGTGTGACCAACAATATTCCTGCCTCTGTTCCATGAGATGTGTATGAGCCATCAAAATAAAGTTTCCATGGGGGTTGTTCTTCAATTATACAGATATGCTCATCTGGAAATTCTTTGATCAATGGATAAGCATCTATTAGATGTGCATTAGCTAGGGATCTTCTATAGGTTGCCCTTTTATTGCCTTTCTCTCGACATATTGGATGTCAAATTCGCTAAGGAGCATAACCCATTTGGCCAAACGGCCTGTAAGTGTTGTTCTAGAGAGCATATACTTGAGAGGGTCAATCTTGGAGACTAGTTGGATGGTATGACTTAGCATGTAATGGCAAAGCTTTTGAGTTGAGAAAACAACTGCCAAACAAGCTTTTTCCATAGGCGTATAATTCAGTTCATAACCAACTAGGGTTCTACTGATGTAGTAGATGCCTCTTTCTCTTCTATAGTCATTGAGCTATGCTAGAAGTGCCCCTAGAGTAGTCGGTGTTGCTGATATCTACAAAATTAGGGGACGACCAAGAACTGGTGGAACTGAGATAGGGGGATTGATGAAATATTGCTTGAGATGGTTGAAGCTGCGCTGACATAAAGGATCCCACTTGAATTTCTCATCCTTCTTTAGTAAATGTGAAAATGGTGTACACTTATCTACAAGCTGGGAGATGAAGCGCCGGATGGATTGAAGCTTTCCCCGAAGAGAGTGAAGCTATCACAGTGTCTGGGGAGGAGGCATGTCTAAGATAGCCTTGACCTTCTTGGGGTCGATCTCTATACCTCGTTTAAACAGTATAAAGCCTAGAAGCTTGCCAGATGTGACCCCAAAGACACACTTCTTGGGATTCAGCATGAGATGATATTTGGCTAACCTATCAAAGACTTTCTCTAGGTTAGTAAGATGATCCATGAAGGTATGAGATTTGACCAAGATGTCATCCACATAATCCTCCAAAATGCTATGGATGAGATCATGAAAGATGGTTGTCATAGCTCTTTGATAGGTAGCCCCAGCATTCATTAGGCCAAAAGGCATCACGTTGTAGCAAAAGGTTCCCCAAGGGGTAGTGAATGCTGTCTTATGCTGATCCTCTTCTACAATCTTGATTTGATTATACCCAAAAAATCCATCCATGAGGGACAAAATTTCATGTCCAGCTATAAGATCTACAATCATATCTATGTTGGGAAAGGGAAAATCATCTTTTGGACAAGCTTTGTTAAGATCTCTAAAATCAGTGCAGATTTTGATGTCACCAGAAGGTTTAGTGATGGGGACCATGTTGGAGATCCACTCTGAATAGTCGATAGGTCGGATAACCTTAGCAGCTAACATTCTTTCTAACTCAGCTTTGACCAGTAATGCCACCTTGGGGTGCATTTTTCTAAGCTTTTGTCTGACGGGCTTGATCTGTGGATTGACTTCAAGATGATGAACTACAAGCTTTGGATCAAGCCCTGGCATGTCCGGATATGACCATGCAAATCATCCAATGTTCTCTCTTAAGACCTCAAAGAGGAGATCAGCTTGGTCTTGTGATAGGGATGCAGCAATGTGAACAAGCCTAGGGATCTCTGAAGAACCGATGTTGACTTCCCTAGTATCCTCAATTAGAATAGAAGATATCTTTGGTCGATTATCTTGAGGAGGTAATGCTAAATCCTCATGTTCTTCTTGTGGCTCTAGATGTTCTTGCTTAGGGGTTCTCTTCGCTACCTTAGCTAGTCTCAGATTCACCTTAGTTCCAATTCTGGGTGTATCGAAACTAGGTTGGGGATTTTCTACAAAATACCCCTTGGGATCTAGCTTGTAGATATAGGCAGAATCTAGCTTTGTTTTCTTGTGAGGTGTTTTAGCTCCCATGAATCTCAAAAGTGCTTCCTCTGATGTGAACTCATCAATCTATATGACGCTTGGTTGGTCCCAATCTATGAGTTGTGGATGGGTGAGTGGTAGGTCAATGAGGTCGATGGATAGTTCTTGGAGAACAGAGTCTCCGAGGGAGATTTGGTCTAGGATATTGTCATAGGCTCTCTTTTCAACTTCCTCAGGAATGTCTTCAATTTTGACAAGGTCGTGGTGAATGTTCAAAAAAGAGTGACAGTTCATATTGGTGCCCTCAGTTGTGGGTATGCCAAAGCCAAGACCTGACTTCGATTCCCACTTATGTGCGTCGATGGGGAACTGCATGCCTCTTTCTTCTAGTCCTAGACCACCACCTTGATAGTTCCATTTTTCAGTGATGAGCTTATGTTCTTGGGGATACTTCTGGCTGAAGTGATCAAGGCGTGCCTAATTCCTTTGAGGTGCATCCTTATGTAACCAATTGTTGATATCTGGAGTGAGCTCCTCATGAAGAGGGATTTTCAAGGATACAAAGGTTGTTGGGCCAAACTGTTTGTATCGAGGAGGTGGAATCTCCTTAGCTTTGTGATATGTCAGTCATCCATGGGCATGTGGATCAAGTGGGAGTGCCCCGACAACAAATGCATTTGACAGACTATACTCTCCATAGCCCTTGTTATTGATCTTTATGGTAGATAGGGTAGAGGCGAGGATGGTTTCTGGGTCATTATGAGTGTGGGATGAGCTGGCGATGGATGTGCTGATATCAATTCCAGCGCAATGGTTTGTATATGAAGCTTCAACCGCATTGCAATAAGCAAAGGGTTCTGGATTGGCATGGATGGTTACCTCTGTGCCTTGATGCAAAAATTTGATGCACTGATGGTAAGTGGATGGAACAACTTTCATGGCATGAATCCATGGGCGACCAAGGAGGATGTTGAATGGTAGGTTTAGATCAATAACATGGTAGAGTGTTTCTTGGATGACTTGCCCAACCTTGATTGGCAACAAAATAGTTCCTTCTGTGGTTCTTTCCAAGTTGTCATAAGCTTTGATGGTGATAACCTCACTGATGATATCTGTCTCAGTATACCCAACTTGTTTTATGAATTTTAGGGTGCAAATATTCAAGGCTGATCCATTATCTATCATTACTCTTTTCATGGCAAAATTAGATACCATGATGGCTATGCAAAGCAGAAGGGTGTGATTTGGCTCAACCACGGGTATGTCAGTGAGTTTGAATGATACGGCACATGAGGATGAAAGGTGTCCAACAAGATTACAAAAATTAGTAGCATTGATATCAAAAGGGACACGAGATTCTATTAGAGCACTATCAAGGATGTTCTTGTACACAAGACTAGTGTGAAGAAGGTCTAAAATGGAGATTTGGGCTGGCATGTTCCCAAGGTGTTCCAAGATATTGTACTCGCTTTTTGATGGAGCTGATGGTGCTGGTGAAATGGGTGGGCCTGCGATGTTAAATCGGGCTCTTCGAGTGGTGAATGCACACTCATTATTTGGTCCTTGGATATTGATAACATTAATAGAAGGCTCTTTCTCAGATATACAACCTATAAGGCTACCATAGTCTATATAGGATGAAGTGTGGTCATTGTTCTTCCCATGCTGTTGGTTTCGTTAACGGTTGTTGGTGTTGTTGTTGTTGGTTTGGAGAGGTTCTTTTCCAGGATTTTGATTGTTGTGAGGAGGAAAAGAATTTTGATAGATTTGTAAGCCTGCATTGGGAGAGGTTTGGGCACTAATAGTGATTTCCTTCCGATCAATGAGGTCCTGCACATAGTTATTCAGTTTCATGCATCTGAGGGTAGTGTGACCTTTTACCCTATGAAATTTGCAGTACTCATTATCTTTGTACCATGTAGCTTTGTATTGTCTTGGGTCAAATTTGCTAGGTAGGAGGAAATTTGATGAGGTTTTCCTTGACTAATTTCTCAAAAATGACATCCAATGGCTCACCAAGGGGTGTATAGTTTCTAGGTGTAGGTTGGAATCTGGGCTTTTGTCCTGCAGCTACCTTGATGGCATTAGCTTGATTGCTAGACCCTTGAAAGTTTGGTCTTGGATTGTGATTTTGATAGCTGTGGTTATTCTACTATTGGTAGTTGATAGCTTGCTGATTGTTTGGTTGATAGGGTGGGTTGGACTGGTTGTGAGAAGGACCAACAATATTCACATGTCTGGTGTCAGTGACACCATCTGTTGCAACATGCTTGTTTTTATTCCAATACCTAGACTTGTCATTGGAATGTGATTGATTTTGGTTGGCTTCATTGTAAATCTTGACCACACCATCTTTAATGAGTCCTTGCTCAAGGATCATTCCTTTCTCTTTGATATCTTTGTAGGTCTGCAAACAGTTCATGGTCATGTGGTGAGCCAAGCTAGGATGGGCATTATCAATAAACATTTTCACCAAATGGCGCTCTAGCAAGGTGCAAGATATGCGGGTGGTAAGGGTTTGCCATCTTTGCAGATATTCGGGAAGGCTTTCTCCACCTTTTTGCTTGGTGTGGACAAGATCAACTACTGATAGCTCTGTTTCAACAAGATGGGCATATTGGGCTACAAATGCCTCAGACAATTCAGCAAAATTTTTAATTGTGCCATAGGGGATTCTATAAAACCATTCAAGAGCTGGTTCGACCAAGCTTTTGGGAAAGAGATGCAAGAGGAAGATGTCATCATATGCCACTTCTTGGAAGTGCATGTAAAATTCTTTGATTTCTGCGATAGGATCTCCTTTTCCTCTAAATTTGTCAAACTTGGGTGTCTCAAAATGCTTGGGAAATGGTGTCATGGTAATGGCTTTGTTAAATGGGTAAGGACACACATTCTCAAACTTGAAGGTTTTTGGATCATTTCCCTCTTGGATGTTCTTGAAAACTATTTTCATGGCTTCCCATTCTGAATTAATGGGTGATGGCTGGGGTGCCCCCAATGTAGGAGTGCCTTGAGGTAGGTATGCACTAGATGGGGCCACTGAATATGGATGGCTGTAAGGGATTTGCTGATAGGGATTGTACATTGTTTGGGCAGCTGCATGGTGGATGAGAGTTTGCTGAGGGGGAGGTGGTGCATAGTGCTACATGTGCTACGAGGCTTGCTGTTGATATGGGATTTGAGGTTGGGATTGAGAAACATAAGTTGGTTGTGGGATAAATTAATTGCTTTGTGGAGGTAAGGTATAAGATGGTTGTGAAGCTTGGGGAAAGGATTGGGGGGCTTGTGGGGTTTGACCAAGGTATGTGGGTTGTGCCCCCATTTGCGATGGTACCTGCAAATAATTGGTGGTTGGATGGATTGGTGGGTTACCTCCTAGAAGTGGCATTGAAAAGTAGTTGGTGGTGGAGGTGGTGGGAATTGAAAGCTAGGAAATGGAATTGATGGGGTTTGATAGCTTGGTGGCTAGATTTGGAAGCTTGGTAGAGTGGTGGTAGGAGCTTGGGTCACTTGAGAGATGGGCAGAACATTGGTAGTAGCTTGTGGGGTTTGATAGCTTTGTGGAGTGAGGGTAGTAGCTTGTGGATTTGTGGCTGATGGCACTGAGCTCCCAAGACCTAATGGAAATGATGGAATTGTGCTTTGGGCTGTGGTGAACAAGCTGGGGGTGATGAAAGGTTGATTACTTGGCCCCATGGGCAGTATCCCTGTTGTATATTGCTGAGGTTGGCCAAAGATGCTAGCACTGATTTGGGAGATGGGTGGATTTGGAAGGCTGGGTTGGGGAGTAGCAACAACAATAGTGAAGGGCATGAATGGTGAGGTGTTTTGGGCAAAGGGGGTTTGGAGCAGAGAGGTATGAACCGAGGATGGAGTGGTGGTGGCTAGGTTGGCTTGCAACATGGAGATTTCAACTTGGGTGGATGATGGTATGTTTGGGTCTGTTGGATCATATGGGTTGGCTGGAGGCTCTTCTTTTGGCATATAGTGAGGATAATTTGGATCATAAGAGCCTATGGGTGGTGGTAGCTGCTCAAACAATGGGTGAGATGGATCTAATAATGGAGGGGGTCTTCCAAAGTCAAAGGTTCCTACATTGTCCCTTCGAAAATGAGCCATGATTGTCTCTTTGTTCTTGTCTATAATGGCATTTACCAATACTGCATTTCCTGGTTGGTTCATGAAAGCGTCAATGTTAGTAGATGATGGTATAGCTTTCTCTAGGCTGAAGGATGGCTAGGTGCTCAAGGGGGGTGAGACTGTTCAATCCAAATTATAGGGCTCCATTATTTCTTTCTTCTTGGCTAAGTGAGTGACGGGTGGCATGAAAAATGCTCCTAGGGATGAGATGCAACAAATGCTGGTGGATGCAAAAGGGAGGAAGGATTTTCTATGCAAATGATTTCCTAGGTTGAGGCAAAGCTATATGACAAAACCTAAGGAGGATTAGGTTGGGGATTCTAACTTCAAAGATATGTTTCCAAAGCACAAAAGGTCTACTTTCCTATGTGCAAGCTTGGTGGTGATTGTGTCAACTTAAGGATAGACTGATGATCTTTTAGGAAGAACATGAGATTGACCACTTGTGGATCCCAACCTTTAGCTCAAGGTGATGAGGGATAACAAGTGGAAAAGCTAGATTACCCTAGACAAAGCTTTGTCAAAGGGATAACCTTGGTGAGATTGGTGGTTTTGAAAGATTTTAGGAATGGCAAACTTTTAGCAAGGTGACAAAAATTTTTGAAGGCTTCGATGTGAAGATTTTGGATTGCTGGTTATATGGTTTGGTCATAAATGAGATGGATGAGCTAATAATGCTTAAGGGGATAACCTAAGATGGCTGACTTTTCTACAAAGATGACTCTAAGGTGAAGCTTATCCAAGAAGGTGTGGAGAAACAAGGGTGTCTAATCATAGAAATCATGCCTAGTTGGTAAGGAATAAGCAGGATTAACTCCTGGATGTTGGCTAAATTTGATGGTGTGCTCTAACCAGGCCTCTTGAAGTGGTTTGTTGGCAGCTTTATCCTCTACTTTGTGGAGTTTGGCAATTCGAGGACTTGGTGTTAGTTCTTTTCTCTTGGCTGAAAGTTCTTGGTATGCCTAAGATGGTTTGAGTTTAACTTTGTGGAACTTCTGTTTGGGTTTGGGTTGCTCTGACATCAATTCTTGAATCTGCTAGGCTTTGAGAGACCTTGGTTATTTTGCTTCAACTTGTTCAACTTCTGGAATAGGCAGTGACTATGCTAAGTGTACCCTAAGCTAGGATTGAACAAGTTTGGCAAATATTCATTCAACAAATAAAAAAGCAAGCAATAGATAGGAACAACCAGATAGAAGTTTTGGATTCTCAGAATGTGATACTTGCGCTGAGGAGTGTGTATGTTTTACAAATGTTTCGATCAGTCACTTCAAACACATTAACACTCTAGATGTTTTTCTATAAGGCTGACAGTTGGTTTAGCTAGGGAGTCCTCAATATACCCAAAGGTATGTGAGGCCCAAATCCATAGATGAAACCAACAAGATGTTACACAGCCGAGAGGAGCGGTAACCCACTTCTCCTCTTTCACTTCTCAAGGGTATAAAGTTCCGTGAGGCTTAGCCCGAGTGACAAAAATCTGGATTCCAAGAGAGGTGTCTTTCGATTCACCTCCCGATTCTTATACTCCGCCAAAACGCTGGAGTTGAGGTCGTCCAAGGGGTGATGAAATCCCCAAGTAGGCCTCCTAAAAAGAAACAAGGTTTTGGATCCTAATCTTATGCACCCAAGATGGCCTCGAAAGACGACAAGGGGAGAGAAGACTTGGATGAACTTGGGCTAAAAAAAAAAGACATGCTTGTTCTTTTACCAACTGACTCTTATGTGTGCTAATCTAGACTTTGCAAGCACTCATGTTTAAGAGACAATGTTCAATTCCAACTTGAAGTGCCAACAAAAGTAAATCGATTGAAGAATGCAAACAAGAAGAAGAGTTAGGGTCAACAAAAGAAAACTCATGCGCCCGAAGGTCCTCCACGCCAAGTATCGATTAATTTCCTTTAAAGCATTCAAGAGTTAGTGTGATTTTGTTTTAAGCCCAAAGCAAAGATGTGTGAGACTCGATTTGTCAAGCGCGTGCACAGAGGCCCTCCACGTCAATAGTTGTTCAATTTTAGTGCCCAAACTTGAAGTGTGATCAATTTAATCTAGAGTTTTGGTCATTTAAAATTTTTGATAAAGTTAAAGCAAACGTTCAAAGACCAAGTGAGTGAGTTAGATTGTGGAACATTTAACACCTTTTTCAAGTAGACCCATCCTCATAAATGGCGCTGAGATTGCAACCAATGGTTGAATTGATGGGTGATTAGAAAAGAGGTTAGTCCAAGGAACTACTCAAATTGATTTTTGCAAATTTGTATTTAACTTAACAAAGTTTCTTAAATGTCCAAAAATCAAACTTTACCTAAATTGCATGTGGAAAAGAGATTTGTTTTGTTCAATTTTAGAAGCTCCAAATGAAGTGTTTGATATTGCAATGGTTAATTGATCCTTGGCATTCAAGATTGGATTTTTTGTTTTAATCATGCATTCAAGAAAAAATTGATTTTAATCCATGGCATTCAAGAGTGTGTTTAGCAACATGCATTCAAAGACAAGTGATTAAACATTCAAGTTTTTTCCTTTGAGCATTCAAGATTGAGATTTTGTGTGTTGTTTTAAGAACTTTGAAGTGCTTTATTTTAACCTTAGATCATTCAAGATTATTTTGGACTCAAAAGTGAAAATGACTCTTAGGACTTTGGTTTTAATTCAAGATTTTGTGTTCTAGTTTGCATATTTTAAGCCCAAAAATGATATTCCTAGATTGTTTTGATGCATGAAAAACCTAGGAAACATTCAAAATTTTGCAACAAGACATTTGTTTGGAACAAATAACAAAGCTTTTAGGAAAATTTTTGGCAACCATTTAGGACTCTTAGTTTTCATGAGATTTTTAAAAGAACTTTAAAATATTTGCAAATGAGGTTCATTTTATCCTTGATTGATGCTTTGAGTTTGATTTAGATTTCAGTGTGCACTTAGTGTTGATTTTGAACCTTTTGAAATGGAAACTTGAAGTTCCTTTTAAATTTCCAAAAATGAAGTGTTCCAAACTTTGCATGAATGCATCTAAAACCTTGATGTTGCAAGGATGAAAATGATTGAATTGGTTTAGTTTCACTTGTTAAAAGGCTTTTTTTTTTTTTTTTTTGCAAATTTTTATTTTTTAATGGATTTAAGTATGATTTAGGGGTTCATTTTAAGCACTAAAAAGAAGTGTGTATGATTTTGCTTCCTTCAAAAAAATTGGTCAAGATCTCCCACAAGAAGCAGAAGAAGAAGTAGATGGAATAAGAAGAATATAGACAAGAAGAGGAATAAGAATTCCAAGTGCTTTATCCACCTATAAGCTTGAAAAATCTGCAAACACTATGAGATAGATTATGAATTCCTTTGTCTTTTTCATGCTCATGTGGACCTACAAAACCAATTTATACAATCCTACCAATCAAAAAAACAAAAAAAATTAACCAAAATTAGCAAATGACATACAAAACTTGACTAAAAAAGCTAATGAAGATGACCCATGAAGGGTCCCACCGGGCGTGCCAAAATGTATATGAGAAATGTTAGTATGCTAATAGAAACCAAATTTAAATAAAGCTTCTACAAACTAAACAAAATTCATAAACTTCAAGATAGACTAAGATGAACTCTCAATTGAGAATATGAGCCATTAATGGACTCTCTCAATGAGAAGCTCTCTTGTTGAGTGCCTTTGTCTAAATAGATAGGATGTATGCTCAAACTTATGCTTCAAAAAGGGCTTCAAATGAAGTTGGAATTTGGGTGTGAGTGTATGGTTTTGACGTAAAATGACTTCTTAAAATGGCATTATGACTTTACTTCATGGATTGTGTTCAAATGGCTTGGGAGAGGATTCCTTAAATAGGCAAAGGGCTTGAGGGATCAAGGGCTAGGATGCAAGGATGGAGAAAAGCTCATGGAGGGCTCAGATTGCATGAGAGGAGAGCACATGGATTGTGCTTCCTTACAGCCAATCAGGGAGTGACACATGTCACAAGGTGAGAGGATGGAGGAAAGGAGAAGGATGAGTCAAAAAAGGAAGCTCAAGGGATAAAATCTTCATAAAGACCCTCATAATGGCTTGTAAGAGCAATAAAAGGGCTTGGAAGAGTCATTTATGGCCTAGTGGGCTTCATAAAGTTTTATGGTTGGGATATTTTGAGGGACATGAGAGGAATTTCGACTTGGGCTTGATTAGGAAGGTTTTAAGCTTGCTGCGGCTTGTGCAAATTATTAGAGGATGGATTAGGATGGTTTAGAATTAGCTTAGGGATAGGCAAGTGGATGGCATTTAATGAGGGTGGGTGAAGGAGGAGATATTTGTTAACTTTGGCTTGGGTTAGTAAGTATTAACCCATGTTTAGAGAATGTGACAAGGTTAAGAGGGGATTAGGATTAGGTTTAAAGACATCTTCTAGAAGAGTCTAGACTTTGGATGAGGATAAACACTTTCTAGAATAGTCTAGAATTTCCTAGGATGAGGATGAAGACTTTCTAGAAGAGTCTAGAACTTCTTAAAATGAGGATAAATTAGATTTTTAGGAAATAAATAAATTTTTATATATTTCAAGGGTTTGGGTTGAGGAGAGATTTATTAAAACTTTTTTAATAAACATGAGGATTAATATTTAATCTTAATTAAATATTTTGAGTTGGGATTAGGGGTAGGAAATGATGGGATTAGCCTTTAATCAAAATTAAAGAAGGATTAGGAGATTTTGGAAGAGGTTAGTGGTCTTAAGGAAATTGGCCAAGTTTTGGGCAAAAAATAAATTTTTAAATTTATTTTGGGTTTTTTGGTCAATTTATTAATTAAATAATTAATAAGTAAGGAAATAATGTTTAAATAAGATTTAAACATTTTTGGGAGGGATTCCTTAATTAAATATTTTTAATTAAGATAAAGGGATTTAATGGCATAAAAATAAATAAATTAATTAAATAATTAATTAATTAATAAATGATGATGTCATCAAAAAAATTTCAGAAAATAAAAATTCTTTATTTTCTAAAGGTTTTTAGGTGTCTACACTTCTCACCATCAAATTTTCTCTAGCGTCAAGTCCACTTGGTGAACTCTCAGTGTCTTCTTGAATCATAGCATTTCTATTATTCTATCCACTTTCAAAGGATCTGCATTGAAAAGATCTATGTCCCTCTTTACCACATTTGAAACAATTACCATGAAATCCACCTCTAGAATAAGAATTACCTCTTCCTCAGTAAGAACTAGTGCCTCCTTGGTAAGAATTACCACTTTTCCATTTGATCTTGCCTTTGTTATCATTCTTCCATTTAGATTTTCCTTTATCCTACATAGAACTTTTAGATATGCCACCTTCACCATAAGATCTACCTCTGTCTCTCTGGAATCTACCACCTCTACCTCTTCTTTGTCAAGATCTCCTTAGCCTTCAAGGCATATTGGTATGCTTCTTCTACACTTTCTAGCTTCATAAAAAATATTTCATCTTGTATTCTAGATCTCAATCCATTAATGTACCTTGCAATTTTCTCAACATCATCATCCACATGTCCAGATCTAATGTCCAATCTATAGAATTCCTTAGAATATTCTTTCACACTCATGTCTCTTTGTCTCAAATTTTGCATCTTTCTCAACAAGCTAACTTGGCAATCAATAGGAAGGAATATGTTCTTTACCTTGCTCAACATCTTTGGGCAAGTTTTGATCTTCTCCTTTCCTCTCCTTTGTCTATCATTTTGCAGGTGCTCCCACCATAGTGATGCATGACCTTTCAACCTAGTGACTGCAATCTTCTCCTTTCTATTATCAAGAGTGTTTTCATACTCAAAGAACTTCTCCATATCAGAGATCCAATCCAACACAGCATTGGTATCCAATTTTCCATCATAAGGAACAACTTCTACAGTAGGCTTTGAATTTTCCCTAGACAATACTCGCAACAATCTTTCCTCATCTTGATCTTCTTTAGGTTTTGGATTATGGTTTGGTGCTACTACTTCATCATCACTCACATCATCAAGATGTGCTCTTCTCCTCTAGGCTATCTCTATAGTATCTAATCTGGCTGCAATTTGTCTCAACTAATCCAATATAGCATTATCAACATTATTTCCTCTACCACAAACCATCTTTGAAAATTAGATTCCTATAATATTGTAACCATCTACAAGTTATAGGTCAAATCCATAGATCTACAACCCTACAACCAAATCCAAACCAGGGTTCTACATGATCCAATCTCCACAAGGATGAATCTCAAGCTTTGATACCAACTGACGTAGGCAAATGGTGAATAACTAGGGCCAAAGGCTCACCTAGCTATCCAAGCCACCCAACAAGAGTTAACACAATGGAATCCAACACAAGAAACATTGACCAAAGGAGGAGGAAGAGAAAAACACTTTTATTGATTCATTAAAATATCTTCATACATGCCCAGCTATAAGGCCTTCTAGGTTATGGCCAGATACAAAATATAACTTCCAGATCCATGATCCAACTTTAAATTCACATTTCTAGACACATATGCCTTCACTTTATAAACTCTCCAAAATCTTCCCTAACTTTAAGCCTAAGCGTCCTATTTATACTTTCCAAAATGGCTTACAGAACATTCTAGAACATAGAGAAGCCACAAGTTGGCTCTCAGCAAATATAACTACCTATACCAAAATTAAATGTGAGCAAAGCTGGCCCAAATAGGAACTAGACATAGATTACTTAGCAAAAGAGACCTTTCCAAAATTGGCACTCGACATCCATAGGAGCTCAGCATCTAAAGGAATTACACAGTAGCAACTACAAACTTGGTAGCAACTACAAATTAGAACTTGGTAACAACTAGAACTCGGTAGGAAATAGAACTCGGTAGCAACTGGAACTCGGTAGCAACTAGAAACTAGAACATGGTAGCAACTGAAACTCGATAGCAACTGACAGAATGAAAAAATTGTGTAGGATTACAAGGAAAACCTTGGATGCTCCTACATCAGCCAACTCCTTCATCCTTTTTATAGTTTTCAAATTCTTGTCTTGCTACCTCAAGTTTTTGCAATATGAGATGGATGTCAATCACTTGATTGTCAATAACCTTTTCCAATTTATAAGCCTTCATCTCCAAGATCTAAACTCCCAAGCTATTAGACCTTCTCAAGAGAACATTACCTCTTATACTAATTGTCAGAAGTCTTAATTGAGAAACTAGGATACTTCGAGGGGAGGGGGGTTTGTAAATGAAGATCTATATTAGGTAAACCTTTTTTTTAATCTTTTAACATAAACTAAAATGCATCCATAGTAGAACTTGTAAAGTCAAATACTTGTAACATGTAGATCTAATATATCAATCACATGAATGAAATGTAATCACAAAACACAAAGATGTGGTTACCCACAAACCCTCCAAGGTAAAGGTAAAATTAGGGTGCGGATGACACCCACAAATCCTCACTACTTCAGTAATTAAGTCAACTTGTTAGGGTTAAAGTGTTGATCACTTCTACTGATCTATCCTGTGAGGCATCTACCCTATTAAAGGCATTTGATACTATTAGGTCTCACCCTTTGAGAGGATTTTACACTTACAAAAAAGTAAGGACTTGGTTAAGATATTTACAAAGGTTTGTTAAAACCACTATGTTAATAGATTATCCCTGAGTCAATCTATTAAAATTGATTCAATATCGATCCTTAGTATGCTCTAAAAGGATGGTTTTGAATCTCCTATCTTCAATATGATCTGATTTCTAATCTGATATAGCTTTCTTATCCTTCACTACTTTGATAAGGTCACTTCTTTTGCTCTACAATAACAAAACTCAACTCTCTCACCTTCGACGCAATGTTTATACTTTCACACTTGATCTACTCTTTGATCACATGAATATCTTGTTTGGACCTTCTCACCTTCATCAGTATATATCAAAATAAGTTTTGATCTACTCTATTTAAAGATTTCATTAATAATTTTCTAGATGCTTCCCTATTTGACCTCTTCATCTAATGGGTTGATCAATATCCATAGGTATTTGTGATCCATATCATAAAATGTGTAATGACCTCTAAAAATATTAAATTTCTTTTTCATGTTGTCCTAAAATGGATTACCTCAATTTTGATCACTATTGACCTGAATCTTAACTAGTTATCAGTTGCTCGACACTTATTGTCTCTGATACTCAACCTTTTTAGGACAAGCTTTTTTTGCTTGATCTCTACTATGCTCGATACCTTTTTTGTAACTCAAAAACTAATGTGTTTGAGCTACTCAACATTCATTAAGATTGGCTTATACTAAAACTACTCGGCAACCAAATATTTTCTTAACTCCTATAGAGCTTGGCATATAGAAATTTATTTACAAGTCTTTATATGACTCAGTATATATAGAGTAGCACAATCACAATGATGACCATCTGACACTACCTAGTATATGACTAAGTGTTTAGCACTAATAGAAAACAATAGTTAGAGATACCAATAAAATTTATTGAGCATAACATGTAGGATATTAGAGGGATTGCAATGCTAAAAAAGGGGCTTATAATTTACTAGACAAGTTTTGGGTGATTACAACAACTAAGTCTATGCCTCAAGTGGATTTTTTCCATACCATGTGCAAAAATAAAATTGGAATTCATTTGTTACTAATATGTAACAGTATTTTCATAAGTAAACTTGATTATAGTAGAATTAGTAATATTTATTATACCATAAACTTTTAATTCTACTTTGATATCCACTAGGTTCATCAACAATCTATGGAAAAGGGAAAAAATTAAATTTGGAATATTATATTTTTTCCCTTCATGCTTATTATTAATTGTAAATTATCTTTGACAATATTACCTCATAGAAGAGATAACACAAATTTGAAACATTTTTATTGATGACTTACTAGGAATCTTAGGCATTTGTAGAGCTGATCATTATAAAATATTATAAATATGAAGCTAAAAGTAGAAGCTAACATCTAGAGAAGTAAAGAGGGGCGTGGAAATAGATAGAGATAGAAAGAAAAAGGATGAGAGGGATATGGAAAGAAATGAATAGATAAGAAGAGTTGGATGGAGAGAGGTAGGGAGAGAAATAGATAGTGTGAGATACATATAAGTTGAGAAGGAGAGCAATAAATAATAAAACAAATTTAGAGAGATAAAGAAGAGAGATAGAGGGATTGAGATAAGTTCCTAAGGAAGGTAGAGCATGGTAGGTGAACATATACATGTGAAGAGATAAAAGCAAAGAAGGTGAGGGAGAAACAATTACTTAAAAGAGGAGACAATAAAGGAAGGAAAGATAGAGATATAGGAAAAAAAAAATTTAGAATATGATGAGTAAAAAATAGATGGAGCTAAATGGAGAAATTCTTTTTCCTCTCCATTATTACATTTTAAATTTTTATTTTTATTTGAAGTTTCATATATATTTAAATATATAAATTAGAATACAAAAACATTGATGAATTTCTATTATTTAAAATTATTGAAATGCCTAGGAAATAATATTATTCCATAATGTATACTTAATATTAAAATAATCCATAACAAAATAATCATGCACTTTTAAAATTATAATGTTTAAAATTACTTGGACTTAAAAAATCACTATTTTGTTTCTTATAATATATTATTTCTTCACATTTTCTATCTTTTCCTTGTTGATCTATTGCTACAACTTTTAGTCCAATTAAATGATTAATAAATATATTTTCAAAAATTTTAAAACTTATTTCTTTTCTAGTTGAATATTGCATAAAAACTAAAGATTAGAAAAAATATTTGTAATTTGTTGGTATATTTGAAAATTAATAATGTTTAAAATTGGCCCTTTATGTGGAAGTTCTATAACAAGAACCCAAAATAAATATAATTCCTCCCATAAAAAATAGATAATGCATATCTTATATTTTTTGACATAACTTAGAAAACACATAGGAAATTGACTACAAAAAAGTAGGGAATTTGGAATATTTGCTAGTTTACTAGGCTATATTGGTGGTTGCTAGTTAGATGTGAGTAGGGTATAGGGAAAATAGAAATAAAGTGAAGCATTTTGATAATCAGTTGACCTTTTATCTTATTTTTTTAAGTTCCTATCAAGTAACATAAATGAATGCAATGATAGTTAATGAATGATTAATTTATTTCCCTTTATCAAATAAAAATTCAAAAAAATTGAGGGATACTTTCATTTCTTACTATTTATTATGAACAAGCTATTAAATTTGTAACCAAATTTCTAATGTGAAATAATTTTTACATCTTTAAATTGTGTTAAAAGTGATTGTTGGATTCATTGTCATATATCAATACTAAAGAACCTAATACTATCAAACTATATGAAATATTGTCATTATGTAATTACACATTGAACAAAGCTATGTTGAGGTGTTATATAATTTAGAATTATTTCAAAGAAGAGTGCATTGTTTGTGAGTTGTATATAAGAGAAAACAAAATAAACTTAAGTGTCCAGTGTAGTATGAAGTGATTAAGTGATTGAGGTTCCTGTTGCTTCAAATAAAGGGTTTGGAGCAAAGAGTTATGACTATTGTCTGGAAGGAAGTTGATAGAAACTAGGAGGACTAGAAGAAACAATTGGGCTATTCATTATCTCTAAATTTTCCTTGTAGCCTACATTTACAACCCTAATCATAGATGAGTATTTAAGTATCTTACTTCATATTGGATCCCTTTTTTTATCTATCCTTATTCTTCTTAGTACCACTAAAAAAAATGTATTTCCCAACAAATACAAATTTGTATTTAATTTATATTCCTACAGGGATAGTTAGAGATGGAAAAGTTTATGTGGTAGGGGTTCTCTAGAAAGTATCAGAGGAAGAGAGGAAGGAGATGAGGAAGACCCTTTGTTTTAACATAATGCCTCATCATATTTATGGGACAACAAGTTCAATTTTTAATGAATTCCAATATTCTTGCAAATAAATCATGCTTGTTATTTCTCCAGTTTACTGTTTCAAAGGAAGCATGCTCATTATTACTCTATTTTATAGATCAAAGAAAATAATTTGAGAAGGTGAGGAAGATGTTCCCTTCCTCAAAAACATTATTCATGAGATATGTACACCACATTTTTCAATTTTAATTTATGTGCTTGCATTTAAAAAAATAAAATCTTTCATTATGTCCTATGCATGATAATTTTGAATGCTCAATAGGAAGGGTAAAAATGTGAAGGATTTATTATAAAGGAATCTAAAATATTTGTACCAAAGAAAATATTATAAGTTGATAACTTTTCTCATAGTTTCATCCTTCTTTCCATGGTTTATGTTCTTCATATTTATAATTAGAGTATTGGAAAATATTTTTTCCTTATTTAATATTCTCTTAACTTTATTTATTATGATTTTTTTTAGAATGTGAGAGATTGTTGACACTTATAGAGATTGTTGAGATGGAAAATATCTTGCATTTATGATAAGGTTTTCATTTATGTCAACATATGTTATGTTGTTATAAATAGACTCAAATCTTGTATGAGTGGTGTAGTGTGAAGAAGGTGAATCACCAAAGGAGATGACATCATCCTCAATAAATAACCACACAATAGAAAACAAATAAAACATAGACAATTAGATCCAAAACAATCAATTCTCATAATAGAAACATAAGATTTACATCCAACATGCTCAACTATAAGACCTTTTAGGTTATGACCAAATATAAAGCAATTACACTAGCAACTCTACAAGACCTCACAAGATTCAAAATATAGCTATTAGGTATGTGCAGGATCATGGTCGACCAAATTATGGCCTTAAGTGGTAGTTAAAAATAAGCAAATCATGCTTATGTTAACTTGAAACATAATTTTAAAGTGGTTTTGTACTTTATATAAAAAAGTGGTAACAAAATAATTTTTAGGAAATTGAATGTAGTTTCTAAAATACTGGGCCTTATCTGGAGAAAAAATTATTTGATTGGCCAAAATTTTGGATTTTAATGCAATACTATAAACATTTCAGGGAAAAAATAAAAAGTAGATGTATGTCTAATCACCCTAATCAAAATCAAATGATAATATTTTTTTATATAACTATAGATATAAAAAGTAGACTCATGCTTGGATGTGATGCCTATTTTTGGGTATTTTTATTCCAAATAAATAATTAAATATGGATTTTCTACTATAACTTTTCTAGAATAAAAAAAATCCTATGTCTGACCACCTTAACTAATTGAAAACTTTACAAAATTAATTTTTATTTAATTTTTCCTTATACTAGGTGAAGCATAGAATGTGACACAACTTTTGGATTTGAAAACTGTTATACTGTTTGAAAGTTATAGCTGTCTTTCAATCAGTATGTCAATTGACACTTTACAAACATTTTCATTAAAACTTAACTAATAAATACTCATCAAACTCAAAATTTGATAGCAATTATATTGATGGAATCTTGAGACTCTCATTAAAAAACACTTTTTGTTTCATTGAATTTTGATGAAAATAGTATTGTTAAATGGCTACTCGAAGTCTTAAAGTTAGTGAAACCTTTCCCAAACATGTTCTTTGAGTTGACCAAATAGGTTTGGTAAATACCAAGCCTAATTGGGTAGCCGATATCATATTGGGTATCCGATCCTCAATCAGATACCTGATATGAAATCGTGTACCTGAAAAGGGTCACCTTGGAAATTTTAATTTTGGAGGGAAATTGTCAAATTTTGGAGGCAAACCAAACTATAGATGGTGTGGGAATTATTATTATTAACTATTATTATTATTATATATCATTATGATTATTTTTATTTTTATTATATATAGTAATATTATATTATTATTATATATAGTAATTATTATGATTATTATTATTAAATATAATGTAGTAATATATATAATTATTATTATGATTATTATTAATTTTAAATATAGTTATATATATGATTATTATTACTATTAAATATAATATTGTAAAATATATGATTATTATTGCTATTAAATACAATATTGTAATATATATGATTATTATTGTTATATAATCTATTAACATATTATTCTTATATTAAAATATATAGTATTATATTATTATTAAATATAATATTGTCACAAAATGTGTCGAAAAGGGTCATAGGTCAGCCTGTGACCCCTTTCAACACATTCAAACCAACCAAATCGGCCCTTAGGGGTCCTAGACCCCCTCGATACATATGCTATCACGAAATGCATTGAAAGGGATCATAGGTTAACCTATGACCCCTTTCAATGCATTCGAACAAACAAAATGGTTCCCTAAGGGTCCTAGGGCCCTTAGGGACATATGTTGTCAAGAAATGCATCGAAAGGGGTCATAGGCTAAACTTTGACCCCTTTTTATGCATTAGAACCAACCAAATCAATCCCTAGGGGTCCTAGGTCCCCTAGGGACATATGTTCTCATGAAATACATCAAAAGGGGTCATAGATTAACCTTCGACCCCTATCAACACATTCCAACCAACCAAATGGGTCCCCCTAGAGGTCCTAGAGCCCCTAGGTACATATGTTGTCATAAAATGTGTCAAAAGGGGTCATAGGTTAACCTCTGACCCCTTTCGATGCATTCAAACAAACCAAATGGGTCCCTAGGGACCCTAGGGGCCCAAGCAACATATCTTGTCACAAAATGCATCAAAAGGGGTCATAGGCTAACATATGACACCTTTCAATGCATTCGAACCAACCAAATTGGTCCCTAGTGGTCCTAGGGCCCCTAGGGACATATGTTGTCATGAAATGCATCAAAAGGGGTCATAGGCTAACCTATAAACCCATTTAACACATTTGAACCAACCAAATGAGTTCCTAGGGGTGCTAGGGCCCCTAGTGACATATGTTGTCATGAAATGCATCCAAAGGGATCACAGGTTAACCTCTAACCCCTGTCAATCCATTCAAATGAACCAAATGGGTACCTAGAGGCCTTGGGGGCCCTAGGAACATATGTTGTCATGAAATGCATTGAAAGGGGTCATAGGTTAGCCTCTGACCCCTTTTGATGCACTTGAACCAACAAAATGGGTCCCTAGCAGTCTTAGGGCCCCTAGGTACATGTAATGCCCTGCCAAGGGATCCAAAGAATTTAACTAAGTTTGCCAAACAATTTTTTTTTTTAAACATGAAAGTAAAACCATTCATAACACTTACAGAAGCAATAGAAACAATTTGAATAAAAGTACACATAACATAACATAACAGATTACATTCTTTAAAGATCCCTTAACATTGTATCACATCTAATCATAACTATTCATTTAACATCACATCCTTATGAAATAACAATGATACATCCAATATTCATAAACAATATACAAGTGTCTTTTTTGTAATTATATTTTAGTTTAGCTCAATCAACCACTGTACATGTTACATGGTATGAAAATCTTAAGAGAATATATTTCCATGTAAATAAAGTACATCATCATCCAATACTAATCCATGATGCAATAACATAAAGAAACCATAAACCATACATGATACATCGTCACAAAAGATGTAAACATCCATCATATAAAATAACCATATAACACAAACATAAATAACTAAGTGCACGGTTCCTCCCAACTGTAAATAACATCATTAGATCATCGTGGATCCTAGCCATCCCTCTGTGCATAACATTCCAAAGCGCCGAAGAGATCATCGGTAATATCATAGTAGGAATGTCACTCCTAAAAACATCCTACTAACATGCAAAGTAAAGCATAAGATAACATCATCTAACATATGCAAATCATCAATATAAGAAACATACCAGTAAATACATCCATCATAGAGTATATCATCTATTATAATGCTCCAAGAATAGAATGAAGATAAATACCAACCAAGAAAGTATCAGCCACAGTATCTCATACGGATCTCAAATGATAAGAGTGAAAAATACACTACCACCTGACCGCGTGGAACCTAAGTGGTCCACTCCCACCATGCTAAAGAGATAATCTCAAGTCCCAAACAGGCTATCAAAACCATAAAGTATAAATCTCTAAAAGTCTAGGAATCCTAAAAGTATATTAACTCAAAGGTTCCAACACACACACAAAATTGACATCTAATTCCCAGAGGCACAAAAATGACATGTAAGAAACCTACTCTACAAGTGGGAAAGTGTCATCGCATTTATCATGTACAAGTTATCCTGGTAGTTAGCTAAACTCCACGGGTCCATACAGATCTCATGCGGCCATTAGTATCCTCTCATACTGACGAGGCATACTACGAAATGCACGATCGCAACCATGCGTTCTCACTACTCTCATCCTAGCCTGTACAAGCGCTGAAGGCATGGGCGAGAACATCAAAAAAATTATCTTTTTAGGTTCATTTAATCCCCATTTAGTGTGTAAATGTTATCACTTATTAACCAAACTAACAATGAGTTACCCTGGCAGCCACTTAGGGCCCCGACCTCCATTGCAAGCCACTTCCTGACACTACAAGTAGATTACCTAGCCTAAGCTCATGGAATCATAAAATCACCACAGTCCTATACAAGAGACTGTAAAGAAAATCCAAAAGAAAATCCATAAAAAGAATCATCAAATATCCATGATAAAAGTATCAAATATCCATAATAAGAATCATCAAATCTCCAAGATAAGAATCATCAAATCTCCATGAGCATCTGAAAAGGTATCCATAGAAAATCATGACCACAATAGTTCTCTATTGGTAACTGAAGGCATCACTGATAATCATAAATATCCATTGGTTCTCAACAACCAAAATATATCTCAAAATAAATCACCACATCCATTGGTTCTCAACAAGCAACCAATGAATATATCAAAATTATACTGATCGAAGACTTCAAAATGGTTGAGTCAAAACATGTCACAACATGACATCATCAAGAAATAAATCCACATTTTAGTCCCATCATGGCGACTGGAAAATAATCCAAGGATAACTGATCAATGACTCAAAAATTATTAGCTCAAGTGTCTCATACACATACATCTCAGCTGCACAGATGAAGACTGATGAACAATAACAATCAGTAAATACAAACATTTCATAGAGCACATGATCACATAACCATGGTTGGGTTTATATAGATTGAGACCAAATAAAATCAACATGCCATCACATCTCATAACCCTCGAGCCTCTGGTAACAACCTAGGACTGGTCAACACTAGTTAACCCAAAACCCAAAACAAGAAGCATATAGAATACACAATGCAAACACATGGTTTAGTTTATTAATATCACATAGATGAGTTAAGTGTAGAGGTTTCCAGTTTTCATTTCAAGTATACTTCAAGTGTCTTAAGTTTCATCATTTGACCTACAAGTCAACCCAATTGTTTCCCGATAGCATTATCCTTCCATTATTAAGAATTACATTCTAAGAATAGCTTAAGGATAAATATTCACTAAACTGATCATCATTTAATTTTAATTAAATTGTCCTCTATATTTAACTATGATCCATATTCTAATTGATTAACCTTTCAACTTTTTTAAGATCAATATTCATTATATTATAAGAGGACCAATTATCATTCTTTGAATAAGAGATTATAACTTATTAGAATGATAAATTAACATTGGTTTACAATCCTTGACCTTTTATCATTCTAATAATTCTCAATTATATATTACTAAGTCTTCACCATAAAATATCTAAAGTCGGTATTCAAGTCATAAGAATAAGACCTATCAACTTGATATCAATATTCTACAATCTCATTAAAAAAATTATTTCAATTAAATCTCCATTACATAAGTTAATTATTAATTAAATCTAATTAACTCTCATTAATTGATTTAATTAATAGTTCCATAACCATAGCAACGTTCCAATTAATATCAGTTGACTAATAACTAACTAGAATTCTGTAAGTTAAAAGTCAACTATAATTCAATACTCAAATGATCATATTAATAATTCAATAATAATAACTTGTTAATATTAATAACAAGCTATATTGAAAATCTTAATATTCATCATTCTTTATGAATACTAATGTTTCCTTAATTAATTCATATTAATGATAGTCATTTCAAGATAAATCTCAATCGCATAATATAATTATATTGACAACTCATTGAATATTAATTGATTAAAAATCATTCATACTTCAAACCAAAAACTAATATCTTTTACAAAACTTTAATCATTAAATAATCTCCACTAGGTTAACTCCAATTGTATTTATTGATAACTAATCAAACCATTATTTATTAATAGTTTGCTAGTCCTTACAAACATTAATAAATAACGAACTCAGCAAACTATAAATACTTGATCTATAAAATCTTTTACATAAAACTTCATTGGCTAACTCTAATCACCATTAAGATATATCGACAAGTTATCTAATAATACATAACGTATTAATAATAACAATTCTACTTATAGTAATGTTATAATAATGACTCCATGTCAATTAAATTTTAATCCATTATCATTAAAGTCTTTTCAAAAATGTAATATAAAATTACCATCTCTAAATTATTTAATATATATTAAATAGTATTTAATATACATTATAAAAAGTCCACTATATAAACTATATTAAAATCTCTTTTCTTTTAATTTCTCTCATTAAAAATTCATTTACATAGATTGACTAATAATTAATTACACTTCTTCTACTATTAACTAATCTCAATTAAATTTGATTTAATTAGATTAGATAATAAACCATATAAAACTAATGCATATTAATAATATTCTAATAAGGGAAGATTACAATAATATCTTTAATTCATTCCATACTTTGATATATTATTTTTGTGAAGTTTAAGCATAAAGAACTCTTGGTTATCGGAAATGGAAAAATATTTGTCCTTGAATAAAACAGTCCCAGTATGACGGCCATATCTCCCTAATGAACAGTTAGATTGGGCTGAAATTGAAATATGTTGGAGAGGGCCAAGTTGTACCCATTCTTACTGGAGCGATCGAATAAATTTGATCACAATAAAAAGTTATGAATGACTGAGTTCGGGTCTATCCAAGGGGCAGCAACAGGGCAGTTTGTGATGAATTAAGAATTTCTCATAAAAGGTACTTGTTCTCTAAATTTACCCATTCATCCATCTAATAGGTTTGTCCATACACATATGAAAATATAATTGATAGAAAGTTTACATCTAATGTAGTACCTGTCCCTAGTTCACATTTTGCTAACATTGTTGAACTCTTTTAGAGCTAGTTTCATGTTGTTGGTTAGCAACATTCTTTTGAGATTATCAGATATTGTGCTATGGATTCAGTTTATTATGTGATGAGATCACTTAGACTTTATATTTCATATATGCATGATGATTACTATATTGCTTTCAGTTATTAATGATGATTAGTTAGACGATTTATTATCATATGTGTTTTATCATGAATACTTACCCCATACTTGGATGTGTATGGTGTGCGTGTTTGCTTTGTGTGTTTACTTTTGTATGGTGTGTCCGATGTGGTTAAGGAAGGGAGTCGTAGTCACCTGCTAGTCAGGATCTACACGATGCACCACTTCCTGCCATTGCTTGTTTAGTTTAGTATATATTGTGCTTATACATGCATGGTTTTTATGCAGGTTGCAGGTACTAGATATCGACTTCCCTGAATTGCCAGGATGAGCGTACCCTATCACATTATCTCAATGATAAGAGAGGGGAGATAAATTCTCAAGTTCAAATTCCAACCCTTTTAAGCCATTTGTTCTAATTGAAAAATTAGGACAAGTATCTAAGTTGAGTACCCTCCGAATATGTCGGATGACATAATTCGTGATATAAACCCTTGGTTTGATTTTGTATGTATTTTGGTTGTGATGGGTTTTCATATTTTTACCTTAAGAGTCTTTGATGTATTTTCTATTAATTAAGCCTAATTAAAAGATTTAATTAATGGTTTAATTAAATGGAAAATTAATATGATATTTTAATATTTATTTTATTTAATTAATTGGAAAATTAATTAAATAAAATAATTAAATTTGAAAATAAAAGTTATAATATTAACTTTGGAATGTGACAATATTTATTGGAGCTCATTTTTAAATAAATGACTAAATAATATTATTATTAAAGCTAATAAATATTTTAGCAATTAAGTTTTGGAAAATGAAATTTAAAAAGTGGAAGATATATTTAAATTAATAAAAGATTCTAAATCTCATGTGATTAAAATATAAATATATTAAGATTGCAAAGCGGAATTATTAAAGTTAGTGCATGCGATTTAATAAATAAATTGATTGAATTGGAAAGAGTAAAGTAAATATTAAATTAATTAATGAGCATAATTTTTATGTTTTTTCACATAGGAGTTGGCAAATTTTCGGGAGTTGTCATGTAGACAACACTGGGGTTTGCACTTTAAGTTTGCACAAGTTGTCTACACTTAGAAGTTAGCATTTTATTTGAGCACATGGTGTCTAAAACCTTAAGACTCATCTAGAAGGTTGGAGAAGACCCATGCTTGGTTGTCATGCTTATCTTCTAGTTGTTTCTAAAGACACTCTAGATGCATCTTAGAGGCCTTTAAATAGAGGCACTCCTAGTGTGTTTGGACAAGCTGAAGTAGAAGCTTAACGGAAGCTACAAGCTACAAGCTCATATTCTTCTTCATGCTCATATGCTTCTGTATGCTTCCATGCTTCTTCTAGCATTTCTAGTCACTTGGAAGATTCAGTTACCTTGGATCTTGGAGGAATTGCGAATGATGGAGAAGGAAGGAATTTTCCATGGACTTCTAAGGCATGGAAAAATTAGCATCAGTGTCCAAGTGCACTCGTGATAATCGCATATTCTCTTTGCACTATTTCTCTTCCTGTCTTCATCATGTCTATTATATGTGTCTGATTATATTCCATGAATGAATTTGCAATTTGAATCGAAATCTAGATATGTAGAGTTGCAAAGAAAACATTAGGAAACCCTAGATCCAATTAAAGAGAAATTAGATCTAAATGGGTTTGAGTTCGAATTAGAATTAAATTGAGAAAGGTGATTTCAAATTTATAGTTAAACCTATTGGATGAATTGGATAAAATTAGAGAAACAAATATTCTTAGTTATGGTAGTCTTTTAAAACCGTGTATATATTCTCTACATGATTATTTATCTGCAATACACACACACACACACACACACGCACACACACACACACACACACACACACACATATATATATATATGTATATATATATATATACATATATATTTATTTAGTGGAATATCATATATTTTATCTCAGTCAAAATTAATCCGAAATCGCAATTCGTAATACGTTTTTCTTTTTAAGAAAAAAATATATATTGGTCATTTGGTGGGGGCGGGGTTTATACCCACTGCACCCCACTTGCCTTGTTACCTCTGGCGGTGACCAGTACATGTAATTGTGGGTCGCACGGTTTATAATGACGCCTGTAATGCGTATGCAGTGCATGGCTACAGAGTATGTTGCAGAGGCCGGACGGCTTACTAAGCCGACGGCTACGTATTTCCATGTGAGCCGCCGCGATTGTAATCGCTTGCTCTTTTTTGTTATGAGTATATCATTTAATATAAGTTTTATATTAAGTACTATTTAGTATATATTAAATATTATTTAATATATATTAAACACTACTTAATATATATTAAATATTTATAAGAGATGATGATTTGAGAAATCGTTTTTAATTATTTCAATTTTCACATATAAATTTTTATTAGATATGGATTATTATATATTTTAATAATTATTATTATTAATTACAAGTTTTATGATTATTAATAAGTTGTTATTATAATTAAGTGATTTAGATTATGGTAATTTTTAGTCGTCTTAATTGAGTTGATGAATCATAGGTTCCATTATTTGATTTAATTAATTATGAATTAATAAAGGGGTTGATACCTTAAGTTGGAAAATTACATATAGATGTTAACAACTAATGATAAGTATGGTTTATAAATTTAATAATAATTTGTTAAATTAAAAAGATATATTGATTTGTTAGAGAATGGAGGATTTCTTTTTAATATATATTAAATAACATTTAATTTAGAGATGGTAATTTTATAGTACGAGATGATTTTAAATTAAGTGACTCAAATTTTATTGATATTGGACAATGGGTCAATGATACGTTTTGACCTTGTTATAACATAACTATGATTTGAATTATTATATTATAAATTATTGATATACTTTAAAGGTTAGCTAATGGGATTTATGGAATATAGTTGTGATAAGTTTATTTATTAATGTTTTTTGGCTCTAACAAACTATTAATAAATAATGGTGTAAATAGTTATCAATAAATTCGATTAGATTTAATCTAGTGGAGATTATTGATTGTAAAAGATATTAATTTTTGGATTTGAAGTATAATTGATTTTAATCAATTAATGAGTTGTCTATATCATTAAATGCAATAGAGATTTAATTAGGAAATAATTATCATTAATATGAAATTGTTAAGGAAGATGAATGTAGTCATTATGGATAAGATTTCCAAAATAACTTATTAATATTATTATTATTAAAATATTAATATTTGTGTATTGGATTGAAGTTGACTTTGACGTAAAAATTATTGTTAGTCAATTAATACTCATTGGGTTGATAGTTTGGTTGTGAAATTATTAATTAAATCAATTAATCAGAATTAATTGGATTTAATTATTAATTAAGTTATGTAATAGAGATTTATTTGATATAATTATTTTAATGAAATTGTAGATTATCTATATTGAAGTTGATAAATCTTTTGACTTGAGTTATGACTTTAGATATTATATGATTGTCAATGATGATAACAATTGAATTAAAGGCTTAAATTTTAATAATATTTAATTAAGTCTTAATTAAGAATTATTAGAATGATAATAGGTCATGGATGGTGTGCCTATGTTCATTGATGGATTTAATTGATCATTCTAATTAAGTTATGATATGTTATTTGAAGATTGATAATTGGTTCTCTTATAATTTAACGATTAATGATCCTTGATTTATGTGAAAAGTTGAAGTAACGATAAGAAGAGTTGATCAATTTGAATATGGATCTTAGTTAAATAAAGCAAAAAATTTAATTAAAGGGCAATGATGATCAATTTAATGAGTAAATGTTTATCCTTAAGTTATTCTTAGAATGTAATTCTTAATAATGGAAGGATAATGCTATCGGGGGAACAAATGGGTTGACTTGTAGGTCAAATGATGAAACTTAGACACTTGAGTATACTTGAAAATGGAAACTTCCACCCCTACACTTGAATAATGGAAAATGAAACTCCACACATTTTTCAACTATGAGATTTTAGTAAACCAAAACATGTGTTTGCATCGTGTATTCTATATGCTTCTTGTTTTGGGTTTTGGGTTGACTAGTGTTGACCAGTCCTAGGTTGTTACCAGAGGCTCGGGGGTTATGAGATGTGTTGGCATGTTGATCTTATTTGGTCTCGATCTTTATAAGCCCAACCATGGTTATGTGCTCATATGCTCTATGAAATGTTTGTTATTGTTCATCAGTCTTCAGGTGTGAAGCTGAGATGTATGTGTATGAGATACTCGAGCTAATCATTTTTGAGTCATCGATCAGTTATCCTTAGATTATTTTCTAGTTTCCATGATGGGACTATGATGTGGATTTATTCTTGATGATTTCATGATGTGACATGTTTGGCTCAACCATTTTGGAGTATTCGATCAGTATGAGTTTGAGATATTATTGGTTGCTTGTTGAGAGCCAATGGATGTGATGATATATTTTGGTTATTGAGAACCAATGGATACTTATGATTATCAGTGATGCCTACAGTTGCCAATAGAGAACTTTTGTGGTGATGATTTTCTATGGATACTTTTTGGATGCTCATGGAGATTTTGATGATTCTTATCTTGGAGATTTGATGATTCTTATTATGGATATTTGATGCTTATATTGTGGATATTTGATGATTATTTTTATGGATTATCTTTTGGATTTTATTTAAAGTCGCTTGTATAGGACTGTGGTGATTTATGATTCCATGAGCATTAGGGTAGTAATCTACTTGTAGTGTCAGGAAGTGGCTTGCAATGGGGGCTAGGGCCCTAAGTGGCCTGCCAGGGTAACTCATTGTAAGTTTGGTTAATAAGTGATAACATTTACACACTAAATTGGGATTAAATGAACCTAAAAAGATAATTGTTTTGGTTCTTGCCCATGCCTTGAGCGCTTGTACAGGCTAGAATAGGATTAGTGAGACGCATGGTTGCGACCTTGCATTCCATAGTATGCCTCGTTAGTATGAGAGGATACTAGTGGCCGCATGAGATTTGTATGGACCTATGGAGTTTAGCTAACTGCCAGGGTAACTTGTACGAGATAAATGCGATGACACTTTCCCGCTTGCAGAGTAGGTTTCCTACATGTCATTGTGTGCCTCTAGGAATTAGGTGTCGATTTTGTGTGAATGGAACCTTTGAGTTAGTATACTTTTAGGATTTCTGGACTTAAAGAGATTTATGCTTTGTGGTTTTGATATCCTGTTTAGGACTTGAGATTATCTCCTTAGCACGGTGGGAGTGGACCATTTAGGTTCCACGCTGTCGGGTGGTAGTGTATATTCCACTCTTATCATTTGAGGTCCGTCCGAGACACCGTGGCTGGAGTATTATTGGTTGGTAGTTATCTTCATTATGTTCTTGGATCAGTATGGTAGATGATATACCCTATGATGGATGTATTTACTGGTATGTTCCTTACATTGATGATTTGCATATGTTAGATGATGGTATCCTATGCTTTACTTTTCATGTTAGTAGGATGTTTTAGGAGTGACATTCCTACTATGTTAATAGCCGATGATCTCTTCGGTGCTTTGGAATGTTACGCACGGAGGGATGGCTAGGATCCATGATGGTCTAATGATACTATTTACAGTTGGGAGGAACCGTGCACTTAGTTATTTATGTTTGTGATATATGGTTATCTTTTATGATGGATGTTTATATCTTATGTGATAGTGTATGATTTGTGGTTTCATTTATGTTATTATGTCATCGATTAATGTTGGATGATGATGTACTTTATTTACATGGATGTTTATTCTTTTAAGCCCTTCATACCTAGTGACATGTGCAATGGATAATTGAACAAACTGAAATGTAGTTACAAAAAGGACACTTGTATATGGTTTAAGAACATTGCATGTAACCTTGTTATTTCATTGTTAAGGATGTAATGTTAAATGAATAAGTTATGTTTAGAAGTAATTCAACATTAAGGGATCTTTAAATAATGTAATCTGTTATGTTATGTTATTTTCAGTTGGATGTTACTATTGCTTCCGCAAATGTTATGTTTGGTAAACTTAGTGAAATTCTTTGGATCCCTTGGTGGGGCATTACATCTGGTATCAAAGCCCAAGTTTCAACATTGGGAGCTCTGGGTATATTTGAATGCCACTAGTTGTTAACTAGATGAACAAAATGGAAACTTTGAACTGTCATGTGTATCTTTTTCAAACTGAAAACTTGAAACTAGGTGAACTAAAATATAACTTAAAACTGTTACTTGCATATTTTTCATACTTAAACACTTAGCTTTCAAAATTGAAAATTCTACCTAAACCTAAAACGTGGGCAAAACTGAAAATTGAAACTCATTCTAGTTGCAAAACATGTATCTTTTATCTATGTTGAAGTGTAGTGAACTTTTGTTTATCTTTGCAAGCATTAAGTTGCTCTTGTTTAGAATATATTAGGGGATCTATTTTAGTAGTTGTTAAATGAATGATGTTGGATCGATATGGTTTTTGGTTTACCATTAAATCAGAATCATATTGCTCTAAGGGTGTTGTAATATCCTTAGTGGAATCATGTTTCCCTACATAGGGAAAAAGGGTTCAATGAGACTCGCAAACTGAGTAACTTAGCTTTTCATTCTTGTAGGCTTCCAGGAGTAAGCCTAATCCCAGGGGGGGTGGATGTAGTACCTGTCCCTACTTCACATTTTGCTAACATTGTTGAACTCTTTTAGAGCTAGTTTCATGTTGTTGGTTAGCAGTATTCTTTTGAGATTATCAGATATTGTGCTATGGCTTCAGTTTATTATGTGATGAGATCACTTAGACTTTATATTTCATATATGCATGATGATTACTACATTGATTTCAGTTATTAATGATGATTAGTTAGATGATTTATTATCATATGTGTTTTATCATGGATACTTACCCCATACTTGCATGTGTATGGTGTGCGTGTTTTCTTTGTGTGTTTTCTTTTGTATGGCGTGTCTGATGTGGTTAAGGAAGGGAGTCGTAGTCACCTGCTAGTTGGGATCTACACGATGCACCACTTCCTACCATTGCCTGTTTAGTTTAGTATATATTGTGCTTGTACATGCATGGTTTTTATGCAGGTTGCAGGTACCGGGTATCGACTACCCTAATTTTCCAGGATGAGCGTACCCTATCACATTATCTCAATGATAAGAGAGGGGAGATAAATTCTCAAGTCCAAATTCCAACCCTTTTAAGCCATTTGTTCTAATTGGAAAATTAGGACAAGTATCTGAGTTGAGTACCCTCCGAATATGTCAGATGACATAATTCGTGATATAAACCCTTGGTTTGATTTTGTATGTATTTTGGTTGTGATGGGTTTTCATATTTTTACCTTGAGAGTCTTTGATGTATTTTCTATTAATTAAGCCTAATTAAAAGATTTAATTAATGGTTTAATTAAATAGAAAATTAATATGATATTTTAATATTTATTTTATTTAATTAATTAAATAAAATAATTAAATTTGAAAATAAAAGTTATAATATTAAATTTGGGATGTGACAATATTTATTGGAGCTCATTTTTAAATAAATGACTAAATAATACTATTATTATAGCTAATAAATATTTTAGCAATTAAGTTTTGGAAAATGAAATTTAAAAAGTGGAAGATATATTTAAATTAATAAAAGATTCTAAATCTCATGTGATTAAAATATAAATATATTAAGATTGCAAAGTGGAATTATTAAAGTTAGTGCATGAGATTTAATAAATTAATTAATTACATTGGAAAGAGTAAAGTAAATATTAAATTAATTAATGAGCATTATTTTTATGTTTTTTCACATAGTAGTTGGCAAATTCTCGGGAGTTGTCATGTAGACAACACTGGGGTTTGCACTTTAAGTATGCACAAGTTGTCTACACTTAAAAGTTAGCATTTTATTTGAGCACATGGTGTCTACAACCTTAAGACTCATCTAGAAGGTTGGAGAAGACCCATGCTTGGTTGTCATGCTTATCTTCTAGTTGTTTCTAGAGACACTCTAGATGTATCTTAGATGCCTTTAAATAGAGGCTCTCCTAGTGTGTTTGGACAAGCTGAAGTAGAAGCTTAATGGAAGCTACAAGCTACAAGCTTATATTCTTCTTCATGCTCATATGCTTCTGTATGCTTCCATGCTTTTTCTAGCATTTCTAGTCACTTGGAGGATTCGGTTACCTTGGATCTTCGAGGAATTGCGAATGATGGAGAAGGAAGGAATTTTCCATGGACTTCTGAGGCATGACAAAATTAGCATCAGTGTCCAGGTGCACTCGTGATAATCGCATATTCTCTTTGCACTATTTCTCTTCCTGTCTTCACCATGTCTGTTAAATGTGTCTGATTATATTCCATGAATGAATTTGCAATTTGAATCGGAATCTAGATATGTAGAGCTGCAAAGAAAACATTAGGAAACCCTAGATCCAATTAAAGAGAAATTAGATCTAAACTGGTTTGGGTTCGAATTAGAATTAAATGCAGAAAGGTGATTTGAAATTTATAGTTAAATATATTGGATGAATTGTATAAAATTAGAGAAACAAATATTCTTAGTTATGGTAGTCTTTTAAAACTGTGTATATATTCTATACATGATTATTTATCTGCAATATATATACACACATATATATATTAATGTTGTAATACTAAACTCTGCGTATATACACACACACACACACACACACACACATATATATATACATATATACTTATATATATATATATATACATACATATGTATATATATATATATATACATACATACATACATACATACATACATACATACATACATACATACATACATACATATATATACATATATATTTATTTAGTGAAATATCGAATATTTTATCTCATTCGAAATTAATCCGAATTCCCTTTTCCTAATACGTTTTCCTTTTTAAGAAAAAAAATATATATTGGTCGTTTGGTGGGGGTGGGGTTTATACCCACCACACCCCACTTGCCTTGTTACCTCTGGCGGCGACTAGTATATGTAATTGTGGTTTGCATGGTTTATAATGGCGCATGTATTGCGTATGCAGTGCATGGCTATAGTGTATGTTGCAGAGGCCGCACGACTTACTAAGCCGACGGCTACGTATTTGGATGTGAGCCGTAGAGATTGTAATTGCTTGCTCTTTTTTGTTATGAGTATATCATTTTATGTAAGTTTTATATTAAGTACTGTTTAGTATATATTAAATATTATTTAATATATATTAAACACTACTTAATATATATTAAATATTTATAAGAGATGATGATTTGAGAAATCGTTTTTAATTATTTCGATTTTCACATATAAATTTTTATTAGATATGGATTATTATATATTTTAATAATTATTATTATTAATTACTAGTTTTATGATTATTAATAAGTTGTTATTATAATTAAGTGATTTAGATTATGGTAATTTTTAGTCGTCTTAATTGAGTTGATGAATCATAGGTTCCATTATTTGATTTAATTAATTATGAATTATTAAAGGTGTTGATACCTTAAGTTGGAAAATTACATATAGATGTTAACAACTAATGATAAGTATGGTTTATAAATTTAATAATAATTTGTTAAATTAAAAAGAGATATTGATTTGTTAGAGAATGGAGGATTTCTTTTTAATATATATTAAATAACATTTAATTTAGAGATGGTAATTTTATAGTAGGAGATGATTTTAAATTAAGTGACTCAAATTTTATTGATATTGGGCAATGGGTCAATGATACGTTTTGACTTTGTTATAACATAGCTATGACTTGAATTATTATATTATAAATTATTGATATGCTTTAAAGGTTAGCTAATGGGGTGTATGGAATATAGTTGTGATAAGTTTATTTATTAATGTTTGTTGGCTCTAACAAACTATTAATAAATAATGGTGTAAATAGTTATCAATAAATTCGATTAGATTTAATCTAGTGGAGATTATTGATTGTAAAAGATATTAATTTTTGGATTTGAAGTATAATTGATTTTAATCAATTAATGAGTTGTCAATATCATTAAATGCGATAGAGATTTAATTAGGAAATGATTATCATTAATATGAAATCGTTAAGAAAGATGAATGTAGTCATTATGGATAAGATTTCCAAAATAGCTTGTTAATATTATTATTATTAAAATATTAATATTTGTGTATTGCGTTGAAGTTGACTTTGACGTACAAATTATTGTTAGTCAATTAATACTCATTGGATTGATAGTTTGGTTGTGAAATTATTAATTAAATCAATTAATCAGAATTAATTGGATTTAATTATTAATTAAGTTATGTAATAGAGATTTATTTGATATAATTATTTTAACGAGATTGTAGATTATCTATATTGAAGTTGATAAATCTTTTGACTTGAATTATGACTTTAGATATTATATGATTGTCAATGATGATAATGATTGAATTAAAGGCTTAAATTTTAATAATATTTAATTAAGTCTTAATTAAGAATTATTAGAATGATAATAGGTCATGGATGGTGTGCCTATGTTCATTGATGGATTTAATTGATCATTCTAATTAATTTATGATATCTTATTCGAAGATTGATAATTGGTTCTCTTATAATTTAACAATTAATGATCCTTGATTTATGTGAAAACTTGAAGTAATGATAAGAAGAGTTGATCAATTTGAATATGGATCTTAGTTAAATAAAGCGAAAAATTTAATTAAAGGGCAATGATGATCAATTTAATGAGTAAATGTTTATCCTTAAGTTATTCTTAGAATGTAATTCTTAATAATGGAAGGATAATGCTATCGGGGGAACAAATGGGTTGACTTGTAGGTCAAATGATGAAACTTGGACACTTGAGTATACTTGAAAATGGAAACTGAAACTGCTATACTTGAATAATGGAAAATGAAACTCCACACATTTTTCAACTATTTGATTTTAGTAAACAAAAACTTGTGTTTGCATCGTGTATTCTATATGCTTCTTGTTTTGGGTTTTGGGTTGACTAGTGTTGACCAGTCCTAGGTTGTTACCAGAGGCTCGGGGGTTATGAGATGTGTTGGCATGTTGATCTTATTTGGTCTCGATCTTTATAAGCCCAACCATGGTTATGTGATCGTATGCTCTATGATATGTTTGTTATTGTTCATTAGTCTTCAGGTGTGAAGCTGAGATGTATGTGTATGAGATACTTGATCTAATCATTTTGGAGTCATCGATCAGTTATCCTTGGATTATTTTCTAGTCACCATGATGCGACTATGATGTGGATTTATTCTTGATAATGTCATGATGTGACATGTTTGGCTCAACCATTTTAGAGTCTTCGATCAGTATGATTTTGAGATATTATTGGTTGCTTGTTGAGAACCAATGGATGTGATGATATATTTTTGTTATTGAGAACCAATGGATATTTATGATTATTAGTGATGCCTTCAGTTGCCAATAGAGAACTGTTGTGGTGATGATTTTCTATGGATGCTTTTCGGATGCTCATGGAGATTTTGATTATTCTTATCTTGGAGATTTGATGATTCTTATTATGGATATTTGATGCTTATATTGTGGATATTTGATGATTCTTTTTATGGATTATCTTTTGGATTTTATTTACAGTCACTTGTACAGGACTGTGGCGATTTATGATTCCATGAGCATTAGGGTAGGTAATCTACTTGTAGTGTCAGGAAGTGGCTTGCAATGGGGGTCGGGGCCCTAAGTGGCTACCAGGGTAACTCATTGTAAGTTTGGTTAATAAGTGATAACATTTACACACTAAATGGCGATTAAATGAACCTAAAAAGATAATTGTTTTGGTTCTCACCCATGCCTTGAGCGCTTGTACAAGCTAGGATGGGTGTAGTGAGATGCATGGTTGTGACCTTGCATTCCATAGTATGCCTCGTCAGTATGAAAGGATACTAGTGGCCGCATGAGATCTGTATGGACCCGTGGAGTTTAGCTAACTACCAAGGTAACTTGTACGAGATAAATGTGATGACAGTTTCCCGCTTGCAAAGTAGGTTTCCTACATGTCATTGTGTGCCTCTGGGAATTAGGTGTCGATTTTGTGTGAATGGAACTTTTGAGTTAGTATACTTTTAGGATTCCTGGACTTAAAGAGATTTATGCTTTGTGATTTTGATATCCTATTTGGGACTTGAGATTATCTCCTCAGCACGGTGGGAGTGGACCATTTAGGTTCCACGCGGTCGGGTGGTAGTGTATATTCCACTCTTATCATTTGGGGTTCGTCTGAGACACCGTGGCTGGAGTATTATTGGTTGGTATTTATCTTCATTATGTTCTTGGATCATTATGGTAGATGATATACCCTATGATGGATGTATTTACTGGTATGTTTCTTACATTGATGATTTTCATATGTTAGATGATGGTATCCTATGCTTTACTTTGCATGTTAGTAGGATGTTTTAGGAGTGACATTCCTACTATGTTAATAGCCGATGATCTCTTCGGTGCTTTGGAATGTTACGCACGGAGGGATGGCTAGGATCCATGATGGTCTAATGATGCTATTTATGGTTAGGAGGAGTCGTGCACTTAGTTATTTAAAAAATTTAAAAAAAAAAAAAAAGTTTGGTAAACTTAGTGAAATTATTTGGATCCCTTCGCGGGGCATTAGATCTAACCATTCAAATATTCAACTTAGAATTTCTATTTTAATTTCAAATCTTGTCTATCTAATTTTATAATATAAATTTGAACCCAAACCCGATTAAGATCTAATTTCTCCTTAATTGGATCTAGGGTTTTTCTATTGTTTTCTTCTCAACCAATAAAATATCTAGATTCTAATTTAACTGTAGATTCAATCACAAAGAGTATTCAAACACATATAACAAACATGATGAAGATAGGAAGAGAAATAGTGCAAAGAGAATGTGCAAATGTCATGAGTGCACCTAGACACTGATGCTAATCCGTCATGCCTCAGAAGTCCATAGAAAATCCCTTCTCCATCATTTGCAATTCCTCCAAGATCCAAGCCCACCGAAAACCTCCAAGTGACTAGAAGTGCTAGAAGGAGCATAGAAGCAAGTAAAAAATATATGAGCATGTAGAAGCATATGATCTTCTCAATGAATGTAAGCTTTGAAGCTTCCATTTTAGCTTGAAGCTTCTAGCTTGTAGCTTCCATTCAGCTTGTAGCTTGTAGCTTCCATTAACCTTGTCCAAACACACTAGGAGAGCCTCTATTTAAAGGCTTCTAAGATGCATCTAGAGTGTCTCTAGAAATAACTAGAAGATAAGCATGACAACCAAGCATGAGTCATCTCCAACCTTCTACATAAGTCTTAAGGTTGTAGACACCATGTGCTCAAATAAAATGCTAACTTCTAAGTGTAGACAACTTAGTGCATTCTTAGAGTGCAAACCCCTATGTTGTCTACATGACAACTCTCGAGAATTTGCCAACTCCTATGTGAAAAAATATTAAAATAATGCACAATTATTAATATAATATTTACTTTTAATCTTTTCAATTTTATTTATTTATTTATTAAATCTCATGCACTAACTTTAATAATTCCACTTTTCAATCTTAATATATTTATATTTTAGTCACATGAAATCTAGACTGTTTTAATAATTTAAAATATATTTTCCACTTCTAAATTTCATTTTCCAAAACTTAATTGCTCAAATATTTATTAGCTTTAATAATATTATTATTTAGTCATTTATTTAAAAAAGAACTCCAAATATATTATTTTAAAAATAAATATTGTCACATTCCAAATTTAAACTTTAAACTTTTATTTTTAAATTTAATTATTTTATTTAATTAATTTCCCAATTAATTAAATAAAATGAATATTAAAATATCATATTAATTTTCTATTTAAATTAAACCATTAATTAAATCTTTTAATTAGGCTTAATTAATAGAAAATACTCCAAAGACTCACAAGGTAAAAATATGAAAAATCCATCTTAGCCAAAATATATACAAATTCAAACCAAGGGTTAATATCATGAAATACATCATTTGATGCATTTGGAGGATACTTAACTCAGATACTTGTCCTAATTTTTCAATTAGAACAAATAGCTTAAAGGGTTTGAATTTGGACTTGAGAATTTATCTCGCTTCTCTTATCATTGAGATAGTGTGATAGGGTACGCTCATCCTGGCAATTCAGAGAATTCGATACCCGATACTTGCAACCTACATAAAAACTACGCATGTACAAGCACAATATATATACTAAGCTAAACAGGTAATGGCAAGAAGTGGTGCATCGTGTAGATCCCGACTAGTAGGTGACTATGACTCCCTTCCTTAACCACATCATACACGTCATACAAAAGCAAACACGCAATGCAAACACGTACACCATACACATGCAAGTATGGGGTAAGTATCCATAAGAAAACACATATGATAATAAATCATCTTACTAATCATCATTAATAACTGAAAACAATGTAATAATCATCATCAATAATTGCGAACACTTAAAATAATCATCATACATGCATGAAATGTAGAGTCTAAGTAATCTCATCATATAATAAACTGAATCCATACAACAATATCTGATAATCTCAAAATAATGTTGCTAACCAACAACATAAAACTAGCTCTAAAAGAGTTCAACAATAATAGCAAAAATGTGAACTAAGGGTAGGCACTACAGTACATATGTTGTCACAAAATGTATTAGAAGGTGCCATATGTTAACCTCTGACCACTTTCAACAAATTCAAACCAACCAAATGGCTCCCTAGGGGTCCTAGGGCCCCAAGGGAAATATGTTGTCATGAAATGCATCAAAAGGGGTTATAGGAAAACCTATGACACCTTTCAACACATTTGAAGCAACCAAATGAGTCCCTAGGGGTCCTAGTGCCCCTAGGGACATATGTTGTCACCAAATGCATCAAAAGAGGTCATAGGATAACCTCTGATCCCTATCGACACATTCAAACTAACTAAATGGGTCCTTAAGGGTTCTAGTGCCCCTAAGGACATATGTTGTCATGAAATGTGTCAAAAAGGGTCATAAGTTAACCTTTAACCCCTATCGATGCATTCGAACCAACCAAATGGTTCCCTAGGGGTCCTACGGCCCCTAGGCACATATGTTGTCATGAAATGTGTTGAAAGAGGTCATAGGTTAACCAATGACCCATTTGAACTCATTTGAACCAACCAAATGGGTCCCTAGGGGTTATAGGGCCCTTAAGGATATATGTTATAATGAAATGCATGGAAAATGGTCATAGGTTAACATTTGACCCCTTTTAATGCATTTGAACCAAGAAAATGGGTCCTTGGCAGTGCTAGGGGCCCTAGTGACATATGTTGTCATGAAATGCATCAAAAGGGCTCATAGGCTAATGTATGACTAGTTTCAAAGAATTGGAACCAACCAAATCAGTCTCTAGGGGTCATAGGGCCTGTAGGGAGATATGTTGTGACGAAATGTGTCAAAAGGAATCATAGGTTAACCTCTAACCCCTTTTGACACATTTGAACCAACCAAATGGGTCAATAGGGGGCTTATGTCCCCTAGGGACATATGTTGCTACAAAATGCATCGAAAGGGGTCATTGGTTAACCTCTGGCCCCTATCGATGAATTCTAACCAACCAAATGGATCCCTAGGGACCCCTAGGCACATATGTTGTCACTAAATGCGTTGAAAGGGGTCATAGGCTAACTTATGACCCCTTTCGATGCATTCAAACCAACCAAATGTGTCCCTAGGGGTTGTAGGGCCTCTAGGCATAATGTTGTTCCAAATTATGTTGAAAGGGGTAATAGGTTAACCTCTGACCCCTTTTGATGCATTCAAACCAAAAAAAGGGTCCCTAGGGATCTTAGGGCCCCTAGGGACATATGTTGTCATGAAATCTATTGAAAGGGGTCACAGGTTAGCTTATGACGCCTTTTGATGCATTTAGGCTAGCCAAATGGGTCCCTAGGGGTCATAGGGCCTCTAGGGACATATGTTGTCATAAAATGAATTGAATGGGGTAATTGGCTAACCTTTGACCCCTGTTGCAACATTCAAACCAATAAAATGGGCCTCTAGGGACATATGTTTTCAAGAAATGTGTTGAAAGGGGTCATAGGATAACCTCTGACCCTTAGCGACACATTTGAACCAACCAAATTAGTCCCTTGGTGTCCTAGGGCCCCTAGGCACAATGTTGTTACAAAATGCATTGAAAGGGGTCATACATTCACCTTTGACCCCTTTCAATGCATTCAAACCAACAAAATGGGTCCCTAGTGATCCTAGGGACCCTATGGACATATGTTGTCATGAAATACATCGAAAGGGGTCATAGGCTAACCTATGACCCCTTTCAATGCATTTGAGCCAACCATATGGGTCCCTAGGGCTCCTAGGGCCCCTAGGAACATACGTTGTCATGAAATGCATTGAAGGGGTCATAGGCTAACCTATGACCCTTATCAACACATTCAAACCAATAAAATTGGCCCCTATGGATCTATGTTGTCACAAAATGCATCAAAAGGGGTCATAGGATACTCTGTGACCCCTACGGACACATTTCAACAAGTCAAATCAGTGCGTAGGAGTCCTAGGGACCCTAGGCACATATGTTGTCACAAAATGTGTTGAAAGGGGTCGTAGGTTAACCTATGACCACTTTCAACACATTTGAACCAACCAAATGGGGCTATAGGGGTCCTAGAGTCGCTAGGGACATATCTTGTCACAAAATGCATCAAGAGGGGTCATAGGCTAACCTATGACCCTTTCCAATGCATTTGAACCAAACAAATGGGTCCCTATAGGTCCTAAGGTCCCTAGCGACATATGTTGTGACCAAATGCATCGAAAGGGGTCATAGGCTAACATATGTTGTCATGAAATACATTGAAAGGGGTCATAGGTTAATCTTTGACCATTATCTATGCATTCAAACATACCAAATGGGTTCCTAGAGACATATGTTGTCACGAAATGCATCAAAAGGGGTCATAGGTTAGCCTTTGGCCCCTATCAATGCATTCGAACCAACCAAATTAGTCACTAGGGGCCCTAGGGCCCCTAGGCACATATGTTGTCATTAAAAGCATCGAAAGGTGTGATAAGTTAACCTCTAACCCCTTTCAATACACTCGAACCAACCAAATGGGTCCCTCTAGGTCCTAGGGACCATAGGTACATATGTTGTCACAAAATGCATTGGAAGGGGTCATAGGTTAACCTTTTACCCCTTTTGAAACATTCAAACCAACCAAATGGGTCCCTAGGGGTCCTAGAGCCCCTAGAGACATTTTTTGTCATGAAATGCATCAAAAGGGGTCATAGGCTAACCTATGACACCTTTCAACACATTCCAACCAAAAAAATGGAACCCTAGGGGATCTATGGCCCCTAGGGACATATGTTGTCACCAAATGTGTTAAAAGGGGTCATAGGCTAAACTCTGATCCCTATCGATACATTGAAACCAACTCAAGGGGTCCCTAGGGGTCCTAGGGCCCCTAAAGATATATGTTTTCATGAAATGCATCAAAAGGGGTCATAAGTTAACCTCTAACCCCTATCGACACATTCAAACCAACCAAATGGGTCCCTAGAGGTCCTAGGGCCCCTAGGCACATATGTTGCCTTGAAATGTGTTGATAGGGGTCATAAGTTAATCTATTATCCATTTTGACACATTCAAATAACCTAAATGGGTTCCTAGGGCTCCTAGGGACATATTTTTTCATGGAATGCATGGAAAGGGGTCATAGGTTAACATATGACCCCTTTCAATGCATTCAAAACAACCAAATGGTTCCCTAGGGGGGTGTATGCACTGAGTTGTGGTGCAAAAAAGGTGACAATTCTTTTTTTTTTCTATTTTCAAAAGCACATACACACTTTTGAAAAAGTAAATTTCTATAGATGGGCTACATACCCACAACCCATCATTTTCATCTTTGTTTTTTCGTATTCCTACAATAGCAGTGCGTACGTGTGTTCAAGAAACAAAGGTTTTTGACATCCCAGTTGCCAATATGCCTCCTCGCCGACAAAATCTAAGATCACAAGCACACCCACGCCGATGTCGTATGTGATCTTAACTTCATTTTGGATTGTTTGATATATTTTTCATATGGTTTTGTAGGTTTTTTATATTGTTTTGTAGGGTTTTTACAATTTTTATTTAAATTTGTTTATTTATTTGGATTTCAATTTATTTTTTATTAGGAAATGTCCATAATCAACTGGCAAATCCACAAGAACCTCAAAACCCTCCCCAAGAAGAACAAAAAATTCCACAACCCAAACCAATTGCAAGACCTCCGCTAGGCACACAAGAAAATATAATAAATGAAATAGAGAGAGGAAAAATTGATTTAGAAGGACTCATTTCTTAGTTGAAAGAATTTGGACAAACCAATCCAATAAGGTCTCAATTGGCATCATCCCTTGAATCCATTAAGACCCAGATAGCCTCAGTTAGTGGTCAGTTAGATATTTGGCAGGTCAAGAGGGATGAACAAAAAAGATTTTATGCAAATAAATTATCATATGAAGATGTTAAAAAAAAAGAAATACCAAAAGGTAGAATATGTGCATTATTTAGAAAACCTAGTGAGCAAAATATTGTTAGAGAGGGTACTAAACAGTTCCCCATTCATTGGTGCATACACAATGCTATTAGAAATAATTTTTGGGATAGATGGTGGATGGTTTTTGATGCCCCTCCTTGCAACAATCGTGAGGTCCCCATGTATTTTTTTAAGAAATTATATTGTGAGTTTGTACTTGGGGAGATCCCCTATTATTTTGATATATTAGACTCCCAAGGTAGAGGTGGGGGGTCATCATTTGAGAGGTGAGGAGCACGTCATGACCCTAATGTAGTTAGGGAACCTATGGTCAAGCCACAGTGTGAGCATGTGACTATTCCTTCACTTGTGAAGGAACATGTAGAGGTCATCGCTCCATGAGACCATTAGTTGAGGGGGAGCCTTCTGTGCATCGTGGTCACATGTGCACTTCATGCCGATCCCTATGCACATTTGGCACTCATGCTAGAGATGGTGCGGATGATGGGCTCGTCACTAATTAGTTCCTAAATGACACATTTGGCATTGACACATAGGTAAATTACAATTATCATTTACTAATTTGATTACATTTTATATATATAGTGAATGACTAATTAATTAGCATCTATTGACATTGTTCAAAATTTAGGGTTAGAGTGTTTTTGAACCTAGTAGTGATCCTTTGGGCCCATTTTTTGTCCCCTCCATGAGTCCAAAGGTATGTATCGATTTAATCATTTTAATTAATACATATATTTATTAAGTAATCATATTAAGGATTGACAAAAACAATTATGTATGTGCATCAGTTCTCTATAGGACCCTCAACCTTTACTACGGACTTGGAGCATAGACATCATACGAGCTTCATATAGGTAGAGTTGTTTCATGTTAATTTAATTCATTTTCTTATATTTGTTTCAAGTTTCATGTTACATGTAATGTGTATTGTATGACATGCAGATCATGACGTTGGACACCCCTCCTCATCTCCGATAGTCTTTTGATCGTGGAGTGGCCACAACTATGGCTAGCTCATAGCCATTGACTAAGGTATGAAAGAATTTTCTTCATTTTAGTTGTTGTATATAATAGTTAGTCTCAAAATTTCTAATGTTATTTATAAGTGATTATATTTATTGAATTGTTGTAGGGTCTGATCATGCTTGATCGTCCACGAGCCTTCGAGGTGGACTTACAGAGTGACTATTTGATGGCGGTAAGAAAATAATTGATTTTGTGTGTACATATCTTTGATTTCAACGTATAATAAATATTGATTCATATCTACTTTGTTTGTATCAGCTCAAGTTAGAGAAGAGCCTCAACAAGAGGATGAGCGAGAGTGTCAGGAGGACCCTGTCATCTCCACCGTCTGCCTCCACACAACAACAGAAGACATTGAGAGATTTGTTTCCTTCCCCTCATGGGAAGGAAATGATATACTTGATGTAGACATGTATATATATATATGCATCAGTGGACATATTCAACACACATTTGATGTATATGACATTTTATATTTGATTTATGACATTTATTTGATGTATTACATTATTCGACTTATGACATTATTAGTTAATATATGATATGTTTGTTTATATACGACATTATTGGTTATCATAATATATTATGTGTTTGTTAATGTACATGACATTATTGGTTATCATTTTATATTATATGTTTTTTCATGTATGACATTAAATTAGATATGTTCTTGCATGACATTAAATTAGATATGTGCATGTATGAAATTAAATTAGATATGTTTATGTACAACATTAAATTCAATACCTAATCTGTTCAAAACTTTGATAGAATATTGATTAACAATAAACTTTATCACTATTTAAGCATAAGTTAATCATTTGGAATATGTCATCATCATATGATTTATGATCTTATTCATGTTTAAAGTTTTCCTTCTCTATCATTTGTTTATCAATTTTAATTCAATACCTAATTAGTTTGAATTTTTGATACAATATTGATTGGAAATAAACTTTATCAATAGAGATCGATTAGGACCTCCTAGCAATAAACTTTATTAGGGAATATTCGTGGACCTCCTGGCAATTAGTCACCTAAATGAGAACCTTGAGATTTATTAGGAACTCCATGAAAGAAATCAAGAGCTTGAGAAGCTCTCCATTTGTTAGCTGAATTAAAACCTTGGATTGTAGATAGCTGGCCTTCATTGTACAGAACAATTTTATAGATATATAATCAAATAAATAGTGTATTCATCTAAGCATAGAAATATTGTTACATAAGAAGAAAATCAAGTTTTACAATTGCTAATAATTATTAATGTATGCACATATACTTAAACCTTAAAAAAATGACCTAAAGAAGACAAATTAAGTATGAAGTCCATACAAAATCAATAAGAGAGTTCTAGCATGATATCTTCAATATTTTTTGAATTAGAGAAAACTAAGTATTAATATGATGATCTTCTCCCTGCATCTCCCTAACTCTCTCTATTTTATCTCACATTCATCCTCCTCTTATATCTCTATTCATTTATCACTATGTTTTTATTTCCTTTAATCTTCATGTCTACCTACACCTTTTGTTTCCCTCTATCTCTATGCATCTTCTCCATGTTCAGCAAGTGTTGGAATTATAGGGATGGTGTTAAGAAACATGCTTATGTTGCAAAGAGAGGTGAGAAGGTGAAAATAAGGGTGTACTATAAGTTAGAAGTTGAGGATGATTTAATGGCTGATAAGGGGGCATTTTATTAGGATGATCCTAATGATCAACACATTTGCATGGAGGTTGTCCAAGGTAGATCTCATTGCAATCTTATGCTATATGAAAATCCATATGCAGATTCTATTTTGAATAAGTCTATTTTTATCCCTTGATTGCAATCTTGGCTCCATGATGTTTTGATTTGGGAGGTGGTTAGATGGAACTATGAATATCATTAAGTAATAAATTGTATTGATTTTGATTTAATTTATTATTAGATATTTTAATGGATACAACTTTTCTCTAAATATTTCTTCATTATAGGTTTAGTTATACCATTTTTACAATATGAATCTTCATGGTCACTTGTGGGTCTTCTCTAGTACTTATTTTTATAATATTTATAAATAATAAATAATTTAGTTATAATAGAGTTTTAGTCTTTTATGAAAATATTTTTTTGATGGAAGATTTTTCATTTAAAATTTTGTCTTACATTTAGTAAAATTGATATTTGCTTAATGCTTAAAGAGATTTCAACTTCATCAATAGATCAATGGCCTATTGAAAATTATCTTTGTTTGAAGTTACTCTATCCAACAAAATTAGATGAAAAGTTCTCTAAACATTTATGTTAAAAATAAGATAAATATTTGATCACAAGTGGTCACAAAGTTTGTGTAGAAGAAAAAATCATTGTTACAAAAATAATATAGACAAGAAGAAAAAACACAATTAACTTGTTGAGCTTAAATACATAACCACCATTTTTTATCATCAATTAAAAAATGTCAGAGATAGTAGAGAAAAGATGGATTATTTGTAAAAAAAGTCATTTAAAAAATCATAAATGTAACATAATCACTGATAGTTTTATGTGTTTTCATACATTAATAATTGTAACATAATCGCCAGTTGATTGGAATGTGTTGTTATTATTCTATAGTAACTAGATTAATGTAAAAATAAAAGTTTAATAAATAGTTGTGATGTATAGGAAAGAGAGATATCTCAGATGAGAGGGGGATGAATCTAAGATGACACATAAGATACTTGTAAGAGGAAGCTATACTTCTTAACAAATTTACAATGCATGTTATGGAAAATCATAGAGCATCTTTAAAAGGAAATAAAAGAGTATAACAAGTGGAAGGAACATGTTGTTTTGTAGACTCGTATTCAAATTTGGGTGTCAATTTTCTAATGAAGGATTCAAGCACTGCAATTTGGTAGTTTTGGCTAATGTTATCCTTGTATCTCACTTTGTCCTTGTATCTCACTCTCTATTTTTCACCCCCTCTTTATATTTCTATTTTTTCCATATCTATTTTTTTTCCCATATCTATGTAGCCATCTATCCTCTTTATCTCCCCCTCACTAATGCAAAGATGTTGAGCAAGAAGTGAGGTTTAAGCACTTTCTTCTTCCTAATCTACCAATCTAGACATGTGGCCTTCCTAATTTATCTTACTCCTTTAGGATATCATTTTTGTGGCCTATCCAAAGTGATAGAGTCATTTGTGAACTCTTCCAAGGTGAGTACTTCTCCAATCAAGATCTTGCACCTTTTTGTTTTAGGGACACTAGCCCTATTCCAAGCCAATAACTATAACGCTTCACCAATGGCTTCACCAACCTCAAATTTCTATTGGGACACCTTCCTTATGTTGAATTGATTGAGAATCAACTCTTGTTTTAACCCTCCAATTGTCATATAGTACAAAATGTTGACTATCATAGAATTTCTTGTAGGTCTCCTACTCTAATTTTTTGGACTTAAATTCCTCTTAGGTTGAAATCTAACTATTCTATGGGTAGATTCAGACACCCTTTTGGAATTTACCCAACCACCCAGAGCTAATAGAGAAGACAGTTTGATCCCATGAAAAAAGGTGAGAAAGGTTTGGAAGTTGGCAACTTTGTATTGGCCAACACTGCAAGTTTTAGCATCACCCGAGATGGCATCGTAAAATGAAAATGGAGTGTGATCTCCAAAAATCAAGAGCGGTTATTGTAGGTCTTTGCAACATGGTCCTGTAGGAACTAGAATCACATCCATACCTCACATGAGCTCTAAGATATGCCCCATGAAAGATCGCAGCCCTATGGCATTTAGTGACCCTTAGGAATATTCCAATTCGGTGTGCCCGAGAATGTTCAAGCATTGAAGGGGATAGGACAAGGTTGGGGATAGGGTTTACCTGACCACCTGAAGCTAATGGAGTAGACAATTTGATCCCATGCCAAAAGGTGAGAGAGATTTGGCAGTTGGCAACTTTGTACTCGCCAACACTGCAAGTTTAAACATCACCCAAGATGGCATCGTAAAATGAAAATAGAGTGTGATCTCCAAAAAGTGAGAGTTATTGCAAGCCTCCAAAATATGGTCCTGTAAAAATTAGAATCGCATCCATACCTCACACAAGCTCTGAGACATGCCCCATCAAAGATCGCAGCCCTATAACATTTAGTGACCCTTAGGGACGTTCCAGTTTAGCATGCTCGAGAATGTTCAAGTGCTGAAGGGGATAGGACAAGGTTTGGGATAAGGTTTACTTGGCCACTCAGAGCTAATGGAGAAAATAGTTTGATCCCATGACGAAAGGCGGGAGAGATTTGGTAGTTGGCAACTTTGTACTGGCCAACACTGCAAGTTTCAGCATCACCCGAGATGGCATCGTAAAATGAAAATAGAGTGTGATCCCCAAAAAGTGAGAGAGATTATTGTAGACCTCTATAACATAGTCTTTTAGAAACTAGAATCACATCCATACCTCACACAAGCTTCGAGATATGCCCCGTCAAAGATTGCAGCCCTATAGCATTTAGTGACCCTTAGGGACGTTCTGGTTCGACGTTCCCAAGAATGTTCAAGTACTAAAGGGGATAGGATGAGGTTGGTAATAAGGTTTACCCATCCATGTAGAGCTAACAGATTAGATAGTTTGATCCCATGATGAAAGGTGAGAGAGATTTGGCAATTGGCAACTTTGTACTGGCCAACACTGCAAGTTTCAGCATCACGTGAGATGGCATCATAAAATGAAAATAGAGTGTGATATCTAAAAAGTGAGAGAGGTTATTGTAGGCCTCCACAACATGGTCCTATAGGAAGTAGAATCACATCCATACATCACACGAGCTTTGAGATATGCCCCATCCAAGATTGCAGCCCTATAGCATTTAGTGACCCTTAGGGACATTCTAGTTTGGCATGCCCGAGAATTTTTGAGTGCTAAAGGGGATAGTACAAGGTTTGGGATAGGGTTTTCCTAGCCACCCAGAGCTAATGGAGTAGACAATTTGATACCATGACGAAAGGTGAGAGAGATTTGGTAGTTGGCAACTTTGTACTGGCAACCACTACAAGTTTTAGCATCACCCGAGATGGAATCGTAAAATGAAAATAAAGTGTGATCTTTGAAAAGACAGGGAGTTTATTATATGCCTCTACAACATGGTCCTATAGGAACTATAGTCACATCCATGCCTCACACAAACTTTGAGATATGCCCCGTCAAAGATCGCAACCCTAGGGCATTTAGTGACCCTTAGGGACGTTCTGATTTGGCATGCCCAAGAATATTCAAGCACTAAAGGGGATAGGATGATGTTGGGAATAGGGTTTACCTGGCCACCTGGAGCTAACAAAGTAGACAATTCAATCCCATGACGAAAGCTAAGAGAGATTTGGCAGTTGGCAACTTTGTACTAGCCAACACTGCAAGTTTTAGCATCACCCAAGATGGTGTCATAAAATATAAATGGAGTGTGATCTCCAAAAAGTGAGAGATGTTATTGTAGGTTTCTACAACATGTTCCTATAGGAATTGGAATCACATCCATACCTCACATGAACTCTAAGATATGCCCCATTAAAGATCACAGCTCTATGGCATTTAGTGACCCTTAGGGATGTTTTGGTTTGGCATGCACAAGAATGTTCAAGTGCTGAAGTGGATTGGAAAAAGTTGGGGACAGGGTTTGCCTAGCCACATGGAGCTAATAGAGTAGAAAGTTTGATCAAACAATGAAAGGTGAGAGAGATTTGGTAGTTGGCAACTTTGTGTTGGAACAGAGTTGGAGTTTGATCTTTTGGAATCTCTAAGAAGTGAAAAAGCATCTTTTCAAATGAGTGACACTAGATTTGAGGTTGTTCTTGATCTAGTACAAAGGGAATACCAAGGAAGGAACCAAAAGAGTTTGAAATATTCCTTATAATAAATAGTAGAATGGAGTTGTTGAGATTGAAATAATTCTTAATATATATATATATATATATATATATATATAAAGTAGAAAGTGTTATATGCTACATGACTAGGACATGCCTTGTTACCTATGGGAAGAGACATGTAGTACAATAGTATACACATACAACAAATCATTGCACAAGATGCTAGGGAAGATGACACTAAAGGAAGCTTTCATAGGGAAGAAGCTAGATGTTAGTCACTTCAATATATTTGAAAGTTTGACATATTTTCATATTCCAAGTGATACACATGTACTAAGTAAGATCTGATTATAGATATGGGGTACTTTGTTTGGTATAGATATTTTCATTCAAGACTGAATACCAACTACTTCCCCCTTGTACCAACCAAAATCTCATTCACTCAACCTCAACACAATGTGACATCATTAACTGCAACCTCTCCTACATCAATAGAGACCTGAAACCATCCAACACAATCCAAACTATAAAATAGTGCTCAAATTTATTGTTATTATTCACAGACTAGTAATGCAGCAATTGGCATTGTTCTTCACACAAAGTGACAAAAATGAGACTTTGGAACTTCAAGATTCTCCACACACTTAAAAGATGGTCTAAAGAAACTTTAAAAAGACCAAAACAAGGAGTATCAATGGTTGGAACCTTAGAATGTAGCATCTAATGAAAACTGACACCACAGACACCACAGTTTCAAAACTCCACTCCACTCCAACATACACAAACCCTACCTTGGACACAGGCCTAATTAGCAAGTTTAGGCATGGTTTACAAAGCAATGACCAAGAAATGGGTGCATGGACTTCATTCTTCAACTCTAGAACATTATTCTCAGTTAGATGAGGGTGTTTTCTTGATTTGACAAGTCTGCAACTCCTATTCTTTTCATTACTTAAACAAAACATCAAATCTAGGTCTAATACATGGGTCTTATTTGTCCTAGGGCTTGCTCCCATTTATTCCCAATTCAACCCCCTATTCCAAAACCATCAAAATATGAAAATAGATAGCCCTAGCCTACCCCATGAAAGTTTTAAAGAAATTCCAACCGTGGGAACTCAAACCAGGGCCATTTCTTTGGCCAAACCCTAGGTTCAAGGGTTTCACAGGCAGTGAGGAAGGAATAATGTATAACTTGCAAAAAAAAACTAATATCTCCTTCAAACCACCTCCAAAATTCTTCAAATTAGATACACTAACTAATCAATGCAAAACATCACCCTTTCAATTTGAAAATTCTGTACTATACGACCAAAAACAATCATAAAATGCTGGAACAATGGCTTTTTTATTAGATTATTGGAACCAAAACATATCAAACTCCTTCTATGCCTCTCATTCAAGTGAAAATGGCCTATAAAGGAATTTACAAATAGTTTCAATTGTCGAAATACAGTTTTATGGTTCTTTCCTAAAAGTTGCTAAATTGTTGCAAAAGTTGCTAATGCAACTTTGCAATTTTTGCACTTTTCAGAATTTCAACTAACCACCCACCAAAATGAATCCTAATCATTCTAAATTATTATTATATGAATAAAAAACACTAAACCAACCTAAAAAGGTGCACAAAATTGCAAAAGAGTGCACAAAATTGCAAAAAGTTGGTAAAGAGCAATTTTTGCAAATAATAGTTGTCAAACTGAAAATGAGGTTATATGGTGTTCCAACCATCAAAATGGAAGTTGTAACTATTCAAATTCATGTAATTAAGATCCCTACATGTGGGAAAGGTCATTGTATGGATGGTGGACAACATTGGTGAATAAAAAACTCATATTTTATGCCTTTTTTTATTATTTTTTCAATTTTCTATGGTTTGTACTAATTGGTGGTGGTACAAGTCTTATATGGTTGGATAAAGAGTTGATTAAGGATTCCATTTCAATTGGTTTTAGGTCTTTATCTTGTATTCAACAAAAGTTATATCAGTTTTAGTGCAGATAGGTCAGATTTACTCCAAATTTGAGAGTTTCAGCAAGATGGAATCCTAACTTGCAAACCCACTGTGGGATTTCAATGCCACTTTGTGGAATACAAGTTAGAAGAGGGTTATTTGATATGGTAGAGATTTAGGGCTGTAGGAGCATGGCATCTTTTTTCACTAGCAAGCCCTAGACTGAACATAATCTTATGTCTAGTCTAGATTTGAAGGAAAAAGAAGGATCAGGCTCCCAAACTAATTAATCTAACCTAGATGAAGGGTGTATAAGGAAAATTTTGATGTATAGTAGAGATCATAGGGGTTGAACCAAGTCTATGAACCCATTTTTTAATGTTTTCCTTGTAACCCAACCTAAACTGGGCATTTAGCACTGTGACACAAAGTGGGCATAACTTGATGCTGGAGCCGAGTTGGTGGTTAATCTTTTGGAATATATTTGGGGATATTGGAGAGTGTTTAAAAATATTTAAAAAGTTGGGGGTCCTTTATATGGTTTGGGAGTTAGTTTGTTAATACTAGAAATTGTCCTAGTAGGAAGTGTTGGTAACAGTTTTGAAATTTTATTGTTGATTGTTGAGAAACCTCAAGTTTGGGATTTTTTTTGTTGGTTTTAGTCTATAATAACCATTTCCATCTAAAAAGTTGAGTGTTGAAACCATTTAAGAAGTATTTGTCTTTGTAGGCCTATTGGTGGCAAGAAGTTCCTAGGTGTTGATCCAAGTTGTTTGAGTACCCTAAGTTTGAGGGTTGGGCTTGTGAAGTGGAGTCCACTTGTAGGGTAGAGTCTCCCTGTATTAGAAGTCCATTATATCCTTAGTCCTTGGTGTCTTCAATGAATGTATCTTCATAGAATGACCTTGGTGCCCCTACACCATTAAGCGATAATGACGAACATGAGTAAAATTATGAGATCTGTGCCTACATGTTACAATGAAAAAGTCGTATCTATTTTGATATTAAGAACTATAAAACAAGTTTCAAGAGAAGCTTAGGCTGGAAGACTTTTTTTCTATGAGATGACTACTCTTGGTAATTAGCTACCAAATATTGAAACTAGACTCAAATCCATTATTTATAAGGATAAGGAAGAACTTCTGAAAGATAGTAGATATGCTAAGTGTAAGAATTTTCTCAAGGTGAAAAATGAAAAATGACAAGATCTAGTAGCTCAATCGATAACACAAATTTTCCAATTGTTAGCCAACACTGGTGCAGGAGCACCAAGGTCACAAGTAGGAGGCAAGATGAGCAATCCTTAGATGGATTGGAAGACAAATGGCCTTCTAAGATCATTAAAACTTGTAATGAGTTTAATCATGGACATGCAATCTTGTTTTGATCATAGATTTATCATATTGTAATCAAAGCTTTAATGTAAGCATTAATGGCATTATTGAGCCTACAAGGTACCTAGGGGTCACTAGGAATGGATTTTGATTGATCCTAGGTTAGGGGTGGATAGAAAATACCTATAAAGGTCTTGAATAATGTAATAAGGCTATCAAAGCCTCTAAAAGATGTAAAAGGCACTAAAAGTGCAATATAAGCCAAAATGGGCTTAATCAAGCCATGTAAGGGGTCCAAAGGGTAGATATGATTTTTGTTTTCTTTTTTGTGTTTAATAAGGTCTCAAATGACCATATTAATGTAATGGGATAGTCATGTAGCAAGGAATATCAAAAACTTGTCAATTGACAACTAAAAGTGTCAATTTGACAACAAAATAAGGCGATTAATGCACAAAGGTGGTTAGAGGGGTGGTTAGGTTGGTTTCATTTGGTTTTGAGAGTCTGAATGAGTTTAAAACCTCATTCCCACATGTGGGAGACAATTTTTAATGGTTGAAATTGATTGGTAATGTAAGAGTTTTGAAGTTTGAGTAATGAATGCATAGTTTTCCCTAAAATTTTGATAAAAAATCTAAACTTGTAACTGCTGTAATTTCATTTTCACATTACCTTTTGATCTAATTCTTTTTGGAGGTGATAGGGAAATGTTTTAACTTACATTTAGCATTGGTATGAAGGTTTAGTCAATCATTTTGTATTTTTCATATTGATTGTCCTAAAATCTACTGTAGGTGACAAATTAAGAGGGGTTTGAGAGTCATTTCGTTAATCTGACCCATTCTACTTTATGTGGTTACTGGGGATTTTGGAATGGGTCAATAATATTGTAAAATAAGTTCTTTAATCATTCATGTGAAGGGAAAAACTTGGAGTTGATTTTTTGATGCCCAAGGGTATGGGGTTGAGTGAGAAAGAGTGCATAAAAAGGGGTATGTGACTGCTTCAAAGGTGGATTTAGTGTTTTCTCCAAAAAAAGAGTTGAATTTTATGTTGAAATTCATCTAATATAACCAATTTTAATGTTTTTGACCCATTTTGGGGTTCTAGAAAGCTCTAGGGTTAAGGGGCTAAAAGGGAGGGTTTTGTAAAAACCATTGTAAAGTTGATCATGAGACCAAAAAATTAGAAGAATCCTTGTATTTGAGTCATTTATTAAGACTTTTTTGGGTCATGGGAGTTCCAAGAGTCAAGGGATTTTGAGTGGCTTTGTAAATAGCCTCAAACTAGGCCTAGTTGGCAGACTGAAATAGCCAGTTTTGAGTGATATTTTACAAAACAAGTGTAGTTGGTTTTGGATTATATTTTAGAGTGAGGAAAAGGGTATTTTAATCACCCAATCATTTAGGAATTTCTATGGGAAAGTTTTGAGAAAAAAAAAAATTAGTGACTGGCAAGGGCTAGTTGGAACAAGTCTAGAAGAGGCAAAATTGAGAAAGTGTAAGAGATGAGTTACTGAGAGTGTGCAACGAGTTGGAGCATGTTAGATGGGATTTTTTGAGATGATCCAAGTTGTTGGGGTCATGGTATGAAGCCAAGGACGAATTTTGGTATGTTGGAGGCACTAGGCTATACTAGGTGCATGGTGAACAATGTGAGTGTTTAGAAGACAAACTGAATATTTGGGTTATAACCTCTTAGGCATGGTTGTATGAAGATGTTACCAAGTCAAAGACCTCTTGAACCCTACTAGAGTCTAATTCCTTGGGTAGATTCCAAGAATACAAGAGAATCCCAGAGTTGAGTTGTGGTTCCTAGGGAATATAGGAGGGCATTACATCAAACACACAGACTTGTTGTATAGTCACGCATATTGTGATCATTCATGAACTTGAACAACTAAAACCATGTTAGAAATAGTTTTGTGAAAAAGGACTATAGAATAGAGGGAACTGGCCATCAAATATGCAGGATTTAAATAGCTACATTAAATAGCCCTTTAGTTCATAAATCACTTCAACTCAATCATTACGTTGTACATACAACCTCATCATATGTCACTTGAACAAACCTATCATGTACAAAATGAGGGAAAAATCCACAAAATTAAATCTTAAAATGTTACAATAGTAAAAACTTCATGGAACATGCATGGGATGAATATACATAATCAAGTATTAACCCTTTCCAACATTCCAAATTTATGATAATAATGAGTCAAAGTCCAACAAATTGGAATGCAATGATTGCAAGTATTCTTGGGTATCTATTACAAGAAACCATGGTTTGGAAGAAAATTAAGAGTATTAGTCTTGTAGCCAGGAAAATGAGCTCAATAAACACTTTTGAGATGGTCATCTCATGATGATCATGGATAAATCATTGAAAGCATATGTTGAACCTACCCAATATATACCCGCATCACTTCAATCACATTAAATGCTGGAACAAAATCAATAAATACAATAAAACTTGTTAATATAAGAACCATTTTATGGAAGACTAAATTGATTGTCTGTATACTTTTAATTCTTGTCAAATCCATCAATATACATTTTGTATCCTAAAATATCAAAAGTTTGATTTCTTTTTAGTAGACCTAAATAGTCTTTTGGTTCTCTCAACCTATACATCAGCTAATCAACATTATCTTTAGAGAGAACTATATCTATAACTACCCCATTATCATCAAATTGAGACCTATTTTCCTTCTTACTTTTTGATGATTGTGATCCTTTGCAATTCTAGGCATAAGATGATTAACACACAATGGTAATTGAAAAAAGAACACTACTAAATATTGAGGATGTGAATTGATAATACCATTTTGCAGATGATTTTGGCATCCCACCCTTTATTACTAGTGCTTTGACTTTATTAGCCCTCTTCTTTAGTGACCTGCAAATGAAGACTTAGCACAGTAAAAAATCTAAGATAAGATTAATCCACTAAAATTAGAGAATTACAAGAATTGAATTTTGCTTTTCATTAAGAATTATCCATTTGTATAAATCCTTTCTTTTTGAGTTATATGGTAACCCTTGCTTGATGAGTATTGAAAACTTCTCCCATTGTATCCTTGCTTTCTCCAGTTTGAAGTTTCCGGTTACATGCACACAATCATGACTTTAGATCACAAAGCATTCACATTCTAACAATTTTCATGTTCTTCAATTACATTTTGATCCAAAAAATAAATTCTAAACATTCACTTATTCAAATGACTAATCTAAAAATGGGTCCTATTAAAGAATCTAATATAAATTCAAATAATGTATCTATATTCTAAACAAATCAAAACATAAAATCTATGATTTAAACTAAATCTCATCACTTACACATCATAACAATACGATCCACCTTAGTCATGTGGAAAATCTTGGGGAAGAGGTTGCAACATTGTATTTGGATCTAATTGATCACTCTTTCTCTCTTTCCCTCTCTCCCTATTCAATCTAATGAGCCAACTGGATCTGCTTGTCATTTTAATGTCTCAAGTATTGCCTCATGGTTTGACTCACAAAATTTTTGAAGAATCTTATTATGTGTTTTTCCACCATATTTTATCAAGTGGACATTTGATGTGACAACAAGGTTTGAATAATGAAGAATCTTCCTCTTTGTTTGCTAATCCTTGAATAACCAAAAGCTAGGTTTCTTCATAGAATATTGTCTAAGCCATGTGTTAGTTACTACCACTGCACCAACATGGTACTCTAAACCTTCACCATCTATAACTGAGTGATCCAATTTTTGTTTGGCTTCAACACAATGATACAAATAATAATCTATCTATTATTCATTGTCTTCAAGTGCAATAATAACAAAAACATGGCCTGCAGTGACAAATGTACAAAATACGATCATTAATTCAGAAAATACTTGGGTAAAAGTTATAAAGTTACATATTGAAATTACAAAGATATATAAATATATATATTACTAGGTTGCACTAGATCTGACAAGTGGTCAAAGTCAATAAATGAATTCGTCTCTACCATTTTCAGTGCTTGTGGGGGATGATAGGTGTCAATTGGGTCCAAAATTTGTATATCTCATTTGTCCACCCATTCAGTTGACTCACAGTCATCCCAATTTTCCTCTACACATGATGGACAATAGCATGCCATTTTTCATGTGTGGATACCCCATGAAGCTGCATTAGAGCTTCTAAAAGAGTGTAACTCTCTATATCCTATTAGTGTGCAACAATCCTGATATGGTGCAATGTTAGTATTATCTATCAACCAAAAAACTCTATGTACCATTGACTCACCTTCCTTACGTGGACCCATTGAAGAGTCACACCATTGGACAATAGATTTTGTATATATGAATATTGCTCCATCTGTTTACTTTAGTTCTTCATGAGCCAAGTCTCTTTTAATGCATGCGCCTGCACCATCATGCTCTCCCTTACCATGACCAACCTCTGTGAAATTCCACATATATTGAATTCTACACAACCTGTGCATCCTACTCAATCAATAGAACATCCATGCATTCTTGAATTGAGATGCATAATTGTCTAACCAAATAATATCCTGACAATATTTTATGCCCCTATTAGCTAAATCTCCATAAAATAGTTGAAAACAACCATGTATGAACTCCATAGAATGTGATCAATCATCGCTGATGTAAAAATGGTACTCCCTCAAAATCTTCCTACCATCCTCTGTACTTGTAGTTGAATGCATGAATGTTATGTGAACAAATATGGAAACTTGTTGAGAAGTATAATACTTTGCTTGCACCTCATTTTTTAGTTGTAGTGTGTAGTTCTCTATGAAATCTACAACCAAAACAATTTTATCAAGTGGAAATATATCCTTGGACAACTTGAATTGCAAATCCAGCCATCGAGCTCTATGGGTATGCCTTGCATACTCATAAATAATCTTTTCATGAAAATCTTCATGAACTCATACATTGGAATCTTTTGAAAGACTAAATCACATCTTTTACCATGTTTCCTATCTTTTAGAGCATATGTCACTATCTTAAATTTTTTGTAATCTACTATTTCATTTCTAATTGCATGTGTACTATACATATGTTGATAAGTTAATAAAAGTTGCAAAGAACCACAAACTAAGCACATACCATCTAAGCATGATGTCTTGTAAATTTGTTGGCCATCCCTATTTCACATAAAATTTTGGATATGAATTCCCTTGAAGATCTTGGTGGCTCATTTATGTCACAATCTTGCAAAACAAACTAAGAATGCAAAACTATGCATATATGCCTAAAAACATCAAAATGGTTAGAAAATTCAATATGTATCCTACAACAAAAAGTTGTGCATGTGTGATTTATCTTGACATAAAAAGGTTTACCCATCTCAAAAAATCTTTGACTTATTCAAATTTGAGGATACATTCCAATAAATTTTGCAAAAAAATGTGTTTGAGTTGAGTCCAAAAAATGTTTTGCATGTGGGTCGCAATTTTGGCTATAAATCCTCCTTCTTACAACATCTCTTTGATTAGGGGAAACACGTGTGTTATTTTTCCAAAAATCTTCAACCAATGATTTCAAGGCTTCACTAATTTCTTTATCCTTTCGTGGCAGTCTACCACTAAATGTCCATAACTCATTTTTTTTGGATCTTCCAATTTCTCACACCTTAGCATGGTTCTCCTTAGAGTACCTCTACCAATTTTAAATATTTTTCTTGTCTTTCTCATGAGTCAAGCTTTCTTCATTTGGCTAATTACTATTGTCAATTTAAGTACTCATCTTGTGATATTACTATCTTTGGTGCATGATTTAGAACCCACTTTGTCATAAGCACTCATTAGATTCTTTACAATACCTTTTTCATTTGAATTGTTAATCATTCTTAGCCCAAGAATCTTCATGATAGGCCTAAATTTCAAATTCCTCATCATTTCAACAAATAATTGGAATTGACTTGTAATATTTGATTCTTCAAAAAATAATCTCCACATATGATCAACTTTTCTTTGACAAGTACGCTTGCTCAACTTGTCAAGCATTGATTTCAAAATTTTAGTATCAATATAAATCAAATATTTTGGTCTTCTAAAATGAATTCTAGAAGGTTATCTAATCTCTTCAATTCTCTCAACATTTTCAACATCAATAAAGGTTGAGTGTATTGCGTACCTTGAACCAAAGATGATGTGCCTTGGCAATAATATGTAAAAGATGTAATATCACCTACTTGATGTGTTGATGTTGTGCTTTCAACATGACATGATGGAGTGTGTATATCATTGGATCTAAAAATCAGTGTCTCTTCAACATGAGAGGATGATATGACTTCAACATTGGAAGATGGTGTAGCAGACAATATGACTCCAACATTGAAAGATGGTGTAGCTTCACAAGTCAATTGTCTTCTTGAGCATAATAGTCTCATTCATTCTCTTTGTCTTTTTAATTCTCCCTCTTTGTTTCTTTGTACTAGTGGTTCTCTATCCTCTTTGAAAGTCAATTCTTCATTATTGCTTTGTAATTTTCTTTGTTCACATAGTAATTTCATTTTATCTCTTTTAATTGCCAAATCTCTCTCTGTATCTTCATTTGTTTGATTTCTTGGTTTCTTCCTTGGCATGATGATGATTTCTACATGTCAAATTATTCAAACATCTAAATTACTTAAAATGTGTAAATTACAAATTATTCAAATACATAAAAAAATTATAATTATTTGAATGAATACACAACATATATCAAATGACTTGTCAAATTTCTAACCATTTCGAAATAACATTTCATTCAAACATACAATTTTCAATGAATTCACTTTATATTAAACAACATGTGAAATTATAATCAAATTTGTATCTATATATCAACAAACAATATTTAAAATGGATTGCACTAAACTTTTCTATACAAGGAATATTCAAAAAGTCTTCAAATTACGTATCCAATTTTTGAATTTGGTGTTTGCTAGCTTGAAAAAGTGTTGAAAAAGTGTTTTCTATGTTGAAACCTGTGATTTATGTTGGAATAATAGAGTGCACAATAGACCAAAAGTAGAGAATGGATGAAATGGGCCCCAAAGTTGCTTTTTGACCATTTTTAGGTGATTTCATATAGTGCATATGCACTATAAAGCATGTACACACTATAAAGCGCATACACACTATGTGAAAATGCATCACTCCCCATCCTCCCTACTCTCTATTCTCCCTACTCTCTCTCTCTCTCTCTGTCACTCTTCCTCTCCCACTGCCTACTCTGTCTACCTCTCTCACCCTCTCTCCTCTCCTATCCCCTACTCTTTAGATATCTCACACACACTCCCATCCCCCTACTCTCTCCCATCCCCTACTCTATCTCACACTCTCTCACATCTACTACTCTCTCTCTCTCCCCCCTCTCCCACTCCCTCTACCACCGCCCACTATCTCCCTCTCAAGTTCTCTCTCTCTCCCTCTCTACTCTCTCTCTCCCCCATCCCCTACTCTTACTCTCTCCAATCCCCAACTCTCTCTCACACTCTCTCTCATCCTTTCATTTTGTCTCTCTCATCTCATACTCTCTCTTTGCCACCTCCTACTCTCTCTCAAACTCTTTCCCATCCATTTACTCTATCTCTCCCATCCCATACTCTCTCTCTTCCACCCCCTACTCTCTCACACACTCTCTCCCATCCCCTACTCTCACTCTCTCTCCCATCCTGTTCTCTCTCTCTCTCAACCACCTCCTACTCTCTCTCACACTCTCTCCCATCCCCTACTCTCTCTTACACACACTCCCATCTACCCTTCTCTCCCTCTCCCACCACCTACTCTCTCTCTCCCCTCTCCCATCCCCTAAACTCTCTCTTTTTCAGATACACACTCCCATCCCCCTCTCTCTCCCCCCTCTCCCATCCTTTACTCTCTAGATCTCTCATACACACTCCCATCCATCTCTCTCCTCCTCTCACACTCCCTCTCCCATTGCCTACTATCCATCTCTCTCAAGTTCTCTCTCCCATCACCTACTCTTACTCTCTCTCTCTCTCTCTCTCTCTCTCCCATTCCCAACTCTCTCTCACACTCTCTCCCATCCCCTACTCTCTCTCATTCTCTCTCTCCCATCCTTTCACTCTATCTCTCCCATCCTGTACTCTCTCTCTTTGCCACCCCCTACTCTCTCTCTCTCACTCTCTTCCATCCTTTCACTCTATCTCTCCCATTCCATACTCTCTTTTTGCCACCCCCTACTCTCTCTCTTTCATAGACACATACACACTCCCATCCCCCTCTCTCTTTCTCTTCTCTCACATCCCCTACTCTCTAGATTTTTCACACACACTCCCATACCCCCCTCTCTATCTCCCTCTCCCTACTCTCTCTCACACTCTCTCTCACACACTCTCCCATCCTTGACTCTCACTCTCTACCTCTCCCACTACCTACTCTCTATCCCCCATCCCCTACTCTCTCTCCCCTCTCCCATCCCCTATTCTCTAGATCTATGACACACACTCCCATCCCACCTATCTCTCTCCCTCTCCCTCTCCCATTTCCTCTCCTACTACCCTCTCTCTCTCTCTCTCTCTCTCTCTCTCTCGCGTTCTCTCTCTCCCTCTCTACTATTTCTCTCTCTCTCTCTCTCTCTCTCTCTCTCTCTCTCTCTCTCTCTCTCTCTCTCTCTCTCTCCATCCCTTAGTCTCACACTCTCCCATCCTCTAATCTCAATCTCTCTCCCATTCTATACAAGCTCTCTCTGCCACCACATACTCTCTCTCACACTCTAACACACTCTGCCATCCCCTACTTTGTCTCTCTTACACACATTCACATTCCCCCCTCTCTCTCTCCCTCTCCCACTCCCTCTCTCACTGCCTACTCTCTCTCCCCCATCACCTACTCTCTCTCTCTCTCCCCTCTCACATCCCCTACTCTCTCTCTTTCATAGACATACACACTCCCATCCCATACTTTTTAGATTTGTCACACACACTCCCATCCCCCCTCTCTCTCCCTCCCCCACTCCCTCTTGCACTACCTACTATCTCTCTCTCTCAAGTACTCTCTCTCCCTCTCTATTTTCTCTCTCCCATCTCCTACTCTTGCTCTTTCTCTCTCACACTCTCTCCCATCCCCTTCTCTCTCTCTCTCTCTCTCTCTCTCTCTCTCTCTCTCTCTCTCTCTCTCTTCTGTATGAGCTCTCTTTGCCACCCCCTACTCTCTCTCAAACTCTCACACTCTCTCCCATCCCCTACTTTATCTCTCTTATACACATTCCCATTCCCCCCTTTCTCTCTCTCTTGCACTCCCTCTCCCACTACCTACTATCTCCCATCCCCTACTCTATCTCTCTCACACACTTCCATTCCCCTTCTCTCTCCCTCCCACTCCCTCTCCCACCGCCTACTATCTCTCTCTCTCTCACTCTCTCCCTCTCTTTCCCATCCCCTACTCTCACTCTCTCTCTTCTACCCCTATTCTTTCTCTCACTCTCACACTCTTTTCCATCCCCTACTTTCTCTCTTACACACACTCTCATCCCCCCTCTCTCTCCCTCTCCCACTCCCTCTGCCATTTCCTACTCTCTTTCTCTCCCATCCCCTACTCTCTCTATCTCTCTCTCCCCTCTCTCATTCCCTAGTCTCTCTTTCACACACACACCCATCCCTCTCTCTCCTCTCCCATCACCTACTCTCTCTCTCTCTCTCTCTCTCTCTCTCTCTCTCTCTCTCTCTCTCTCTCTCTCTCTCTCTCTCTCTCTCTCTCTCTCTATCTCTTACACACATTTTCATCCCTGCTCTCTCTCCCTCACCCATCACCTACTCTCTTGAGCTACTCTAACTTCCCCCTCTCCCATTCCCTACTCTCTTTCTTTCACACACATGCACTCCTATCCTCCTCTCTCTTGCTCTTCCTCTCCCACTTTGTCTCCCACCTCCTACTCTCTCCCTCCCCCATCCCCTATTCTCAATCTCTCTCTCCCAACCTGTACTCTCTCTCACACTTCCTCTCTCTCCCATCCCCTACTTTCAATATCTCTCCCCCATCCCGTACTATCTCTTTGCCACTCTTACTCTCTCTCAGACTTCCTCTCTCTCACATATTGTACTCTCTTTTCCACCTCTACTCTCCCATCCTATACTCTCTCTATCATCCCTACTCTTTCTCACTTCCTCTCTCCCATCCTGTACCCTCTCCCCTCTCCCATCCCCTACTTTCTCTCTATTTCTTTCTCTTTCTCACACACACACATAGCCATTCCCTTGCCCCCCACCCCCACCCCACCCCCACCTAGTTCTCTCTTGCTCTTGGGTTGCCATTTAGGTTTGAATAGTGTGTGTGAACTATAGCGTGCACACACTATTGAGAAATTAAATGCTTTTAATAGCTCATACATGTTATAGGGCACACATGCTATTGAAATCTTTGTATTAAAACCAAGCTTAAGGCTTGGCTTTGCCTTGGAGATCCAACCCAAAGGTTTGGAGTTTATAAATAGGTCTAAGATGTGTTTTCCAGCAAACATACCAAAAATGATTAATTTTTCTTATGTGCTCCCCTTCAAGATTCCTCATGGTTGGGTATCGATAAGATCAGGTTACATAGCATTATAGGTCTCCGTGTTAGCTATCTAACCATATAATTTATTTTTAATTTGAACTATTTCAAGCCTTTCATCTATAATTTCTTTTGAATTTATTTTCATTTTTTGCCAAAAACCACCATGTACTAATTGGGCTATAGATTTTAGCTCATTCATCGAATTTTCCAATAACTTAGTTTTTTAGAAACTAGACTCCATTCTACACACTTTGAAAAAAAAAGGTTTTGATTTTAGATTAGTTTTCAATTATTTCTAGGGGGAGCACACAGATATTTCACATTTTTGGGATGTGTCTTGTTAAAAAATTCATTAAAAAAAAATACACATTATAAAATTACCCAAAAAATCTGGGATAAACTACATAGTGTTAAGTAACTTTTTTCTAGAGCAATTAAAGAATTTCAAAAAATAAATAAATAGGGGGGCCATACTTTGTATTTTGTTATTTTTTTTGGAATAAACAATACAAGTTTTTGTGGTGCTCTTTTTTGAGAACCTAAAACTAAATCATTTTGAAAAAAAAATAGTAGTTTGGAAACTAGATTCAAAGGACTACGGCTTTTGTTTTTGTCATATCTTAAATTTTTGAGCATAACTATCTAGAAATTCTTTTTGAAGTTCAAACTTTGTAGATTTTAGGAAAAAGGTGTCCACTTATACCCCCCTTTTGGCACCACAACTTGGTGCACTTACCCAGGGGTCCTAGGGCCCCTAGGGACATTTGTTGTCACAAAATGCATCAAAAGGGGTCATAGGTTAACCTCTGGTCCCTATCAAAGCATTTAAACCAAGCAAATGTTTCCCTAGGGGTCCTTGGGCCCATAGGGACATGTGTTGTCACAAATTGCATCAAAAGGGGTCATAGGCTAACCTATGACCCTTTCTTTCACAATCAAGCCAACCAAATGTGTCCCTAGGGGTCTTAAGCCTCCTAGGAACATATTTTGTGACCAAATGTGTCAAAACAACTCATAGATTAACCTCTAACCCTTATCAACACATACAAACCAACCATATGGGTTCCTAGGGCTCTTAGGGAGATATGTTGTCATGAAATATCTCAAAAAGGTCATAGGTTAACCTATGATCCCTATTAAGGTATTCAAACCAACCAAATGGGTCCCTAGGGGTCCTAGGGCCCCTAGGGATATATGTTGGCATAAAATGCATCGAAAGGGGTCATAGGTTAACCTCTAGCCCCTATCGACGCATTCAAACAACCAAATGGGTCCCTAGTGGTCTTAGGGCCCCTAAGCACATATGTTGTCACAAAATTCATTGAAAAGGGTCATAAATTAACCTCTAAGCACTTTCAATGCATTTGAACCAAACAAATGCATCCCTAGGGGTCCTAGGTCCCTTAGGCACATATGTTGTCACAAAATGCATCAAAAAGGGCCATAGGTTAACCTCTAACCCCTTTTAATGCATTTGAACCAAGCAAATGGGTCCCTAGGGATCCTAGGGCACCTATGGACATATGTTGTCTCGAAATATGTTGAAAGGGGTCATAGGCTAGCCTATGACCCATTTCAATGCATTTGAGCCAACCAAATGGGTCCGTAGGGGTCTTAGCACCCCTAGGGACATATGTTGTCATGAAATGTATCAAATGGGGTCATAGACTAATCTTTGACCCCTATTGACACATTTGAACCAACAAAATGGGCCCCTAGGGACATATGTTGTCACAAAATGCATCGAAAGGGGTCATAGGTTATCCTATCACCCTTATCAACACATGTGAATGAACCAAATTGGTTCATAGGGTTCCTAGGGCTCCTAGGCATACATGTTGTCATGAAATGTGTCGAAAGACATCATAGGTTAACATATGACCTCTTTCAATGCATTTGAACCAACCAAATGGGTCCCTGGGGGGTCCTAGGTGTTGGAAATATTTAGGACTTGCTAGGTTACTGAGGGGGGAGGGGTGAATCAGTAACCTTAAAACCTTTTAAAAAATTCAAACTTTAATAACATAATCCAATTACCATTAATAAATCTAATCTACTGCATGCATGAGAAACTGAAAGCATAAAAAACTTTGAACACAATATTTGGTAACCTAGAAACCTTCCAAATAGAAAGTAAAACTAGGGTGGGGATGATACCCACAAAACTTCAATACTGCAGCATAAAGTTGGCCTATTAAGGCTTACATTAATCACTTCTAATGTTCTACCTTGTTAGAGGTTTTACAAACATACAATGAAGTATGCACTCAATAAAGAGATTTAAGAAAAAACTATTAAGTTTACCTTGTGAAAGGATTTGAAGTTGATTCACCTATTAGGATGAAACAATAGATCTCTGACTTACAATTGAATTTTTGATTGAGATCTTTGAAGTAATGATCACCTCTATGTGATAGATATAACTTTGCTACTCTTGATATGGCCTTACAAAACACTTTACTTTGCTACTGATTCATATTCACGTGCTTACATTCCATTCACATTATCTAGCATTCTACATTGGATATAATACAATACATTACAAACACACACACACACACACACACACACACACACACACACACACACACACACACACACACACACACACACACACACACACACATCAATCCAATTCACATAATTACAAAATCGGCCATTACATAAGTTAACACAAATATCATGAAGTCAGCCAAAATGTAGATACTTAGGTTCTGAAAACTAACATGGTGAATTTCTAATACACAGTGGCCACTGTCATTACTTGGCATCAACATGCATTTGGTAGAAGTAGATGCTCTATCCATACTAATCACTTCAATGTAGATTCAAAATTAGTATACACTGGTGACTTGATAGATATATTGTAACTTGGTATAAACCGCATTCCTTGCTTACCACAATTGTACTTGGTAGACACCATTCTTTGACTTAAGTTGTTAACTTAGTAGAAACTATAAAGCTTGACGAACACTGAACTACTCGATCTGAACTGTAGTGCATGGCAAACACTGAACTACTTGGTCTAAACCCAAATCTGAATAAGTGTTGCCACTAATAAAAAACTTGACTTAACGTCAACAATCTCCCCCTTTGGCTTTAGTGAAAAAAAATACTTATTAGCCAAAACTTATGTACAACATAGTGTGATACTTACCTTGGTATGGCATGCTGATTTTTGAGATTTTTCAAAAAAATTCTTTGTAACTCTGTTATATATACTTTTTCTTTCAATTATTCTCCCCTATACAATGTACATATCATGTTAGGCATATTGACATATTAAGTGTATCTCCCAATATGGTATCTTTCTCTCTTGATATCTACAAATATCTCTCCCACTTAATTATATATAAATGTCTCTCCCCCTTTTTGACAATAATCCCAAAGATTTATACACAATCTATTTATATGGAGACACAAAAATGTGAGAGAAAATTAGAATGTACCTTAAGAATGAGAGTTAAAGTCTTATCCTAGTTATCTTGCAAAACTTTGCATGTTTGTAGAGAACCTTGCACTTCTACAGAGAGCTCGATCATGTGATCTGCAATTGAGAAATTATTGTCATGGACCAATGTTTTGGAATAGGCAATGTGCTTTTGCATTGTATCCATGATGGGAAGGATCATATTCTGAATGTCTATGAGTGTAGACCAGATCCTTGCTTCCTCTCTCAATAATTCTACCTGCATATCTGATAAGAATCTAATCTTCATATGATGTGTAGAGGTTGAACTGGGATCAAGTTGCAACTACTTTACACTAGCCATTAGATCTTCATCAATTTTATTCAATTTTCTCTTTATTTCCTTAGTATATTCTATAGTATCACATAACTTCGCAAAAAGTGATGTTACATTTGTGTAAGAAGTTTCAAGACTTGTCAAAATTGAAGAAAGAGAGCTACCTACTAGATAGCTATTTACTGAGCAATTGCTCAATCACTTTGTTATCAAATTTCTTTTCTACTTTCTTAATTAGTTTATCTTGACCACTAGAATCTTCATTGAATTTAATGACTATCTCTTCTAATTGTAACAAAATGTGTTGAGAAGTATCAACTTCAACACCTATGGCTTCAGTCAAAATGTTCTTTGCATCCTCAATGATATTATATTCTCTATCTCTCTCTTCTCTGAGTTTCTTTCGCTTTGCCTTCTTTTGAAGAAGTTGGCCAACTATATGCATTTGATCTGTAGAGATATTATCAAAGTCCAATTTGGGAATTTCAATTTTCTCATCTAGATCTATATCTTCATCTATTTTCTTTCCACTAATCAAAAGTCTTTGTTTAATCTTTGGTACAACAATGTTTGAATATAATGCTTCATATTTTGGAATTGAAACAATAGTGTAAATAGTAGGACTAGCAATGAAAATTTGTGCAGTGCCTACTGGTGGAATACTGACTAGAATAGTTATAGAATCCAAAACTAATGTATTTACCAAACTTCCCAAAAAAAAAATATTTTCAAGTGAAGTATTGACAAAAGTATTTATAGTTGAAGCACTTACAGGAGTATGTACAATTGAGGTACTTACAGGAGCATTTACAACTAAGGTTTCCAAAACTATACTTATTGCTAAGGAGCTTAGAATTGTAGAATATTTTGTATCCATTGCTGAAGCTGGCTCAATAACTAAAGGATGTTGTATCTTGGTGGATGAAGTGGTAGACACTTCTATCAGTGATGTGCTGAGCTGAGAGGTAGTAGGGAGTGATTGGACATTTGATGTATCAATAGTTGTCACAATCAAATCTACTAAAGCTATCTCCATGCTTGATGATGTTGCAATTTTTGCTAGAGAGTGAGGAAGAGAGGCTATGCCAATCACAACTATCTTGATTGGGTAAATCTCTCCTTCTTCTTTCTTTTCTTTTTCTGTAGCTTCTTCTTCTTTTTCTTCTTCACCATCCTTTATTAGCTCCTGATATTCTTCTGGATTAATTGTGACAAATTGAGTAGAGTCTTCATCATTATCACTATCATCACCATCATCTTTGATTTCAATAGGATATTCACTCAGTTTGTGAAGATGGAATAAATTTTACCATAGGTTTGTAGCATTCTTCAAAACATACTCTATATCTTTCATCAAAACTAGACAAGTGTTGAACTTTTAAAGTCATTTTTCTCTCATTGTCTTTTTATGCCATATTTACCTCTACATCCATCAAGTTGGGTACCAATTGTTTCAATGTTTGTGAAAAAATGTTTTTGGCAGTCTCTTTGGTGTTCTCCCATCTAACCTTGACCTTATCTAACAAAATTGTAGGGACATGTGTTGCTAGCTGATCTGGAGAGAATTTCCATCTGCCCAACTTGTCCATGACCAGATCTTCAACCTCTTTCTACTCTGTTAGAGTCCTTGTCTCATACTTGAATGCTTTAAAATTGTTTATTCTAGGACCTTCTCTTAGTATCTTTATCCTTTCTTGAAATGTAGGAGGAGGTTGGTTGAAGATTACATCAATGCTAACCTCATATGGAAGAGGTTTTACCCTCACAACTTTGGGCCTTACTGCCTGGATGTAGACTCTATCACTATCTACCATAAATCAAACATCATCCTTATAGTCTTCAACTAACTTCTTTGGTATCTTGAATCTATTATTCATACTTTCTTTGAAGGTTTCAAAATAATTATCCATGACACTGTCAAAATTTTCACCCATTTCAGCAATATATTCATTAATCTAATATAAATTTGGCATATCGTTTCTCCATACAATTGTGTCTTTAGAAGGGAAAAACTTTTGAACATAGAAAAAAAAACATGTCAACAATGAAACAAATTTGCATGGGTAATTCTTTTAAGTTCTAAAGCTTTCCATTTTTTTGTTTAGCTGCTTGAACAACAAATTTGCTAAGTCATATGACAGATTCTTCTTCACGACCTTAAAGGCTAAGTCAACTGCTTTGCATGACACACTATTGAGTCAGCTTGAACTATAAATATTGTGTGCTATTACATGGATACCAAAATTTTTTTTTGTATTAGTTACACTACTGATTTTCATTCCTCTACCATCCCATTTAGCTAGCATTTTCTTTTGTAACTCATCTTGACCTAGGTTTTTAGTGGCTTTAGCTTTGGTAAGCATAGTGAGACTAGTAATGTGATGTATCATTTTCTTGGTGATCAAAACTAGTTGCTCTAACCACAATTGACCATTATGAACTCTTCTTAGGATATACCTAATCCACTTGAGTTGAAATTTCCAAGGTAGGTGAGGAATATGAGTTAAACCTTTCTCTTCCAAATCTTTGTGCTCAGGTTTGAGAATTCTTCTCACACAAAGTTCACTTAGGGCATTATCCATTTCAAGGGTTCCTATCTCCTAAATTGCACATTTAAAATGAGTTTGAATATCATTTATGAAAAGTACCTTAGGTGGGATTTGCGATTGAGCTCCATTTAGGTTGAGGGTTTCGATGATCACTGGCACAAGTTTGAAGTTAGGGGCTTTCCATTCAACACCTCACACCAACATTTTAGATCCTTTCTTCACCTTGCTACTGCTACTAGATGCCATGATAACTCTAAAAGATAAGAAAAATTTTGAACGAACTTCACTGTAAATCCTGTTCAAAGTCACTTGAATGCTTTGCAAATCACTCTACTCACAATATTCTAAATTCATGATAAAAATGAAGTAGATTTCTTATCTTTTTTATAAAAATTCCCATTAATGCTCGGTACAGTGGGAGCCATAATAACATTATGCATGAAAGCTTGTCATCCACTATTTTTATGGATTACTTGGTGAAAGTTTGTAACTCGACAACCAAACATAAGCATGTTAGTCCCAAATTCGCTCAATAGAGTCCATGACCCAACCTTGCTTGGTAGAGAAGTTAATTTAGTGATAACTATTACTGATCTTACTGATGATCCTTTTGTATCTTGAATACCAATATGAATCTTTACTTTCTTTCAATTGGAACTATTTAAGATGTGACCTTGAAAACATAGTTCCATTTCTTCCTTAAGAACTTAATTAGAAATGGTGGAGTAACCCACTACTTGAGTGACATGACTATCATTACTGAACTAGCTTGCTTAGTAGATTTAGGAATCCATTGTTGTCTCATCTGCTTCCTGATGCTATCTACTGTTGCTTTCTTTTCATCTTCGATTCTACCTATATTCATGAAATTCTTAGCTATATGACCAAGTTATGTACATGTGTAACATCTTATGGTGGTATTCTTTCTTCTCATGTGATTTTTAACACAATTCATGCCAATGTGTCCATATTCTCCATAGTAATGACATCTACACCAAGTGTTGTAGTCCCAACCAAGTATTGCCTTTACAAATTTTTCAACTAGATTTAATAGCTTAGATCTACATTTAGATGTCTTGTGACCTTGTATCTTGCATTTGTGACACTTGCCCTCAAACATTGGTTTTTCTTTTCATTCATTAGCTTTATGACCATGCTGACTGCAATTGTAGCATTTTCCATTGAATTTTTCTCTTCCATTACTCCAACATTTGTTTGATGTATGACCAATCTTACCATAGTGATTGCAGGTAGGTTTTTGTTTCTTTTGTGCACCTTGTTTGGAGGACTCGCCTTCTTCTTTGTATCGAAATCCTGTCTTACCCTTTTGTCTATAGATATTTCTCTCATTTTGTTGATTCAGTTGATCCATGTCTGCATGGGATTTCATTATTCTTTCATTGAGTTGCTTTTCAAAATTTAGATCAATTTTCATCCTTTCATTGATTTTCCTTTCATAGTTTAAGTCATTCCTTAACCTTTCATTGATTTGACTTTCAAAGTTCAGATCATTCCTTATTCTTTCATTTTTAGATCACAGACTCATGATTTCTTCATTTGCATTGGAGAGTTGATCAACACGATTTTCTTGCTGAAGGGATTGATTTTGAATTTCATTGTTCCTTGTATCCAAGTCTTCTTTTGCCTTATTTCTCTATTCTGAGATTTCACACAATCTTAGTGTCTAGATTTCTTGTTCTCTTTTCAATTTTCTTACTCCTTCATGTAGGGAACCATTCTTTTCTAGGAGTTCTTTGATTGGATCATTTGCTTCATCTAAACTTCTTGAAAGGAGAAAATCATTTATCTTTTCTTCAACATACTAGTGGTCATTCATCTAATTTTCAAGTTCCTTGCTTCTTTTTAGAGATTGGGAAAGATGCTCTTTTTCTTTCTTGAGTTGAGCTATGGTCATTTCTAGATCTATCTTTTCATTGTCAATAGCTTTGTCAAATATCTCCATTGTCCTTGATCTTTGCTCAAGTTGTCAAACTTTATCTTGAGAACTACAATGCTCTGATACCAATTGTTGGAAATATTCAAGACTAGCTAGGTTATTGAGAGGGGAGGGGTGAATTAGTAACCTTAAAACCTTTTAACAAATTTAGACCTTAATAGCATAATCCAACTACGATTAATAAATCTAATCTACTACATGCATGAGAAACTGAAAGCATAAAAAAATTTGAACACAATATTTGGTAATCCGGAAACCTTCCAAATAGAAATTAAAATTGGGGTGGGGATGATACCCACAAAACTTCAATGCTATAGAATAAATTTGGCTTGTTAAGGCTTACATTGATCACTTTTGATGATCTACCCTGTTAGGAGCAATTAGGACTGCTAGGTCCACCTTGTTAGAGGTTTTACAAAAATACAATGAAATATTCACTTTGTAAAGAGATTTAAGAAAAGACTGTTAAGTCTACCTTGTGAAAAGATTTGAAGCTAATTCACCTATTAGGATGAAATAGTAGATCTCTGACTTACAACTAAATTTCTTATTGAGATCCTTGAAGTATTGATCACCTCTATGCGATAGATATAAGTTTCCTACTCCTGATATGGCCTTACAAAACACTTTACATTGTTGATGATTCACATTTGCGTGCTTACATTCCATTCACATTATCTAGCATTCAACATTGGATATGATAAAATACATTATATATATATATATATATATATATATATATATATATATACATAGATATACATATACATATACATATACATATACATATACATATACATATATACATATATATATATATATATATATGTATATGTATATGTATATGTATATGTATATGTATATGTATATGTATATGTATATGTATATCTATGTATATGTATATGTATATGTATATATATATATGCATATGTATATGTATATGTATATGTATATGTATACATATACATATACATATACATATACATATACATATACATATATATATATATGCATATACCTATATATATACATACATATATATATACACATATATACATATATATATACATATATATACATACATACATATATAAATACATACATATATATATACATACATATATATATACATACATATATATACATACATATATATACATACATACATACATACATACATACATACATACATATATATATATATATAATTCATATAATTACAAAGTCAGCCATTACATAAGTTAACACTAATACCACAAAGTTGGCCCAAATGTAGATACTCGGGATCTAAATATTAACTTTTTGAAGTTCTGATACATAGCATCCACTATCATTACTCAAAATTGTCATGCCTCTGGTAGAAGTAGAGGCTCAGTCTAAACTAATCACTTCAACCTAGCTTCAAACTTGGTATATACTGGTGACTCAATAGATACAGTGTAACTTAGTATAAATTTCATTCCCTATTTAACACAACTATACTTGGTAGACACTATTCTCCATTCAAATTGGTTAATACTAGCTTCGCTTGACTTAAGCTATTAACTCGATAGAAATTGTAAAGCTTGGTGAACACTAAATTGCTTAGTATGAACTATAGTGCATGGCAAACACTGAACTGCTTGGTCTGAATTGGAATCTTAATAAGTGTTGTCACTAATAAAAAACTTGACTTAATGTCAACATTAGGGCTCCTAGGGATATATGTTTTCATGAAATCCATCAAAATGGGTCATAGGCTAACCTATGACCCTTTCGAATGCATTCAAACCAACCAAATGGTTTCTTAGGGGTCCTAGGGCCCCCAAGGACATATGTTATCACCAAATGCATCAAAAGGGGTTATAGGCTAACCTCTGACCCCTATCGATGCATTCAAACCAACCAAATGGTTCCCTAGGGGTCCTAGGGCCCCTAGGGACATATGTTGTCTAGAAATACATAAAAAAGGGTCATAGCTTAACCTCTAACCCCTTTCGATGCATTTGAAGCAATCGAATGGGTCCTTAGGGATCCTAGGGCCCCTAGTGACATATGTTGTCATGAAATGTGTCAAAAATGCGTGATAAGGTAACCTATGACCACTTTTGACTGATTCAAACCAAGTAAATCGGTCCCTATGGGTCATAGGGCCCCAAGGGACATATATTGTCATGGAATGCATTGAAAGGGGTCAAACCTCTAACCCCTTTCAATGTATTTAAACCAACAAAACATATCTTCTGATGAAATTCATTGAAAGGGGTCATAGGCTAACCTATGACACCTTTTGACACATTCCAACCAACCAAATGGGTCCCTAGGGGTTCTAGAGCCCCTAGGGTCATATGTTCTCATGAAATGCATTGAAAGGGGTCATATGCTAACCTCTCATCCTTATCAACACATTTGAACCAATCAAATGGGTCCCTTGAGGTCCTAGGGAACCTAGGGATATATGTTGTCACAAAATACATTGAAAGGTTTCATAGATTAACCTCTAACCCCTATTGATGCATTTGAACCAACCAAATCATTTCCTAGGCACATATATTGTCATGAAATGCATCAAAATGGCTCATAGGTTAACCTATGACCCATTTCAATGCATTCAAAACAACCAAATGGGTTGTGGTGCCTATAGGGACATATGTTGTCATGAAATGTATCAAAAGGGGTCATAGGTTAACATCTAGCCCCTTCCAACACATTCAAACCAACCAAATGTGTCCCTAGTGATACTAGAGACCCTAGTGACATATGCTATCACAAAATGCGTCAAAAGGAGTCATAGGATAGCCTATCACCCCTTTCAATGCATTTCAACTATCCAAATCAATTCTTATGGGTCCTAGGGCCCCTAGGTATATATGTTGTGAAAAAATGCATTGAAAGGGGTCATAGGCTAACCTATGACCCCTTTCGATGCATTTGAAACAACCAAATGGGTCCCTAGGGGTTCTAGGGCCCCTACGGACATATGTTGTCACAAAATGTGTCAAAAGGGGTCATAGGCTAATCGTTGACCCCTATCAATGCATTTGAAGAAACCAAATGGGTCCCTAGAGGTCCTAAGGCCCCTAGGGACATATGTTGTCACAAAATGTGTCAAAAGTGGTCATAGGTTAACCTCTGACCCCTATCAGGACATTCAAAGAAACCAAATCAGTCCTTAGGGATCCTAGGGCCCCTAGGTATATATTTTGTCAGAAAATACATCTAAAGGGTTCATAGGTTAACCTATGACCCCTTTCAATGCATTCAAACCAACCAAATGGGTCCCTAGGGGTCATTGGGATCCTAGGGATATATGTTGTCACTAAATGCATTGAAAGGGGTCATAGGTTAACCTTTGACCCCTTTTGACCCATTCAAACCAACCAAATGGGTCCCTAGCAACATATCTTGTCATGAAATGTGTTGAAAGGGGCCATAGGATAACCTATGACCCATTTAGACACATTCGAGCCAACCAAATCGGTCCCCATGGGTCCTATGGTCCCTAGGTACATATGTTATCATGAAATGCATCAAAAGGGGTCATAGGCTAACCTATGACTCATTTGGATGCATTTGAACCAACCAAATGGGTCCCTAAGTGTCCTAGAGCCCCTAGGGACATTTGTTGTCATGAAATGTATGGAAAGGGGTCATAGGCTAACCTATGACTCATTTTGGTGCATTTGAACAAGTTGAATAGGTCTCTATGGTTCCTAAGGCCCCTAGGGATATATGTTGTCATGAAATGCATCAAAATTGGTCACAGGCCAACCTCTAACTCCTATTGATGCATTCAAACCAAAAAAATGGGTCCCTTAGTGTCCCAGAGCCCCTAGGGGCATATGTTGTCATGAAATGTGTCTAAAGGTGTCATAGGTTTACCTCTAACCCCTATCAATGCATTTGAACCAACCAAATGGATCCTTAGGGGTCTTAGTGCCCCTAGGCACATATGTTGTCACAAAATACATTGAAAGGGGTCATAGGTTAACCTATGACCCCCTTTCAATGCATTCAAACCATCAAAATTGGTCCTAGGGCCCCTAGGGACATATGTTGTCATGAAATGCATTGAAAGAGGTCATAGGTTAACCTCTGACCCCTTTTGATGCATTTGAACCAACTAAATGGGTCCCTAGGGGTCCTAGGGCCCTTAGGGACATATGTTGTCATTAAATGTGTTAGAAGGGGTCATAGGCTAACCTACGAGTGCTTTCAATGCATTTAAACCAATCAAATGGGTCCCTAGGGGTCCTGAGGCAGCTAGGGACATATGTTGTCACAAAATGCATTGAAAGTGGTCATAGACTAACCTATGACCCCTTTTGACTTATTCGAACCAACCAAATGGGTCCCTAGGGGTCCTATGGACTCTAGGAAGATATGGTGAGTGTGTCGATAGTGCTCATAGGCTAATCTTTGACCCCTATTGATGCATTCAAATTAACAAAATGGGTCCCTAGTTATCATGGGGCCCCTAGAGACATATTTTGTCACAAAGGGCATCAAAAGGGGCCATAGGCTATCCTCTAACCGCTATTGATGGATTTGAACCAACCAAATGGGTCCCTAGGGGTCATAGGCCCCCTAGTGACATATGTTTTCATGAAATGTGTTGAAAGGGGTCATAGGCTAACCTCATTTATATTAATCATATATAATAATAATAATCATATATAATATCATTTTAAATATAATAATAGTAATCATATATATTAATATATTTTATTTATCTGTCATAATAATAATAATAATAATAATAAATAATCATAACAACAATAATAATATTTCTACTTGAATTTGTTCACATTGCCCACACTTGCCAAATTTTGAATTGCCTCCAAAGTTTGGGTGTCCATTTTGGGTATCCGATCCCATATTGGGTATCTGATCCAAGATCTGATATGTGATATGGGATCGAGTACCCAAAATATTGGCATAGTTTTTCCAAATATTCTCGGCCACTAGAGACCCGACAATGACACTTTTTAGGGGCCATTTTTATGGATTTGGAGAAAAATGATTTTTTGGGGCCCATACGATCAAAAAAGGTTCTATAATGTAAGATTAGGTGTCCGATATTGTTTTCTAAATGGGGAGAAGTAATCATCAAAAGGCTAAATGCAAAAGGAAGGTATTGAATGAATACATTGCAACATATAGGGAAAGGGACAAGGTAAATCACCAAAGGAAGAGATAAGGTATGTTAAATGTGAGTCGAGTTGATGATGTATTGATTAAAGGTGAAATAATAGAGTTAGATAATGAATATGTATAGTTGGTCAATGAAAATGTACAAGTTGGTCAATGATAATACCAAGATTGAAAATTTAGAGAATTAAAATTCAGAGAATGAAAATTTAGGAGTTCATGACGAAAATTACATGATTGACCATGTTGAAAATTACAATGCATAGGAATGTTACAAATCTCCTAATTATAATAAACATGAAGGTTCTAGAACACCAAAATGGATAATTAAAATTGATGAAATGATTATTACCAATTTCGCAGGGAAAAAATCACAAAGAACCATTTGGTTATGGGCTTCAAGACTATATAAGGTTTTTTTTGACAATAAGACAATGGTGGAGAAATGTCATCTTTTTATGCACTTATTAAATATGCAAAAGATGTTACCTATGCTTTCCAATATGAAGATTAATGTCAATAAAAAATTGGAAAGAAATATCATTATTTTGAAGAATCTTTTCAGTGCTCTCAATAGCATTAGGAAAAATAGAAGGGAGGAGGATAAGAGAGCTGCTCAAAGGGTTATTACAACCCCTTTGGTAATTTATCATTTGAGAAAGGGTAGATATATGAGACAAACTTGTATTTACTTGAACCTAAGGCATACTACTTTGAGAAGAGCACTTAGTAGATGAGGGAGAATTGATGATCCTTTTCAAAATGAAACATTGGCTTTTGGTGGAAGACTTCCACATTTTGATAAGAAGCTATCCAATGATGTGAAGGAAGAAATTACATAGTTTTGGCAGTCTAGCTCAAGAGTATTACCCAATGCTAAAGACATGTCAAAGTTGAGAATTGGCATCAGAGACCGCATGCCACATCCTAAACATTGTTTGGAGTTAAGCCAAACTATGTTTTTCAAAGAATTTAGAGAGAGTCATCCAAGATTACATATATCACAAAGGGATTTTGAATCTTTGAAGCCATTTTATTGTGTTCCACTAAAAATTTTAAATACATGTTGTTGCAAATATCATGTTCATTTTAATATGCATCATGAATTATTATGCTCCATCCATTCTAATTTGCATAGTAGAAAAATGTTGGAGAATTGTGTTGCTAGTGGGCTTCCAAAATTGTCAAGAGACTTGTTAGATAATTTTTTATGTTGTAGAGTTGATGGTTTTTTCTTTTATATAAATTCTTGCTTAAATGAGAAGTGTTCATTGGTGGCTAATCCAAGTTTGACATATGTTTTGATGAGGGGTACAAACAAGATCTTGGGAAGACAACAATAAAAAAGATGGTATATGAAATGGATAAATACACATTGAAGAGTGGGGGTGAGGGCTCTAGATGTGAATTGGTTGCAAAAGAAATTAGTGTGGCTAGTTTTATTTTAGATTTCAAGATAAATCTCTTCTACAAGTATGCAAGACATAGTCACATGCCTTAGTTGTTGGATCAACAGATTAGAATGTGCAAGGAGACTTTTACCATTAGTACTATTATATCAGTTGTTGACTTTGCTAAGAACTACACACTAGAGCCTTAAAATGAGACACAATCTTAGTATTACAACTCCATTCAGATAGATCTCACTCTCACTCTCACGAGTTTGTTCAACATTGTTTTGAGAATTATTTTGATTTCTTACAGGAGCATGACATTGCTACGGATAGACATATCATTTCATTAGATAATTGCATAGGTAAATTTAAGAATACTCACATGTTTTATTAGTTATGTAGGATGCATGTAGAGAGGGGGGTGCCTCATATTTGGAGTTTTTTTGAGTCTGGCCATGGGAAAGGGGAACTTGATGGAGCAAAGGCATGGATGAAGAGAGCTCTAGTTAGAGAGAAATTGAAAATTTTAGGAGCAGAGCTTCTTCATGCTCGTAGCATTGTGGATTGGTATAGTTTAGCATTATCATAGGGGGGGACTCATGATTTAGTAGTACGTAGGTTCTTTTGGTTGGTTGAGGAAGGGTCCATAGGTGATAGATTAGATTGTGATACAATGTGAGACTCATAAAAAATTCATTCATTCTAGAGCTCTGATTCTAGTTCGTGGACCATTTGGACACGACAGCTAGTTTGCTATTGTCCTAGTCGTTTTCAGTGTGATTGGGATCATTGTGAGTAGAGTGAGTGGGTGGATACATGGGCTCCACATTATCTTACTCCATTTTCTATCATACCCTCTATCAAAAATGATGACATGGAAAGTTCACTTGAGCATAAGCACCTATTAGATCTTCTTTAGCTAGGACACATCTTTGCATTGGTTGCACTATAGGGGAATGATGAGAAATCACATTATTGGTTAGCACATTCTATAAGAGGTAAACAAAATCTTGCACAACTGATCATAGATGATGATGGATTCACATATCCTACTGGTTAAGTGGTTGTTGCTAAAACATGGTTGTAGACATACATGCTTAGAAGGAATGGAGTTCCTGCATTTGAAAACTATCTGAAGCACAAAACAATTCTCATATATTTGCATCTTATTAGACCAACAAATGTGAAATTGTCGAAGCATCAAGAAAGAAAAAAAGTAAAAGAACTTTTTACTATTACTAATGTTGATCATGAAGCCCTATTGGGGACCCTAAAATAGAGAGAGGACCCTACTAGAATATTCAACTAGGTATATTTACTTCTTATGTTATTTTTTTTATAATGATTTAATCAACTGATGATTATCTTGTTTAATACAATAAGATACTAATATTTTTTATGATATTGGAATGTAGGTACATCATGAAGAGTAGCCATGCATGAAGATAAAACATTAAATAAGGAGAAAAATAAATAAAAATCTATTCTATTTTTGAAACTATGATTTTTGACACTACTTTTTTGACACTACGATTTTTGACACTATGATTTTTGACACTACTATTTTTGACACTATAATTTTTAATAATTGTGTATTGATGTAATAATGATGAAACAATTGAGATATTGTAAATGTAAACTTGTTGATTTAATGTAAGAAATAAAGATGATTTTACCTAATGATGTAAAGGCTTGATGACTCCACAAATTGGACAACAAGACTCCACATCTTGTAAAACAATTCCAAGGTCTCACCATGTACTCAAGGGAATCCACTTGCTCCAAGAGGTCAAATGACTTCCAAATGACACAAGGCCAACCACACAACTTCCTAGGGTACCAAAAAACCCTAAAAAACTTTTCTTGACTGGTTACAAGTTCCCTTTAAGCCTCTTGATTAGATATCTCAAAATGAGTTACTAACTTGAAGCAATCTTGCCTAGTAGCCTTGTATTTCCTAATTTTTGGACTTTTGGACTAGACTTTACAAAACACTTGAAAATTAAATTATAGATTCAGATACCCATTTAGAAGTTACACAACATATGTGAAAATGGAGTATTTCTATTTTGGACTATGCATAAAATTGCTGATTCCAGTATTGCCACTTGACCTAATCAGTCCACTTTACAAAGGAATTACTGAAAATACTTATCCTCAGACACTATAACTTTCAGCACTCCCTATTCATACCCCAAAACAAAGGATTATGGTAATTATTTTTACCCAACAACTTCCCATATGGTCAAACTCAAAATCCCTCACCAAATGGCTCCAAAAACTAGGGCCTTCTAGGAAACAACCCAAAACTCACGTCTAGAACCCTTCCTTTAGGATTCACCACTTATTTGACATTTAATTTTTATGTTTCAAACAAACAAATTCCCTCCTTAAGTCCAATCTCTCGCTGCTAGACTTATGGCATCAAATTCCATGCATTTTCATGAGCTTTTCTTCACTATTCTTGGTGATCACCATATCAAATCAACTCTTCTAAAAATTATAATGTTAATAAAATCTTTTACATGTTAAATATTCATCATTCCATGAGAATAAAACAATCACATTCATGGAATGATTCTTTCACATTGAAGAATTTATCAAAACTACAAAGAAAAGCATAGATTTAGTGATTATAGTCAAATCCAAATTGATTCAAATAGAAACAATAATACTTCAAATCATCAAAAAAATGTCTTATACAACCCTAATATATATTCCAAGAATTAAAAAAATGAATTCAATGAAATAGAGATCAAAACATGCAATGGAAAGTTATGAATTTTGAATTCTATTGCCATCTTGAGTAGAAATTTGTACATTTCTTCTCCAATTCATACCATTCTCTCTTCCAAGAATTAAATAAACTTCCTACCAACTTCCTAAACCAATATAGGTTGGTTGGAAGGCTTAGTTAAGTGTAAAAACATTAAAACAACATTTTGCCTCCTAAATGCTCATATTCGTTGGGATTCACATTTTTGAATTTCCAACTTACATTTGATTGCATATTAATATTAAAAACCTATTAACTTTAATTCCAATTAATTTATTATTTCTTCTAGGACCTAATTGACTCCCCTAAACAAGTTTAAATCCCATTCGGTACCATTGGCCACCCTTACATTGTTTTGGTCCTATGTCCTTTTCCAGGACTTCTAGGACTTCTAATATTTAAATTAAATTGTTTATTAGATATTGCCATATTTTCCTCAATATATCCCAATTTACTTGTAGGAATTCTTTAGATCCACTACCTCCATTTGATTCCAAGGTGGACTTAGGCATTTGGAGAGGTTCTCCTGCACCATACACCCCACCTCTAAAATGACTCTTGTCCAAAGAGTGAAGGAAATATGCCTTTTTGCCACCCATTCTTCTAGATGGATGTTTGCAACTCTTCATCTGCAACCTAGCAGCCTTCATATGAGTATTACCTACATTAAAAGCAATAGAAACAAAAGAAAAATCTTTTTTCTTGTCACCACCCAAGGAAACTTTTTTTGTTGCTGATTGAGGATAGTCAAGTTGTGGCTACACAAGCTATCCCTTCATCTTTATCTCAGGATCAATTAGACCCTTGTTATTGTTCTCAATGGTAATGTCACTATTACCCTTCCTTGGTGATTCCATAGGAAGCCACATAGTCCCCACCATAACTCCTTCATTCTTCTCTATTTTCTGTTTAATAGTCAATGCATTATGACTGTCACAAATTTTTGATTTCATGAACATCAAAGTGGTCCTTGTCTTATGATCTGATGCTGCAGATCCCTACACTTCTGTCCTCTGCAAATCAACATAAGTCTTAGAATGAAATAGAATTACATTCCTACTTTCATCAACAACATGGTTGGGTAGGGGTGTGAGAGTATAATTCTTTCCATCCTTGTGCACAATATAAACATTTTCCAATCCATAATGAATGGTCTTCCTTGAGGCTTTCCATGGTATTCCCAAAATGACATGATAGCAAGTTAGAGGGACCACATCACACAAGACCCTATCATTATATATCCCAATAGAGAAATCCACATATGCTTGTTCCTTATGACAATGTTTTGATCATTGCTGACCCATGATGCTCTATATGGTCTATCAATTGGAAATTTGTGCAAATTTAGTTTATTCACCATCTCATAAGACACAAAATCATCAAAAGAACTAGAATCAACTATCATCTTGCAAATCTTACCATAACTTTGGCAATTGGTTTTGAAAATTGATACCTCTAATTTCTTTTATTGCTACATGTATGCTCCTTTCCTCACCATGAGAAATTATCTCTCTATACAAGGTTATGGAATAACATTTTCTTCTTTGTCTTTGGTATCTTCCTTTTCTTGAGCTATATTGACTCTCCTTTCATTCTTCCTAGCCTCTCTTTTAGGACATTTATAAAATGGATTCCCTTGTTCACCCTACTTGTATCACTTCCTAGGAAAATTCATTCCTCTACCATCCTTTTGTTCTCCTCTTTGATCTGAGACTTTCTCTTTTCCTTTCTCATTCTTCCCTTGGCTTGGATTCACTCCCTTTCCCTTACTTGTTTTTCCTTGATTACCTTGCCTCTCTTGCCTTCTCCTAAGCTTATCCAAAGCTTTCATAGCCAATTTGAAGCACTCCTCCAAGGTTCTAGGTGTAGCCATGCTCATCTCATCTTGGATATTGTATTTCAATCCTACAAGATATCTAGCCACCTTCTCTTCCACATCTTCATCATGATATGCCCTGATGCAAAGCTTGTGGAATTGCTCTATATACTTTGAGACATCCATGTCCTTTTGTATCAGTCCTTGCATCCTCTTATATAACTAAACTTTTTAGTCTTTAGGAAGGAACTTTTCATTCATCTTCTCCATCATTCTTGGCCATGATGAGATCTTAGACCAACCCTTTTTCATCCTATTAGCTTGCAAGTTATCCCACCATAATACTGCATGCCTTTTCATTCTAGACTTAGCAACCTTGAATTTCATTATATCTCCAACATTATCACAATAAAAGTAATTTTCAAGAGAATTGAACCAATCCAATAAAATTTCATCATCCATCCTTCCATCATACATGGGAAGTTCAATTTTTACCCTTGAGTCTCCAAGCTTTACTGCTTTCCAGATTCTTTTGAATCTTGCATCCTTAGGATCAACGGGTTCCTCTCTTGCCAGTACAAATCTTTCCTCATCTTCATAGTCTTCTTCATTTTTTTTTTTCCACAAGCTTTGTCAACATCTTGAAATCTTCTCTTAACATTCTATTACCTTCCATTTTCTCTCTTACCAACTTAGCAAGTTCAACATTAGTGACCCTCTGTGGGATCTCCTCTTCTTCTCCTTCTGACATCTCTCAAGGAAAGATCTCAAAAGAAACTCCTCAAACCTTTACCTAGGATTCTCCTAGGATTTGATACCAATTGATGCAAAGGCTTTATGACTTCATAAATTGGAAAACAAGACCCTACACCTTGTAAAACAATTCCAAGGTCTCACCATGTACCCAAGGGAATCCACATGCTCCAAGAGGTCAAATAAGTTCCAAATGACACAAGGCCAACCAAAAAACTTCCTAAGGCCCCAAAAAACCCTAAAAAAATTTTCTTGACTTGTTACAAGTTCCCTTTAAGCCTCTTGATCAGATATCTCAAAGTGAGTTACTAACCTCAAGCAATCATGCCTAGTAATCTTGTGTTTCCTAATTTTTGGACTGTTGGACCAGACTTTACACAACACATGAAAATTAAATTATAGATTTAGATACCCATTTGGATGTTACACAACATATGTGAAAATGGAGTATTACTCTTTTGGATGAACTGTGCATAAAATTGCTGATTCCAGTATTGCCACTAGCCCTAACTAGACCACTTTACAAAGGAACAACCAAAAACATTTATCCCCAGACACTATAAATTTCATAAATCTCTATTTGTACCCCAAGAAAAAGGATTATGGTATTTTTTTTCAGCTAGAAACTTCTCGTATGGTCAAACTCAAAATCCCTCACCAAATGGCTCCAAAAATTAGGGCCTTCTAGAAAATCACCCAAAACTCACTTCCAGAACCACTCCTTTAGGATTCACCACTTATTTGACATTTAATTTTTCTATTTCAAACAAAAAAATGCCCTCCTTAAGTCCAATCTACCACTGCTACACTTATGGCATCAAATTCCATGCATTTTCATGAGGTTTTCTTCACTATTCTTTGTGATCACCATAACAAATCAAGTCTTCTCCAACATATAATGTTAATAAAAAATTTTACATGTTAAATATGCATCATTTTATGAGAAAAAAAAATCACATTCATGGAATGATGCTTTCACATTGAAGAATTTATCAAAACTACTAAGAAAAATAGAGATTTAGTGATTATAGTCAATCCAAATTGATTGAAATAGAAGCACTAATACTTCGAAGCATCAAAAAAATATCTGATACAACCATAATATATCTTCCAAGAATCAAAAAAATTAATGGAATGAAATAGAGATCAAAACATGCAGTGGAAATTTATGAAATTCCGAATTCTATTGCCATCTTGAGTAGAAATTTGTACATTTCCCGTATGGTCAAGCTCAAAATCCCTCACCAAATGGCTCCAAAAACTAGGGCCTTCTAGAAAATCTCCAAAAACTCACTTCCAAAACCCCTTCATTAAGATTCACCACTTATTTAACATGAACTCTTTCTGTTTCAAACAAAAAAATGCCCTCCTTAAGTCCAATCTCCTGTTGCTACACTTATGGCATCAAATTTGATTCATTTTCATGAGCTTTTCTTCACTATTCTTGGTGATCACCATATAAAATCAACTCTTCTATAACATATAATGTTAATACAATGTTGTACATGTTAAATATGCATCATTCCATGAGAAACAACAATCACATTCATGCAATGATGCTTTCACATTGAAGAATTTATCAAAACTACTAAGAAGAGAAAAGATTTAGTGATTATAGTCAATCCAAATTGATTGAAATAGAAACAATAATACTTCAAAGGATCAAAAAAATTTCTTATACAACCCTAATATATCTTCCAAGCTTCAACAAAATGAATTGAATGAAATACAAATCAAAACATGCAATGGAAAGTTGTGAAATTCTAAATTCTATTGCCATATTGAGTAGAAATTTGTACATTTCATCTCCAGTCCATAACATTCTCTCTTCCAAGCATTAAATAAAATTCTTATCAACTTCCTCAACCAATCTAGGTTGGTTGGAAGGCTTAGTTAAATCTAAAAACATTAAAACACCATTTTTCCTCCTAAATGCTCATAACTATTGGGATTCAAATTTTAGAATTTCTAACTTACATTTGATTGCATATTAATATTTAAAACCTATTAAATTATATTCCAATTAATTTATTATTTATTTTGGGACCAAATTGACTCCCCTAAACAACTTTAGATCCCATTTGGCACTATTGGCCACCCTTACATTATTTTGGTCCTCAGTCCTTTGCCAAGACTTCTAGGACTTCTAATATTTAAATTAAATTATTTATTAGATATTGCAATTATTGGCCTCAATATATCCCAATTTACTTGTAGGAATTCTTTAGATCCACTCCCTCCATTTGATTCCAAGGTGGACTTAGGTGTTTGGAGAGCTGCTCCTGCACCACCTAAAGCAATTTATGTGGAGGGACCTAAAAAATGATGATTTTAATACACACTAACACCAAACTTGCACTTTGCTCAATGCCAAAAAATTGAGATAGGTAAAAAATAATTCTTTTACTTAATACTAACCCTAGTTACATGCTTGTTCCAATCATGGAGAGTCTCCATCATTCGTGGCCACCCCATACTAAGGAGTCCCCAAGGTGCTCTAAGTGCATTTGGAGGTTGATCTTCCGAGGGTTGTAACTCAGAGCTCATAACGGCTATCAATGAAACATCAAATGATATAGGACTTTCATGCCAATGAATAAAATAATGTATCTCAATTTTGAGAGATCATATTCTATTTGTATTCAGCATAGTGATCTTGCTTGATGCCAAAACTCATATTGTGCCTCAGTTCACAAGTACATTGCAACGTAACTTTGAAACCACTGATCCTGGAATCAAATCATCAGTTCCATTAGCTCTAGATGGGTGGGTGAACCATTGTGACACCCTTTTTCTAGCTATAGAGAGCCTCCATCATTCATGGTCACCCCGTACTGAGGAATCCCCAAGGTGCTCTAAGTGCATTTCAAGGTTGATCTTTCGAGGGTCGTAACTTGAAGCTCATGAGGGCTATCAATGAAACATCAAATGCTATAGAAAAATCATGCCAAGGAATTAAATTACCTATCTCATTTTTGAGAGATCACATTCCATTTGGATTCAGCACAATGATCTTGCTTGATGCCAAAATTCACAATTTGCCTCAATTCATAGGTGCATCATAGTGTAACTTTGAAACTACTAATCTTAGAATCATATTGTCAGGGTCATTAGCTCTAGATGGATGGGTTAACCCTAGTGAGACCCTTGTTCTAGACATAGAAATCTTCCATCTTTCATGGCTACCCTATACCAGGGAGTCTCCAAGGTGCTCTAAGTGCATTTCAAGGTCAATCGTCTAAGGGTCATAACTTGGAACTCGTGAGGGCTATCGATGAAATGTCAAATGCTACAAGGTAGTCATGTCGAGTAATAAAATTAAATATCTTATTTTTGAGAGATCACATTCCATTTGGATTCATCACAACGATCTCACTCGATGCCAAAACTCACAGTTTGCCTCAATTCATAGGTGCACCACAATGTAACTTTGAAACCACTGATCTTGGAATTAAATCATCAGCACCATTAGCTCTACATGAGTGTATGAACCCTTGTGACACCCTTGTTCTAGCTATAGAAATCCTCCATCATTCATGGCCACCCTATACCGAGGAATCCCCAATGTGCTCTAAGTGTATTTCAAGGTCGATCTTTTGAGGGTTGTAACTTAGAGCTCATGAGGGCTACCAATGAAATTTTAAATTCTATAGGATGAACATGTCAAGGAATAAAATAACTTATCTCATTTTTGAGAGATCACATTCCATTCAAATTCAGCACAACAATCTTGCTTGATGCCAAAACTTGCAATGTGACTCAATTCATAGGTGCATCATAGTATAACTTTGAAACCAATGATCTTGGCATCAAATCATCAGTGCCATTGGCTCTAGATGGGTTGATAAACGTTAGTGACACCCTTTTTCCCATCACAGAGAGCCTCCATTATCCATGACCACCCCAAAGTGCTCTAACTATGTTTCAAAGTCGATCTTCTGAGGGTCATAACTTAGAGCTCATGAGGGATATCAATGAAATGTTGAATTCTACAAGATGATCATGTCAAAGAATAAAATAACCTATCTCATTTTTGAGAGATCACATTCCATTTGGATTTGACACATCAACCTCACTCAATGCCAAAACTTGTAGTATGCCTCAGTTCACACGTGCATTGCAATGTAACTTTAAAACCACTAATCTTGGAATTGAATTATCAATGCCATTAGCTCCAAATAGGTAGGTGAACCTTAGTAACACCCTTGTTCTAGCTATGGAGAGCATCCATCATTTGTAGCCACCCCATACAAAAGAGTCCCCAAGGTGCTCTAAGTGTGTTTTGAGGTCAATCTTCTGTGGGTCAAAACTCAGAGCTCATGAGGGATATCAATGAAATGTCAAATTCTATAGGATAGTCATGCCAAGGCCTAAAATAACCTATCTCATTTTCAAGAGCTCATATTTTTTTTGGATTTGGCACATTGATCTCACTTGATGCCAAAACTCATAGTATGCCTCAGTTCATAGGTACATCACAAAATAACTTTGGAACCACTGACCTTGGAATTAAATTGTTAGTGCAATTAGCTCTAGATGGGCAAGTCAACCCTAGTTACAACCTTGTTCCAACCACAAAGAGAATCCATTATTTGCGACCACCCTGTACCGAAGAGTCCCCAAGCTTCTCTAAGTGTGTTTCAAGGCTAATCTTTTGAGGGTCCTATCTTAGAGCTCATGAGGGCTATTGATAAAACCTCAAATGTTATAGGATGGTCATGTTGAGGCCTAAAATAACCTATCTCATTTTTGAGATTTCACATTCCATTTGGATTTGGCACAACAATCTTGCTCGATGACAAAACTTGTAGTGTGCCTCAGTTCATAGGTGCATCACAACATAACTTTGAAACTGTTGATCTTGGAATCGAATCATCAACACCATTAGCTCTAGGTGGTCAAGTAAACTATAGTGACAACCTTGTCCTAGTTGTAGAAGCCTCCATCATTTGCAGCCACCCCATACTGAAGAGTCTCCAAGGTGCTCTAAGTACATTTCAAGGTCAATCTTTTGAGGGTCATAACTCAGAGTTCGTGAGGGCTATTGATGAAACATTGACTGCTATAGAATGGTCATGCCAAGGCATAAAATAATCTATCTCATTTTTGAGAAATCACATTCCATTTGGATTTGGCACAGTGATCTCCCTTGATGCCAAAACTCATAGTGTGCCTTAGTTCATAGGTGCATCACATCTTAACTTTGAAACCACTGACCTTGGAATTAAATTGTTAGTGCCATTCACTCTAGATGGACAGGTTTACCCTAGTAACACCCATTTTCTAGCCGTGGAAGCCTCCATCATTCATGGTCACCCCATACTAAAGAGTCTCTAAGGTGCTTGAAGTGCGTTTCGAGGTTGATCTTCCAAGGGTCATAACTCAAAGCTCATGAGGGCTATCAATGAAATGTCAAATCCTACAGGACAATCATATCAAGGTCTATAATAATCTAGCTCATTTCCAAGGTACTCTAAGTGTGTTTGGGTAGGTGAACCATAGTGACATATTAAGGGGTTGCATAAATTATTTCAAATTAAATAGCTATGATAGAATTTCAAATTAAAAATTGCATCAAAATTTGATAATAAAGATTGTTAAAATGTTATTCCTAAACATGATCAAAATGAATGATATTTCATAAACATGAACAATAAACATGATCCATGATAAATCAAACAATACTATACTAAATTAATATGTATATCATTGTGCACATAAATGAAAAAAATATATATCAAAATATAGGTACCTATAGACAAATTACACAAATATATATCAAAGTTCATGTATCCATTGACAAATTTTGCAAATATATATCAAAATACAAAGATCCATAGAAAAAATGTGGTTGATCATGCCATAAAAATATGTATAATATCAATATTTCTATATCCAATGTGGCATATGCCATCTCAAAATGTCTCATGATGCATCCTATGAAAACTATACTATCCTATGCTACTAGTGGATTATCAAAATGTATCCTCTTCACTACACTAGGTGGATTAGATGCTTCCTACATAAAAAAGAATGGAAAACACAAAGTTATACTATTAAATTTATATGATTCTATGTATCTAACATTGAAATACTCAAATGCATAATGATCATTTTTAATGAAGATTTATAGTATCAAAATTTCATTTTAAATACCTCTCTCATCAACCTCCTATGCTAGTCAGGAGTCCTCTCATATGTCCTCAACAATGCTTGAACCTCATTGATTGTGGCTTGTATATGTTCAAGTATGTTTGTCAGATGAATCTAAAAATTAACTATAATATTATAATTTATAGCATGCTAAATTTATAACATATAACCAAGAATTCAAACTACAACGTAACTATGTTGACTCCTCCTCTAGATATAATGATTGTGTCAGCAAAGATACAAAACTCTAGTGTCCAACCTCATGTGCACTAGGTGTTTCCTATGAGATACATAATACTTGTTAATATCATGGAAATAAATTTTAAATTTATTTATGAAAATAATGAAAATAAAAAACAAATGATATTTAAACATACAATGGGGCTCTCACTATGAATGGAAATGCTAGAGCATTGGCAATGTAGAATCAACCTAGACTCATCACCAGTCACCACACCCTATACAATAAAGAATTTAATTAAATTTAATTACCACAAATTTTTGCAAGAATGAATTTATATTTAATCACTTTAAAAGAACCTAATTACCTTTCCCTTATCAATGGGTTGTGCCTCATCCATAGCACTCTGCCCCCCAACTGACAGGAGATACCTGCAAGAGAAAAGAAAGTTTAGAAACCATATATGCTCTAATATAAAATAGAAAAATCATTCAGAACACAACATAATATACCATATTTGTCTCAAGGCCAAATGAAATAGTTGAGAGCATGACACTATCAAGCTATTTGAGCTCCTCCTCAATCATCAACTAAACATGAATGAAGATCACATACATGTATAAGTCAGTATGGGTTAAAAATTAAAAATACTCTATTATAAATATTAACTTTGAATCACATATGTCGTAAAAAAAAAATGTATACATATACCAACATAGAAGGATTCCATGCCTCTACATGCTTCTCCTCTCTCATGTCAGGGTGTGTAGCCTCTATAGATGCATCTCGTATATCCTCCTGAAATACAAATTGATACTCAAAAAGATCACCTATGGGACCAAGACATATATTCTTGTATGTTATGCAAGTATGGGGCACATAAAGATGTGATGAGCTCACCGATGATGAACTCACACCAGCATCATCAACATGGGGAGGCAACATTAACCTAACATGGGATATGAATAGGCTACTCAATATATGGATCACTCTAACATTTTGAGAGCTAGCCTCTATAATGATATCAAGATGTTGTACCAAAGGAGGGGGGAAACACCAGTAGAGGGGAAAAAAGTACCAACTTTCATCCACTAGGAAAAAGGTCTATCCTAAGGAGCTCCTCATCATATACCCATGTTGGGACTCATGCTTCAATAGTTCACATTGAGGCCCAACACAAATTTGGAATACAATTTTCTAATGAAATAAAATGGCACCTCTAAATTTTTGTGTGGAGGGATGTCAAAAAACATCCACCAATGATCCAAAAAGTTTACACACATAGCATCATTTGTACACCATTTAGTTGATAGTTTGGGCTTCGTGCATTCTACTTGTTTACTAGTTTTCTGGGTCTAACCTATCATCAAAAATGACATGCATTTGGTCATACCAATGAAGAGTAGCATTTTGTTCATTGGTAAGTGTTTCAATACTATTCAATATGGTCTTTAACATGGATAACATGGGAGCCAATGCAAGTATAGTGTTATATGTAGTTCGCAAAACCCTTAGTTCAACAAGATTTTCAAATATCAAATCTTCAATTTGTGGAGGTTTTTGAGGGGGTAGGGGATCATTTGGTGGATGGTTTTGAGGGGGTATTCAATTTTTTGGTGCAGGATTACGAGGAACATTGTTTCCTACCTCAGTATTATCATTTGGGTCAGCCATAATTGTTCATTTGCAAAACATAATTTCTATTAAAAACATCCTAAATTTTCATAATTTCTATTAAAAAAGCCTATTTTTTAACAAATTCAATTTAAAGTAACAAATTTATTATAATATTCATTCCAATCATAAAAAACCTTACCTTATCTGATACCTATTATGATATTCGATACCCGAATTGCCTCCATGCTCAAAATGCAAATGTCAAACTGTCAAACGAAAATGTGAAAAGGATCTTGGTTTTTTTTTAAAAAATCTATGTTACAAGTTTTGGGTATTTGATTTCATATTAGATACTTGATATTGTAGGGTATTTGATATGAAATCTGATACCTGAGAAGGCTTCAGTGATAACTTTTTAGACCTTGTATCAGGATGGGTGGAAAAAAATTAGAGCAGATTTTAAAATGCTTTTAGATGTTTTCAAACTCCACTTTTTTCACATCATCACTTTTTAGTACACCATGATCCTGCACATACCCTATACTAGACCCATAATTTGAAATAAAACCCCAAGAATAACCTAGCGTTGTGATTTTCAAGCCATCAAACAACCTTCTTGTTTCTATGCCACATTTAGCTACTAGCTCTTCTCAATTTCTCTCCTCTTAGCTACTCCATGCCTAATTGAATGACTTAAGACACCACATAACCCTCTACTTATACTAACCAAGCTACAAGTTTTCCAAACAAGTTACATTAAATAAACCCTCAAGCCACAAGTGAGCTTCACAATATATATTAAATACATGAAATACCTAAATACTTAGGCCAAGCCCAAAGTTTACAATGCATAACTATCACATATGAAAACATAAAATTACATGCCCTTAAGAATAGGTCCACATGCTACCTAATGATCCAAATCGAGGAGTGCATATGCCAACTTTCTCAAATTGCTCATGGATACAATCTACAAGGTCTGCTCATGAAACTAGAACATGTTATCAACAACTTCCAAAAAGGATCTAATGCCAATCTTATAACCCTAATAATTATGTGCACTTAGGGAAATTCTCCCTAATATGTCTCAAACACATCCCCAACTACACAAAGCATAAGTCCACAAATATGAGCTTGGTTCTCCTATACATAGGATTGTTGACTACTCTAGGATATTCATTCATCAAACACCTCAAGTGTGAGGAAAAGATATTCTTAAACTCTGCAAGAACATCTTCAAGGGTTCAACTCATTCAACCCAATTTGGTTGTTCACATACACATACTCTAAGTTACCAATTTTTACACTCTTTCATTTGTTCTAGTTCTAAAATTCCTTTCCTACAATTGTCATCTTCACAACTGTCTTTAGTGTGTTACATGTTTGTTTCCTATGTTGATCTCTAACCCTTTAAAAATTATTAAACTCAACTTAGCTACCAAAGATCAAGCTCCTCCTATCGAGATTTGCATTCTGCAAGAGAATCAAGGAAATTTTTTACTACCACCCTTCTCAATAATAAACATATTCTTGACACAATCATGCACTTCCCTACTATCATACTATCAAGGTATACCAAGTACTGTGAGAACTACTCACATCCACAATAGATCACAAAAATAATTATCGACATATTTTTCAATCTAAATACCAACATGGCATTTCTTCCCCACTTCTAAAGAATTCTTGTCTTCAACAACTAAGCTACCAATACTACCACCATCAATAATTACATTCCACCATTTACCTCCAAAATTACAACGAGTCCTATTGTTGTCTCCACAACACATGCCCCATTCCTAGTGAGGAATGGGGACCCCCTTCTTTTTTTGACTCCTGGACTCACAATTCGAGAGTCAGGAGAAGAATTTTTGTTTAAAAGTTGAGTCCAAAAATCACAAAAAAATCAAAAATTGAAAAAACACAAATAAAAAAAAATTAAAAAAAAAAAAAATTAAAAAAAATTCAAATGCATCGTTGAGGGCATGCGCGTGCCACCAAGGGCCACGTGTGCCAAGCACGCGCGTGCCACTAAAGGGCAGCACGTACGCATGACCAAAGGTGCCTCATGCACATTAGCGCCATTGCACTCCCAAGGGCCTTTTGTGCTTGTCAAGCTATTTTTTCACCTTTAGTTTTGTCTGAATAACCATAAAAGGGGTTTAAAATATGTCGTTTAAGTATAAGTTGACGTATATTTAATTCCTTATATTTAAGATATATATTAATATATGCGACGAATCTTTTGAGATAGGTTTCAGACCTCTTGGAGATAAGGTAAAGATTCTAAGAAATTTCAGGGCTTCAAGATTTCAGACTTAGCCAGATTTCAAAATTCACCTCCATTTTTGTTTGAATGGCTAGTGTGTTTTTTCTATGCATTGTTAACTCTACAGACTAATGTTTGCTTCTTTTGTAGGTAAAAATTGCATCCTCAACTTGTCGAGATCATAACTTTTAACTCGAGCTTCAAAATTTAGAACCAGTTACATCGTTAGAAAGAAGAACTGAAGATCTAATTTTAGTCCCTAAAATAGTGAGCCTTCAGCTGCCCAATTTTAGGGACTAGTGAAAGTTTCAACTTGAAATTTTGAGCAGAAGACCTCCAAAAGGGTCATTTAAAAATGCCTAGAAAATTTGCAAAAAAATGTGAAAAGTTGCAAACATTTGATCGTCTTGGATAATCTGGATCACTTGGTTTCTCGCTAGGAAGGATTGGATAGGTGGAAAGAAGAAAAAGGTTAAAGATGCAAAGGTTGGACACATAAAGCAAATCAGGTTCCTCATCTTATGCAGCTATTGGGGACAAGATTCAATGCAGGTGCCTTGAGATTTTTAATTGAAGAAGCAAAGGGAGCGCAAGTTTATGAAAGTAATTGGCTATAAAGAGGGTGTAAATCATCAAAAAGGGGCATGGAGCATATACAAAAAGTGATCTAAAACCTCATTTGAGCAAAACCTAGAAACTATTTTCAAAATTGAGAACTTTGATTTTTTGGCAAATTGAGCTCCGTAGGTCTGCAACTCCGTAGCTCCGCACATTTGCAGATCTGCAGGTTTGTAACTTTGCAGGTATGCAAGTTCAAAACTCCATAGGTTTGCAACTTCGTAGCTCTGTAGCTTCGCAGCTCCGCAAGTCCATAGGTTCGCAGATCTACAATTTAGAGGTGCGCTGACAGTTGACAGCCAGTTCCAAAAATAGCACTTTCCATGCATTGGGAGCACATTTAGATGGCAAGTTTAACACTGACACAAGCCTAGTGAAGGGGCAACTTCTATTTTTGGTGTCTCTATGCACTTTAACTGATGGCTTCCTCCTACTTGCTTTCTCATGCTTTCATTTTTTTTGACATGTAAAGGGCTCATGCATCCAATTAATAAATAAAATATGGATGGAGTCCCTCTAAACACCAGTTAGATTGTCAGTTTGTTTATATTTAGTTTTTTCAAATGTTTTAAAAGCATTTTATTGCATCAAGATATCTCTCACTCTTAATATAAAATTATGCTTTTGGTGCTAGCATTTGGAGTGTAGTTATTCTTGCTTGAATGTGTCATTGCTTTGTGGATTTTATTCATGAAATTTTGATTGAGCCAAAGGTTTATTGCATTGTTTCTGGTTGTGCGATCTTTTAGTTCTAATGTTTTCTACAGATATATGAATTCCATTGACATAATGAGCTTAAGAATAGATCACCCGATTGTGTCTACATAGCTTTTTGTCTCGCATGAGCGCACTTTTTGTGACCTTGCGATTTGATGAATAGTGAAACATCATTCAATTTGTTAAAGATTCTCACCGACGATTGCATCGGTGGATTCTAGGAAAAGCTGCTCCTATTTTCATTAGTTTCCTACTGATTTCTTTCAAGGTTTAACTCGTAGCGTGTTGTTTTCTATAGCTTATGTTTATTTAGGAATTTCAATTTCAAGTTATTTGATTTCATGTTATTTGCTTTCAGTTTCATTATTTTCTTTGCCAACCCCTATTAGAATAGGACCTCATAGTAGCTGCATTATTAGAGTTGCATTCATTAAAAAATAGAAAATACAAAAACATTGTTCTTTTGGTGTGATATTTTGAGACAGTGAATGGATTTTACTTGATTCCAAGGTAAATGATTTTTTGGAACCAGCAAAGGTCTCCTTGTGAACATTCACATTTATCTTCTACTAAGAAAATTTTGGTACGTCGCAAGACAAACACTGAACCTTAGAGTGGATCCTTAAAAAGATTTTCTTTTCAAGAGAGGAATTGCACTATGGATTCCTACCGTTGACCTCATGCAAAATGAATTCCCAATAAGTCCTAAACATATTCCTCCTTTGACAAGGTTCCAACACCTTCTTACCAAGAAACACTCACTCAAACACCATGTTCTCCTCCACCTTAGGCTCATTAACCAATTCCACATTCTCATTCATGAAAACAACTCTTTTATCACTAGAATTTTAGAGATATTCAATAGATTTGTGGCCTTCTTCTTTGAATCTATAACAAGTACCCTTAAATCCATCTCTACTTGTTATCTTCCCCTACTGAATAAGTTTTGGTTTATCCATAACACTCTAATTATTATTTACCAAGTGATCCCACTTCTCCTTCCCTTGAGAATCACCTTGATGTCTTCTCTTCAAATTATCTTCAACCATCAAAGAATATTGATGAGAATCCTCAATTTAATCAATCATTAATATACCAATATCATGTTGGATATTGAATAAAAACTATTAATTTATGATACCGCTTGATGTAGTGCAAGAAAAGAAAAGGAGATATCGTAACCCTCAGAAAATAATCACACATCAAATTAATAATAAATACATGAATGTTTAAATCTAAAAAAATGTCATTTCTCATATTATAATAATTAGATTTATATCCAACATGCCTAGTTTTAAGGCCTTTGTAATGCTCTAAAGAAAAAGTCACCTTGAAGGCGATCTCGACCTGAATGCAATATTGTTCTGAAGGGGATTTCATCCCAAAGGGGATCTCTCTTTAGTGGTAATCTTTATTAAAAGGGGATCTTTTTCCCGAGGAAATCTCGATCCAAAGACAATCTTGGCCCAAAGGGGATCTCAACTCAAAGGAAACGACTTCCCTAATGGGATCTCAACTTGAAGGAAATGACTTCCCAAAGGGAATCTTGACCCGAAGGAGATGACTTGGAGATCCCAACATGAAGACAATGACTTTTTGAAGGGGATCTTGACCCAAAGTTAATTGCTTTGATACCACTACAATGTTCCAATGGAAATCTCAACCTGAAGGTGGTCTCAACTCAAATGCAATATTATCTTGAAGGAGATCTCTATCCAGAAGCAATCTTGACCTAAAGGGAATCTCTATCTGAACGTAATCTCAATCTAAAGATAACCTCAAATAGAAAGGGATCTTAACCTAAAGGGGAGCTTGATTTGAAGGAAACAACTTCCCAAAGGGGGATCTTGACCTAAAGGGGATCTCAACCTAAATTCAATGACTTAATGAAGTGCATCTGACCCAAAGGAGAGGACTTCCCGAAGGGGATCTTGAGCCAAAGGAAATGACTTCTTGAACGGAATCTCGACCCGAATGTGATGAATTTTTTAGTGGGATCTCATCCTGGAAGAAATGACTTCCTGAAGGGAATCTCGACCTAAAGGCATTGACTTCTCATAGGGGATCTTGACTGAACACAATTTCTCTAGTACCACCGTATTGATTCAAAGGAGAACTCTAAGATATTGTGACTTAGTGCACATTTTGCAAGTTGAACACACTTAAAACCAACAGTTGATGTTATCCATATGATAAACAAATAGATGTATGGTTAAACTAGGAGAATGTATGACTAAAGCCTGTTAGGATAAACCACGGACAAAAATAAAAAACTACATGCAAATATAACCAATAATAGAAAAAAATAGAACACACAGAAGTGAACACAAGGCACCAAGATTTAACGTGGTTCACCCAATCCCTGGGCTATGTCCACCAAACAACAAGTTTGATCTTATTACAATCCAGTGATTACAACCTGATTACAATCCGTAATCCCTTACAGCTCAATACTACCGCAAGAACCAATTTTGCATCACAACATAATGAAAAATACCCAACCCTAAGCCATTTTATACAAGTATTAAACCGATTTAGGGTTATAACATGTCGGCCATATGTTGGCCATAATATGTCAACTACCATGTTGGCCACGACCCAAATTTTTTTTTTTTATGAAGTATGTACAATATTTTCCTGATCAGTCGCCATAATCTAACAAAAAATGACCTCAATTTGGGGATGGTGGTGGACAGTAGGGGTATGGAAGGGGGGGAGGAGGGGGATTTGGTTGCATAATATTTAATATATATGGCTGAAAATGTTAATTATGAAATGATACTTCAATATATTATATAGCATACCAAATATAGTTGAATAGAGAAAATTGAAATGTGATTCACAAACCATAAGTTCAATCTTGAAACTTGGAACTTCATAACCATTACTAATGACCATTTAAAAAATTAACTTAGTTCAAGATGCAAGATTTAAAATTCATTTTTCAAATATGAATATCATATATGATATATCATAAAGATTCTCATGAGGACAATGAGCCAAGTAGCATAAAACAATGAAGTGAAATAATGTATCATAGCCATATCAAAGTGAGTACAATCAACAAAATGACAAAATGTCAATAATGAGAATGGAATCATCCCACATGCTCTCTAAGAATGCATTAAAAAAAAATTAGAAAAGAAAAGAAATAATATTATTTTAAAACTATTTGGGCCATTTAGCCGGCTGCATCTTGCGAGCACCCTGGGAACACCCTTGCACCCAAGCACCCACAATGTACCCAAGCACATATGAATCACCTGAGTGCTCAAAAAATGTAGCTGAGCTATGGTGATGCATTTTCAGCCAACAGTAGTACTCAAGTGCATGACACACCCATACCGGGTATGAACGTGCACTGGGTGCTTTAGCTTTTTGACCTGGGTGTACACATCAGGGTTACGTTGATGCAAGATACAAAAGAATGATAAAAAGGAAAAAATGTGACAAAATTTAGAGAGTTTAGTCCTAATGTGTTTCGCATTATTTCACCCATGGTATTTTTGGACATATAGAAGGAGTAACTTAGAGGGGGGGTGAATCAATTACCACTAAAATAAATCCTAGATCCCTTAGATGTCAACAATAAAATTTAGACTGAGAAAAGTGATTACTATTGTTACTTGGTAAAAGCACTAAAAATGTGGTAACTTTGTAAATGCAGAGTGTGAATTACTTTTAGCAGATCTTAAAATATTAATAGTAATTAATCTTACAAGCATAAGAGAAATAACATGAACACATGAGACAACAAGATTTAACATGGAAAAACAATTTGAGAAAAGCCACCAATGTAACTAGTTACTATTTTTCACTCTTCTAAAGTGAGCCTTGTTAGGAGCCAACCCTGTTAAAGGTTACAAAACACACTATTAGGTGTGACCTTGTTAGAGGATTTAACCACCCTACTAGGATTGGCCTTGCAAGAGGTCTTAAAAAAATTTAAGGGAATTGCCACCTTCTTAGAGTATTTACAAATGGTTGTTAAACCAACTCTGTTAAGAGATTTTAGATCATTGCTACAATGGTTAAAGAGTTAGAATGAAATGCCCTGATTGTGATGCAACTAAATTGCTAAACCCAGATCTCTTTTCTACTTAAACTTGATCCTTCCTAATTGAATATTACTTTTCTACTCCACAAGGATACTTGCTTCTCCTTCAAGTTTTCTCCTCTATTTTTCTTTTCTTTTTAAAAATTCAATCAACACACTTGCACACACACTGGGAATCTCAAATTGATATATTTATTTATACCTTCCAGATTCTCAAGTCAGCCCAAATTCAAATTACAATAACAAAAATTCAACACCATAGTTAGCTAGAATCAATACATAAAGTAATTAAGCTTCATATGCCAAAACAAGATAAATCCTTTGAGAGTAGACCGTGCTCGGTAGAAACTAACTTTGAAATGATTCTCTATGTTAACCAACAGTGGCTCGGTTAACACTATGAACTTTTAGAAATCCCTTGGTAACCGAGTGAACTCAATGAATACTAACTCTATCTATTTTTTCCTTTGTTAACCAAGTGAGCTTGGTTATCACTATTTTCTATCTAAATTCCTTTGATGCCCAAGTGAGCTTGGTAGACATTGTCATCTATTCAGAGTAAACTTGTGAATGCTTGGTAGACAAGAAAAACTATCTTCACTGACCAAGTGAGCTTGGTAAGAATTGACTATCAACTGATATGAAATTTGTGTAACATAAAAAACAACACACAATTAATCAATTATATCTAAAAATCTCCCTCTTTGGCATTGATATCAACACAACATATCATAGCATAATGAAATTTTTGAGAACAAGACTCCCTTTAACAAAAAGTTTCTCCCTCTTTGTTTTCACACAAGAACTTCTTCTTTATGTTGAATTCTTCCTTTATTTACTTTATTTTCAAGCTTCTCTCTCTACAAAAATTCAAAAAGATAAAGATATGATAGTAAACTTATCCCTCTTTGAAAACATATGCCAAAGACAACACATGCCAAATTTTTATCAATGTACCTTGAGTACTGATTCATAGGAAATATTCTCTTGATTATACTACATCAACTAATTAATCTTTAGCTAGGTTCTTGTTGATGCATCACTAAACTTCATTTAGTGAGATTTACATATGGGAGTGACCCCTAGGTTACCTCTTAGATACAAGAATGCACCCTTAGGTAATGGCTTGGTGCATATGTCTGCAATTTGTTCTTTTGTATGGACATATTCCAATCTGTTTTCTTTGTCCTGCACTAGTTCTTTGACAAAGTGATATTTTATAGCAATGTTCTTTTCTTTGGAATGCATCATTGGGTTCTTTGATATGTTAATTGCATTGGTATTATCACAATACATGACTACTAACTCTTTGATTTCAACCTTCATTCCTTCTAGCAATTGTTTGAATGAAACAACGTTAGAACAATTCACTACTGCTGCTACATACTCTGCTTCTGCTGTAGATTGGGAGGTGCAATTTTTCTTCTTGCTTATCCAAGATACCAAACTTTTACCAAGAAAGAAAGCTCCACCACTTGAGCTTTTTCTGTCATCAAGATTTTCTGCCCAATCAGCATCAGTGAATACCTTTAGGTCTAGGTTTCCTCCAAGTTTGTACCATAAGCCATAGTCTTTAGTACCTTTTAGATATCTCAAAATTATTTTGATTGCCATCATGTTATTTTCTTTGAATTTAGCTGAAAATCTTGCTACTATCATGACTACTAAGGCAATATCAAGCCTTGTGTGAACTACATACTATAATTTTCCAATCATTGATCTGTATAAGGTCTGATCTAATTCTTTGGAATCATCATCTTTTACACATGGGGGTACCAATTGGTTTTGAATCTTCCATACCAAACTTCTTAAGTATCTCTTTTACATACTTGGATTGAGTGATATAGATACCATTTTTGTTTTACTAAATCTGCAATCCAACAAAGAATTTTATTCCACCAAACATGGACATCTCAAACTCTTTGTTCATTTCTTTTGAAAATGCTTTGCATAGATCATCATTTTCTATAAATAGAGTGTCATCCACAAATATCTCTACCAACACAATTTTGTTATCTTGTCCCTCCTTGATGTATAGACTTTTATTATCATTTGTTCTCTAAAAACCAATCTATATCAAGTAGTTATGTAGTCTTTCATACAAGGCTCTAGGAGCTTGTTTGAGACCATATAGTACTTTGTGTAATTTGTAGACCATATCCCTTTTGTCAGGATCAACAAAACCTTCTAGCTATTCAAGGTAGTTTTCTTCATCAATTATTTCATTTAGGAATGTAGATTTAACATCCATTTGATATACTTTGAATCCTCTATGAGCAGCATATGCAAGTAGGGTCTTAACACCTTCTAATCTTGCAACAGGAGCAAAAGTCTCATCATAATCAATTCTTTCTTCTCAAGAATACCCTTTACACACTAATCTAGCTTTTTTTCTTGATACTTGTCCATCTTCATTTAGCTTATTTCTAAATACCCATTTTGTTCCAATCACATTTTTATCTTTAGGCATAGGAACAAGAGTCCAAGTTTTTTTCTTTTCTATCTATAGTATTTCTTCATTCATTGCCTCAATCCAACTTTAATTTTCTATTGCATCCTTAACACTTCTAGATTCAAATTCAGCAAGTAAACATGTACCTTTTAATTTTCTTCTTCTCATAGTACCTTTTGATTTATCTCCAATAATTTGAACAAGTGCATGATGCCTACTAACATACTTGGCCAATACAAGTTCTTTACCTTTTGAATGAATTATATTGTCTTCATTTTGAATTTCAACTTCAGGCTTGGGTTATTTAGACTTGGTAGGTATTGACTTGGTAGCTTCAAAATGTGACTCGGGTCCCTGTCACTTAGTTTGTACTTATTGCAACTCAATAGCTAAGGAAGACTTGGGAGGTAAAGTCTCCTTATTATTAGATGTTCTAGGTAATGTATCAAGTTTGTAGTAAACAAATCTTTTCTAATCTTTTGGTTCCCTTTTTCTTTCTTCTTCAGTCTTTTCTACAAACTCATCAATTTTCACATGTGCACTTTCTATGATTTTATGAGTAGAAAAGTTTAAATATTTACATGCCTTACTTCTACAAGAATATCCTAAGAATATGTCTTCATCACCTTTCACATCAAACTTGTCTTTTTTAGACTCTTTCAAGATATAGCATTTAGTGCCAAATACTTTTAGGTGGCTTACATTGAGTTTGTAGCCATACTATAGTTCATATGGAGTTTTGTGTGAGTCCTTCAATTGAACTCAGTTCAAAGTATGAACTATAGTGTTGATGGCTTCCTTCCAATATTTGATAGCAACTTTCTTTTCAATCATTAGAGTCCTTGCACAATCCATAATGGATCTATTTCTTCTTTCAACTATTCCATTCTAATTAGGAGTACCAAGAGTTGACACTTGCCTTTTGACTCCTCTTTCAATATAGAAATTATTGAATTCATTGGAGATGAATTCTCCATATTTGTTTGATCTTAAGCATTTGAACCTTTTTCCTATTTCTTTTTCTACTCTTGCTAGACACCATTTGAATTTCTCAAATGCTTCTGACTTTTCTCTAAGATACATAATAGTCATCATTCTAGAATAGCCATTAGCAAAAAGAATAAAGATTTTTTCTCAACTATAGATTTCTACTCCAATAGGTCCACATAAGTCAATATGCACAATTTTTGAGACATCTTTAGATTGATAGTTTTTACTCTTAAAACTAGTCTTTCCCATTTTTCCAATCTAATAATTTTTGCATAAACCAACATTTGGTTTTTTCAAACTAGGGATACCTCTTACTTTTTTTGTATTTTCTTATCTTGACTTTATTATCAAAGTTTACATGACATAGTCTTCTATGCCATAACCAACTTTCTTCCATTTAGCAATAAAACATGAGCAAATACCAAGATCAAGAAAAAATAGGTCACCTCTTGTTTGTTTACCTAATCCAATCAAATTATGTTTGTCATCCAGTAGTCTTTCCTTGCCATGCATGTATTCTACCATGAATCCAATATTGATTAGCTATGCCACACTTAGTAGGTTATGTTTTAGTCCTTCAACCCAATAGGCATTGTCACATACAAGTTCATTGGTTAATGATATGTGACCTTTCCCTTTTATGAAACAATGTTCATTGTTTCCAAAGCTTACACTACCTTCATCATAGTGTTCAAAGCATTCAAATTTTCTTTTTTTTTCAATCGTATGATGTGAACATCCACTGCCTATGATCCATGTATCATTTTTAATAACATGAGAGATAAGTGTCATCTTACCTTTTTCTTCATCAGATTCATCTTTTACAACAATGTACACTATTTCATCTTCACTGTTATTAGAATCTTTAGCCATAAAAAAAGTCTTCTTACCTTTATCTTTGAAGGATTTGTGACTTTTGGATTCCTTCTTGCTTTTTTACTTGTGGCTATTCTTCTTATCCTTTCTTTCTCTATTTGGGCACCTCGCAACAATATGACCAATCTCTTCACATGAAAAATAGATTAAAGAAACTTTACCTTTGTACTTTAATCTACCTCCAGAGTATTTCTTTGCAAGTAAAGCCTTACCAACTTCAAGATCACAATCAGAACTTTCCTCTATTTCTTCTTCACTTTCTGACTAAATGTCCTTTATTTTCTTGTCTTTCTCTTTTTGTGAAAGTTTAGCTTCAAATGCCAACTCAACATTTTTGGAAGCTGGAACATAATTGTCAAAGTTGTCTAGCTCAAAAGTTGTCAATCTTCCTACTAAGGCATCCAAACTTAACTTGTGATTTGGATCACACCTCTTTTCTTGAATAGTAGATACTCTAATTGTATAAATAGGAAGCAATGTTCTGAGAACTTTACTTACAATAGTTTCTTCCTTGATTTATCCTCCAAAAGCTCTAATTGCACTGACACTAGCTTTGATTCTTTCCACATATTTGGCAACATTTTTATCTTCTCTCATTCTCATCCAATCAAACTATCCTCTAAGGCTTTCTAATTTAGCTCTCCTTACATTGTCATCACCACCATAGATGTCCTTTAGCTTGTTCAACATATCAAAACCAATTTTACAATCTTTGATCTCATCAAATTCATCAGAGCTGAGAGGAGATACGATGTCAATCATCATGATGTTATGGTTCTTTTTCTCAGCATGATCTCTAATAGATAATGTAAAAATAGGAGTTTTTTCATCAAGGTATTTGCAGCTTGAATCACTAATTGTCACCATATGAAGTCTCATGAGTCCCTGCCATGTTGAAAAATTGTCTCTGTTTAGCTTTGGTATTTCTCTCTTGTAAGACATCCTGATCCTTTTTAGCTTAGGTCCTTGAAACCTTTCCTACAAGAACCAAAATATTTGATACCAATTGTTGGAAATGTAGAAGTAACTGATGGGGGGTGAAATAGTTACCACTAAAATAAATCCCAGATCCCTTAGATGTCAACAATAAAATTTAGACTAAGAAAACTAATTGTTATTGTTACTTGGTAAACACAAAAAAAATGTTGTAACTTGGTCAATGTAGAGTGTGAATTACTTTTAGAAGATCTTAAAACATTAACAATAATTAATCTTGAAAGCATAAGAGAAATAACATGAACACATGGGAAAATAGGATTTAACATGGAAACCCAATTTAGGAAAAACCACCAATATAACTAGTTACTATTTTTCATTCTTATGAATTGAGTCTTATTAGGAGCCAACCCTATTAAAGGTTACAAAACACATTTTTAGGTGTGACCTTGTTAGAATATTTAATCACCCTACTAGGAGTGATCTTTCAAGAGGTCTTAAAATAATTTAGTGGAATTGCCACCTTATTAGAGGATTTACAACTGGTTATTAAACCAACTCTGTTAAGAGATTTTAGATTATTACTACAATGGTTAGAGAGAAACAATGAAATGGCTTGATTGTGATGCAACTAAATTACTGAATCCAAATCTCTTTTTTTCTTAAACTTGATCCTTCCTGATTGAATATTACTTTTCTGCTCCACAAGGATACTTTCTTATCCTTCAAGTTCACTCCTTCTCTTCTTTTTTTAATTCAATCAATACACTTGCATGCACACTGGGAATCTCAACTTGACCTATTTATTTATACCTTCTATATTGTCAAGTCGGCCTAAATTCAAATTAATATAACCAAAATTCATCACCATAGTTGGATAGAATCAATACATGAAGTAATTAAGCTTCATATGCCAAAACAAGAAAAATCCTTCAAGAGCTTACCCTGCTTGGTAGAAACTAACTTTGAAATGATTCTCTGTGTTAACCAATAGAGGCTTGGTTAATGTTGTGAACTTGCAGAAATCCTTTGGCAACCAAGTGAACTTAGTGAATACTAACTTTGTCCATCTTTTCCTTTGTTGACTAAGTGAGCTTGGTTAACACTATTTTCTACCTAAATTCCTTCCACACCCAAGTGAGCTCAGTAGACACTGTCATCTATTAAGAGTAACCCTGTGAATACTCAATAGACAAAGAAAACTATTTGCACTAACCAAGTGAGCTCGATATGCACTGACCGTCAATTGATATGACATTTTGTAACATCAAAGAAAAAACACAATTAATCAATTGTATCCAATAGGTCTTTTATTCCTTTGTGTTCCTCCTCATTTTCATAAAAAATAATTTTGCCAACAATAATTGATTTAGAACTATTACTAAGGAAAAAAACTAAATATAATAAATCATAAGATTTCCATTAAAAGATTCTTATACATAATTATTGATCTTATGTAATACATTTTCAACATTTGTAAATCTTTTGTTTTTGTATGAAGTGAGGATTCCAACTATAACACAATGTAACACAACTCTTATTTGAGAAAGAAAGTGAACCTTAACTACCTATATACAAAGTATTTTATAAGTTGTCAATCCGTAGAGTGTTCAATCCTCAAGAATTTTCACAAATCTCTAATGACATGGCACTAGTTTCCACCTAAAAGGACAATGAAAGTTGAAAACAAAGTTGAATAAGGTATAGTCAAAGGTGTTCAATTGAATCTTAGGAGTGTATTCTTAGGTCAAGTTTATGACCGATAAGGTAGGTTTTGCCTATGCATGGGTCAAAATGCACCTAGTTAGACATTTTTTTTTTGTATTTTAAAATAAATCAAAATTTACAAAACTATTGTATAAATTTTTTAAATTAATTAGTAAATGAAAATTATTATCTAATAAGGTGGATTTTGGCAATTCAATAGATGACGCCTAGTAGGTATGGAAATCTCATTTAATGATAGTAGCATACAGGGGAAGAGACACTCACATATTCAAGATTATCATAAAAAATATTGAACACTATCAGACCAATTAAGATTCAATATTTCTCTAGCTTCTTTGAGATTCACAGTAGATTTAATGGCTAGATTTCAATATTATCTATGATTGTTGAATTGGTTTGTTGAATTGTACAAAGAGTGTTTAATGTTTAATCTACATTGTGAAAGTGAACATATGATATCCAAAATGGATAAATATTCGTCTCCATCATTAAATCTCACCAAAAAAAAAACAAAGTTTGACAAGTCATAACTAACACTTAGTTTGATAGACTAGTTTCGATATCGCATAGATGTTCAGATTTTTATTTACCTAAAACCAAACCATTCGGCTGGGTGCAAGAGGTTTTTTTGCTCTAGTAGGGGTCCCTGCTTCATGCAATCTTTCATTTTTTTGTGTATGTCTTTTCATCTGAACTTTCCCTCTGTTAGCTACACTTGTCACAATGCATTTTCTGTGGGTGTTTTTTAGGCTAGGATATAAGGGCTTTGGCTAGCAGTGAACCAATTATTTTTGGTGTTCACGCTACTGCTTTAGTTTTCCATGGCACCTCTATAGAACAAATGTCAATGCAAGTTTTTCCTAAAGTTTTTTCATGAGGTAATCCTAACATTATCCTTCCTTTGCAAGAAGTTGATGTTGCATGTGATTAGTTAGAACAACAAACCTTAATATGTTATTTTGTGGGTAGGACTCCCCCTGAAGCTATGCTTTGAGAATGGGTTAACAAGAGCGGGACTCCTCATGGAGTACACCTTGATGCTGTGCAAACCCTTACCAAAGTTTATTTATTTATTTTTCTTCACTAACCCCTCATAGATAGATGTGGTCTTTAACAATGAACCATGGTCTATGCATTCTTCCTTGCTTATTTTTCAAAAAAGGTCATGAGACTTCATAGTCTCAAATGATAAAAAGCTTAGGGTTCCCTTATGGGTTGAGTTCCCAGGTCTACCCCTGCCTTACTGGCCTTTCACTGAGTCCATTGCGAAAGCTCTTAGCAAAGTTGTCACCAAAGAGCCTTAAAAATTCTTCAATGCCCACCCGCAATGACGCATTTGCATAGAGGTGGATCTTTCCAAGGATCTCAAGATTCTATGCAAATTCAGATTGGGACCAAAACCTTCTCTTAGAAAGTTCTTTACTTGAACCTCCCCAACACCTATTATAGGTGCTAGTTCATAGAACATAAGATCAAGGATTGCCCTCTAGGTATGCGTAGGGTCAAGCCCATGCCTAAAGAGGCACCTATCAAATAGGCTGAAGGGAAAGAAGAAGAATGGGTTACTATTGGGTGTAAGGGCAAGGCTTCCTTGAATCCCTTGCCCCCCAAGAAGTCCTATGTTGTGGTCACCATGGATCCTCCTATCCCTATAGGAGTGTCAACTCCCGCCAGAGTAGGGGCACAAGCAGTGGACAGAGGACCTACTTCCAAAGTTTAATAGGTTTCAAACCTTATTGGCTCATAGGGTATTAAGGTAGCCACTAGGCTTTTTGCCTTGGCTAGGGTGCAAACTCCTCTTGTTGCCTCTTTCATAGCAGCACCAACAATGTGGTGTTCTCATAGTTCTCTTGGATATGCGGAGATACCAAAGGTTAAATGTTAGGCTATAAGTCCATAGGATTTTGTGTCTGACTTCAGCCATGTTTCTACCTTCTTACAGAATAGCTACTCCTCTCTTGAGGATGAAGATGATATGGAAGAGTTCTCATAAACTTCCTATCATGGAATGTGCGAGGTCTCACAGACCTCCTTAGAAAGTACTATGTTCATGATGTCCATCATAGAATTGGTAATTTATATTTTCTCGATTTGTAAGAAGTTAAAAGTTCTAGTTTCATTCTTGCTTCGGCATGCTATGTAATTTGGTAGGATGGCATGATGTTTTCTTCCTAGCACAAAGCTAGCCAAGGTGGTGTAGTTACTCTCCTATCACCTTGCCTTCATTCTACTATTATTTTGCATGGTTCTGACCCATCACATAGAATTATTTGGCTTTTCTTTTCCATTAACAATCATTCTTTTGGAGTCATTAATGTTTATGCTTCCAATGATGTTGTGGAAAGATCCCAGATGTGGGCCTGGTTGGCTGACAACTTGCCTCCAACTACTTGGGTTATGTGTAAGGACTTTAATATGGTTGAAGTGGCCTCTGAAAAAGACAAAATTCTACCTTTTCAATAGATAGCTAGGGAAAGACAAGCCTAGTATTACATGCACAATAAATTGGGGTTCTTTTATACCAATATCAACTACCACCACCAGGATAGTGGGGTTTCACACACTTGGTCCAACTTTTGAGATGGCTCTAATAGCATATTAAAATGCCTTGATCATGCTATGATCAATGTGCAATCTTTTTTCTCTTTTGTTGAGGATTGAGATTCGCCTATCATTCCCCTACCAGATGTGACATTATCTAACAACTACCCCATCTATTTTGTCATTTCTTGGCAAAGAACTATCCCAAAGGTGGCCAAGTCTTAGTTCTTCCTCAACATGTCTATGTTGATGCATGCTTCCACCATTTTGCACATCCTACGTGTTTGGAACTTGGAGCTACATATGCATTATCAAAGAGGTTGGATTCAATGGTGGAATGATGCCATTACCAAAACTACTTGATTCTTGCACATTTATGGACAACAATTGGCTATGTTCCACAAATGGTCCTATGAAGCAAGAACGCTTGCCCTCAAAAAAGCCTTTGAGGTGCTCACCATCAATCCCTTTGATGTGGACTTGCAAATTCAGCTTGCCAAGCTTCATCATGACAAACAAATTGTTGATAATAATGTTGTGCAGGGAGCCCAAATCAAAGCCCATCTCCACTAGTTGGAGGTTGGAAACAAAGTGTTGAAGGAGTTTTTTCAAGCTCTTTATTCTTTTCATACCAATGTTGGGATTAAAAAAATAAAACAAGGAAATGTTGTTTTGTCTATTCTATCTACCATCCTGCAAGCATTTGTTCATCACTATGAGAACGTGTTTTCTTCGTAGGAAAATTTAGTTTCTCAAGAGGTAGCTTTTAGAAAGTGTATTTTTGTTACTCCAAACCATCCAGTAGCTAAGCAATGTGCTTTCTATGAGCAACTTCTTTCTCTCTGTGACCTTAAAGAGGTGGTCTACTCCATGGCAGATGACAAGTCCCCTGGGTGTGATTGGTTCCCTTATGAATTCTACAAACACCTCTAGGAGCATATAGGTCTTGACCTACACAACATTTATCTTGAAGCCTATCACTCTAAAATATTAGGAGCCATTATAAACAAAGGAAATATCAAATTCATACCTAAAGCTGGTGATCCAGAGGATATATGCAATTGGAGATCCATTACCCTTCTAAATGTGTTATACAAGATCATTGCCAAGGCTTTCTCTCTCAAAATTAGGCACATGTTGCCCCTAATTGTGTGACCAGAGCAAACTAGATTCATCAAGTCCAGATATATTCTTGACAACATCATTGTTGTTTGGGAGGGAATGGAATGGGCTCGCAAGTCCAATTAGAAGGCCATCTTTTTAAAGATTAAAGATAGATTTTGCTAAAGCCTATGATTGCATTGAATGGCCCTTCATCTTGACTATGTTCTAGGCTTTGGATTTTGGCCCCAACTTCCTCTAGTCTGTAGAGATACTCTTTGGGGATTCTATTGCTTGCATTATCATCAACAATTCACAATCAGAGGCTTTTGGTCTTTTTCATTCCATCAAACAAGGTTGTCTGCTAGATCTTGCACTTTATGTCCTTGCTGTAGAAAGTTTTGGTTATTTACTTGCACATTTTGTGTCCTCAGGATTGGTTTATGGCATTTCCTTGCCTGAATCATCCTCCCAATTAGTCAATGGACACTTTGTCGATGATTCTTTTCTCACTCTTTTAGAGGATGAAGCAAACATCAATAATGCTTTAAGTTGCTTGGACATCTTTTGTCAAGCTTATGGTTCTACCATTCAATGGAATAAAATGCTCTACTTCCACCAATCCTTTCTACTAGCTCCACCTTGACTTAGCTAGTTTGAGTGGAAATGGGTTGCTCATTGAGAAATCTTCTACTTTCTTGGCATTCCTTTTGCATTCCAAGCGTTTCCTATGGAACTTTGGAATGTTGTGTTGGCTAAGATTAGAAAAAAGCTCAACTACTGGATCATGAAGCCCCTCTCCCTTGTGAGAAAAATTTAGATTTTCTCTAACATTCTTATGGCCACTCATGTTTATTACACATCTTGTTGGGCTCCATCCAAAGTCTCTTACATGAAGTTAGAAAGATTTCTCAGGGATTTAAGATTGCTCAGGGATTTTCTTTGGGCCTCTGGTTCTAATCAGCATGGATTTCACAGAGTGGCCTGGGACTTCTATTGTCTCCCAAAATAGTCTGGTGGTCTTGGTTTACTTTCCACTTGAAGAGAAGGCTGTTCTCTCTATGAAAAATGGATTATTAGGGCTCTCTTAGGAGATGAAGCTTGGAAGATTCTGGTTCGACACTAGATTTCTTCTGGCTTCCCTATCAACAGACCTGCTCAAAAGGGGATTGGCTTCCAAATGCTTCTCATTATGTATGAGCCTGTGGTCATTCAAGGCTCCTTTTTTATCAAGAGCATTTGGAAATCTTGGGAGGCTATTAAGCCCTTTCTTTGATAGGCTAGAGATGAATTATGTAATGGCCACTCCTTGAATCAACATAACATATGGTGGTCTTCCCTATTTTTCATTTAGGGTACTCCCCTCACCAAGACTCAAGGGGCTAGTGCTCTATGTTTTTTCAAACGTGGTATTAGAACTCCAAAGGACCTCTTTTGATAGGTCACTATGAATTTTAGGATCTGGGAAGATATGCAAGTACAGTATCGCCTTGTCCATTTAGACCGATAGACTTTTGACCTTCTACTTTCTTCCATCCCTATTCTCTTAGTTCATAAAGTGGGGATTCAGTCTATTTGTCCTTGGTGGCTTGATTAGAGATGGTTTCCTACCACTCCTTTTTCTAATTAAAAGCCAAGTTTGGGCTACAAATGGCTTTCGCCTCATCTTCCTATGGTGGATATGCTAAACCATAGATGGCATTTGCAATCTTCCCTTTCTCAATGGAGAAAATGCTTTGACACCATATGGAATGTTATAGTTGAACCCAAGATTGCGCATTTTTCTTGGTGCGTAGCCTTCCAAGGTCTTCCCCTAGGGCCTCAGCTCAAACACATTGGGGTTCTTGACCCTAGATACCCCTTTTGTGGACAACCAAAGTCTTTCTTGCATATTTTTTGGTTCTGCAAGTGTGCTCAGAATTATTGGCACTAGATTCATGATTTCTTCAAGCCATTTAGACTTGAGTTTTTCTCTTGACATATGATTTTACTGGGTGACTCTCCCAAATTTCCTCAAAATTTCACCTAGATTTGGCATACTTCAAGCTTGAGATCCTATTTTCTCTATGGAAAGATAGGAATTCTATTCCTTTCACACACAATTTTTTGGATGTTAACATTGCTATGTATACTAAGGCATTGATTTGTAATAATGTAATTATGCAAATACAGGTGCAAGCTAATAAAGTTTCACTCGAAGTTCCTCACCTACAAAATTTTCTCAATCACTAGGGAAATGCCCTTTGTATTGTTGCCAGAGTCCCTCTAGATGTCTCAACGGAGACCTTGATGCCCCACGACCGCCTTCTTTGGCACCACTCCTCCAGCTACCACTCGCACACCCTACACTCCTAGGCTTCTTGCCACTGCTCTCCTAGTGGTAGTGATGGTAGATGGAGGCACTACTCAGCTTCCCCTCCCCATGGTAGTTCTAGTTGGTCCCCATCTCCTCCTCTTGGTTCCCATTGTGCGCACTCAGGGAAGTGGCCTCCCCGTGACCTAGAGATTTCTCCTCTGTAGCTAGAGGTCAAAGATGTGAAGGTTTCCACTATTGCTACTACAAGTGATGATGGCTAGACTATTCCTAGCCCACCCACCAATCCTAAAGATGATTGGGTTTTTCAAGATAAAGATGATCCACCACCCTCAACTAGCACTACTTTGGGAGCCTGAGGTTGCCTTATTTGTTTTTTTTTTGATGAATAGTTTCTAATTTTGACTGCAACTATGTTTTTTGTCCAGCTTCGGTTGTTTGAACTCTTTCATAGGGTGGTCTTGTATCCCCTGCCCCCTTTTTTATGAATTTTAAACTAAGTATATTTTATTAATAGAGAAGGTAACTATTCATAAAATAAAAAACTAAACCATTCAAGACCGGAATCCGCCTAATAGAAAAGGCAAAAAGTGTGATTAGCGAGGTGGAGATGTATAAAAGAAGTAATGCCTATCACTCTAAGATGTTAATTATAGTTCATATATATAAAGAAGGATAGTTTTTGGGTGATTGGAAAGGATCATTGGGTCACTTTTCCCCCTGCCATTTTTTATCACAATTGCATCTGAAAGTTGAAGATTAGAGTGCAAGAGGGAAGTCTATGGTGGTCGCTATTATAGATGAGTGCATTAGGCCATTGTCATGGATGTGTTAGAGAGTGTTTGGAATGCCCTAGCCATGCATCATGGTGATAAGGACTTTGGCCTAATGCCCATCACATGACACCTCATCTGATCACCCTCATCATCCTCATTCTCAATCCACTTCCCCTCCTATTCTAGACACAATCTATTTATTACTTCTTTTGATCCACATCACTTCACCTCATATTCTACTTATAGTTCTAATGGCTCCATTATTGTAAATAGTCAAAATCTAGTGGCTCCTTAATTGTAAATAGTTCAAAATTGTCTTACTTTATTCTTAGTATCTCATGTTGAAAGATATTCCTCTTCTCTTTTCTTCCCTTTCTTTCACACCATCAGTCTATCAATTAGTTCTTTCACTTCCTGCTTTTAGATTTTGTAAGTTGAAGTGGGCATTTAAAGTTTGATACATTAATATCTCCAACAATTTCCCCTTATAAAAAATATTGAAGTTTAGACTTTTTATTTCCCTATTTGTCATACGTGCTTCTCTTTCTTGCATGAAATCCATCTATTGTTTCTCGTGTTGGTTGTTTCCATCTTATGTTTGTATTTCAAGTTGCCACCATTTTTATTTTTTTTTGGTATTTCAGATTTATACATGAAGATCATTCCAAAAGTTCAATAAAGTCCTTTCAAGATCCTTTTATTAGTATCTAACAATTTAATAATTCACTTAAAATTATCTTTGCAATCATGGATTGTGTCATACCATTATAATTCTAGTAAAAGGCTTGTACTTCAATGGATTGAATACAATTGATCAAAATGATAACATGAGATACAAACTCAAGGTTATAATTAATGATGGGATAAAAAAATTATTGAAATCAAGAACAACATTATATTTATTTAATTCAATTGATAACTAGAGTTCTCTAAAATTGTTGAAACATTATATTTCAATAACTATATGTTCCTTTCAATTTTGTCAATAAATGAACATTTCAAGTTTACTAAAGTGAAATAAAAGCTTTCCTTCATAAATGTATTTTCTCTATATTATATATAAAACATAGTTGACTTATCACATTATTGTTTTCTTTGTTTTTAACATTAAATAAAATGTGATAAGATATTTGTGAAATAAAATGAGGTCTATCATTTAACCATTCATAAAATTTATAAGAAATTGTTTTATTGATGAATTCTTTCAATATTTAAAATATAGGACCATTTCAATACTTTTAGATGAAATAGTTAACATTCTTTCAATATTGGTTGTTCTAAATGACGCCATCCACAACAACCACAACAATTGTTCTGTAATGTCCCCATATTTTTAGCAACTCAGTGGAGTTCTTAGCCCTTACATTCTCCAAAGGCTAAGTGAAGAAATAAGAAATTGATTTAATTAATTTCTTATAATGTCATTAAATAAATTAAAATTAAAAGGTGAATTTATATTTAATTAATTTAATTAATTATTGTATTGCAAAGAGAAGGTTCTAGATAGTGCATTAATTATTGTATTGAAAGGGAGGAGTTTCTAGAGAGTGCATTAATGATTGGAAGGGTGAAGCTTCTAGTAAATGCAATTAATTAATATTTTATTTCCTTCTAGAAGGGTGAAGGAAAAATATAAATAGATTTTGGAGCTTCATTATTTAGCATCACATTATTGTGAATTGCATTTGTATGAGCTTGGAGTTGTGAGTTCTAGATTTGTTCTTGGCAATAGAGGAAGCCTATCCTCTCTTGTGACATTATATATGTCATTTCCTTGGGGTTTGGCCTTTGGAATTCATTACTATGTATTTGATTTTATTAGTTTGAGAAATAATATTATTTCAGTAGTGATTCAATCTTTAGTTTGCATAAATTTCATCTTGTTCATGTTATTGTTATATGGTTTCAAAATTTATGGAAAAGCATTACAGTCTTTATCAACAATTGGTTTATTTTTTGGGCATTTCTAGGGTGCCCATTATAGTTGAATTAGAGTTATAAGTCCTTCCATCTTGTGGAGGTCTTATAGGGAATTTGGGATAGCCAAATAGAGGGAAAAGTGTTTCACAAAATGTATATCAATCCAAATCAAGATATGATGTTCAAACAGTTACTGGGTACATTAGAGGAGGGGCAACATATGCAATAGGAGCAGAACAAGTGAATGGATATGATGTTGCAGCTCATGGCTAAGTAGATGGGAATCAATATTAATCTAGGTGATGCCAACAATGGAGGAAATGACAACAATAAGGGCCACAATAATGGGACCGAGGCACGTATAGAGACAACCAGCTATGATGTTGGTTATGTGGGTGTTTCAATAGTGTCATTAGATGTGGGTTTACACTCTAGTATTATTAGTTCATAGTTTGGTGTTGAGTCATGTGTGCAAAGTCAGGAGTCCACATATGAGGCTTTATCAAGGGATGGAAATGCAACAATAGTGGGATTAGGAGAATGAAAGGATACTATCATATCAATAGCCACTTCTATGTTAGTTGAACCATCCAATGAGGAGTTTAGCAGTATGCATGTAGTTGTAAATGTGTGTTCTAATGAAGTCATACATGTTCATGATTATGAGTTTTCATTAACTATAGATTTGGTTCAGTTTTCTATTGCGAAAGTTAGTGTTGTTCCTATGTTCATATATTTTGATGTGGCTACACCTATTGTTGATATAGTTAGCATGAGTGCATATGGTTCTCCTGTAGCTACATCTTTTTCAATAAATTTTGGTGATGATCAAGATTCTAGTCCAATATATATTATGTGGGTAGATACAGGGAAAAAGAGATTTCATAGATCTTTTACAGAGTTGCCTTCTAGTGACATTCTCACTTCGACATCATCAGCACAAGTTTTGGGTGCTAGGTTGTAGGGCATGTGGTTGGTCATGATGATGCTAGTTTGTAGTTGGTTTAATGTCCATAGGGGTGTCACATACTAATTCATTTGGGATCTAGGTGGAGGTTAGAGTTTATTTTGTTGCTAGATTGCTTGAGGACAAGCAATTTCAAGCAGGGCAAACTATAATGTCCCCATCTTTTTAGCAACTCAATGGAGTTCTTAGGCTTTATATTCTCCAAAGGCTAAGAGGAGAAGTAAGAAATTGATTAAAATAATTTTTTATAAAGTAATTAAATAAATTAAAATTAAAAGGTGAGTTTATATTTAATTAATTAAATTAATTATTGTATTGCAAGGAGAAGGTTCTAGATAGTGCATTAATTATTGGAAGGTGGGGAGCCTCTAGTAATTTAATTTTTTAGAAGCACAATTAATTATTGTGTTGCAAGGGAGGAGTTTTTAGAGAGTGCATTAACTATTGGAAGGGGGAAGCTTCTAGTAAATGAAATTAATTAATATTTTATTTTCTTCTAGAAGGGTGAAAGAAAAATATAAATAGAGGTGGGAGCTTCATTGTTTAGCATCAGATTATTGTGAATTGCATTTGATAAGAGCTTGGAGGTGTGAGTTCTAGATTTTTTCTTGGTATTAGAGGATGTCTATTCTCTATCATGACACTCTAGATGGCATTCCCTTGGGGTTTGGCCTTTGGAATTCATCGCTATGTATTTGATTTTATTAGTTTGAGAACTAATATTATTTCAGCAATGGTTCAATCTTCAGTTTGCACAAATTCTATCTTGTTCATGTTATTGTTATGTGGTTTCAAAATCTATGCAAAAGAATTAGAGTCTTTATCAGTAGTTGGTTCAGTTCTTGGGCATTTCAAGGGTGCCCATTACATTTTCTCAAAACTTGCACATGACTATTCTCACGAGGATAGAAAAGCTCCAAGATGTGCACACAACTTTATGAAGAAAAAAAAATTGTTTATGTTTTATGTTAAGGGTTTCATGTAAAGTCTTATTTTATATTTCACATGGCATTTTCCTATTATATTTTTTTTTGTCCATGATTAGTTTTCTCTCTTGTTAGACTATTATTTCTTAATTATTTGTTCACTATTATTAAGTATTATTCAATTTTTTTCCTTCTTGGGGCCTTAGGTCCCTTTAAAAATCTACTTTTCAATGGGATCTAGGTGCCTTCAAACAAATTTCCCCCCTCTAAGAAACAAATTAGTCTTTGAAAGTAATAATTGATAGGTTTCTAGCTTAAAAATATTAATTATTTAAATTTTTATAACCCATTTGATAATATTTAAATCTTAGCAATCTTTCTTGGGCCTAAAATAGAAACTCACATATCACTTAAGCTTTGTGATATTTTTGGGTAAAAGCACAAACTTGTGTCACCATTTGGGATATCTTGAGGGGTTACAACTAAAATGGTTATGGTTGAATAAGTGACAGCCGAAACAAGTTATCAGTCATACATACATGACACTTTCCTAAGATGATGTGGCAAGAAAGGCTATAGCCGAAGCACTTTTGGTTGAAATGGTACAAGGTAATATATTTGTGCCAAAATCACTTTTGGGAGTTCATTTTCACTATTGCAGTTTCTAGATTTCGACGAGTGGGTTAGGGTGTTTTAGTCATAAGTGGTAGTTGATTTTGTTTTTTTGTATTTTGTTAAGTTGGTTTAGTTATTACATGTTAGTATTAGTTAAATTAATTGTATTTTAAGTGTTTTAGTAGATAGTTATTAGATTAGTTGATTTTTTATATAGTTAAATCATATGTTAGATAGAGTACAAAGTATATACTTTACAAAACTCAATCTAAAGTCAATTTTAATTTTATTAACCATAGGTATATATATTACATCTAAATAACTATATTAATTGTTTAATTAATATCTACTTAATCATAGGCTTATATTTTACACCAAACTTAGAAACCTCAAATTTAGACCTAGATAGCTAAATTGTTTATGTTTTAGAAAATATTGACATAGTACAAACCTATATAGTTAAACATATCAAAAATTTCTATGATATCTAGAACTAAACTAGAATAACTTCTAGTTTTTCAAACTTGGAAATTTGAAACTTAATCCAATTTCAAGAGATATATATAAAAAAAAAACCTAAATCTACATAAAACTTAGAAAACTTCTTTAGATTTGTAGTTATAAATTATTTGCATTTTATAAAACATTAAGATAGTAAACCTATACTTCAACATGTAGTCAAAAATTAGGTATAACTAACTAGAATAACGTAGTTTCAAATTAGTATTTTATCACACATACATGTGTATATTATTTTGTTCGCATTTATGAGCTTTATATCAAGTTGATATATATAACATGTGTGTTAAATAAAATAGTCCATATTTTTTAGATGTTCAACTTAGATACATATATATACATTTTAAAATAAATTTAACTTTTAATTTAATTTTTATTTACAAAAGTATGTTTATATATGCATGTGCAGATCTAGATCTTTATCATATATACTTGTATCTTAGCTTTGCATTCATAGATATATCATCTCTATATATCATGCATTATGGCATTTGGTACTGGTGGTGCACCTACATCCTTAGGGGAGGTTAGTGTTTACGGAGAGGGTCATAGTGCTAGGCCTAGTACAATATGTAGATTGACATAATCTACTGAGGAGAGATATCATTTATTTAGTGATATAGTTGGTAGGCTATCTTATGCTATTAAGTTCCTAGATTATACACTATTGGCTTCTACCACCCTCCCTAATAGGGAGATGGTTACTGCTATAAGAAATGAGTTGTTTCATTTAATTCAAACAATTGAGTGATACAACCATATGATGATATTAGTATTGAGACTTATTATTTTTCTTTGTCTCACATTGTCATTGGAACTATGAAGTATAGACAAATTCATACAAAGGTCTCCACCACTATGGTGAAGAGCATGTTTCCATTTTATATAGATAGGTGTAGGGTTAAGAGTTATTCAACTACAATGTGTATAGACCAAATTGTTACACCAATTATATATCCTCGCTGGTTAGTTGCACACCACAAGTATCCATAGAAGAATGAGTTTACTCTCTATTTCTACCAACAATTATTTGTTGAATTTCATTTGCAATATGATGTAGATTATTTAGATTTTCTAGGTCATGTTGGATAGAGCCTTGGTAGACAATCTGATAGATTTAGACCTAGGGACACCCCTTTGCCTATTAATAAATGGGGAATGGTGGGTCTAAACCTTTTGATCATGTTGAGAGCTCCATAGATGAGTATTGTGGGTATGACTATTCCATATAATATAGTTAAGACCCATAGCTATTTTAGCATTGTCATAGTTGCTACAAAGCTATAGGATATGTCTTCATATTAATTTGGTAGATATATGTTATGATCTCATGGTACCATTTTGATAGCCACATCCTTTATGATAGGAGTTGATGATGTGTATGCGATAGAAGATATACCATGTCCACTAGAGGTTTCTACTATATCAGATGTGGATGCATTGCATCATATGGCATCCTATTTAGCTACTGATATTCTTGGTTCATATCAAGAATTATCAATACTCAAGGGGATTCCTCTTAGTGACATTGGTGGAAAGATCAGCAATGTTCTCTCACGTACAAGATGATCATAGGGTTCATAAAGATAGGAGGATATTCTTGCACCTTCTACAACACTTGCTCCTAATAGGGCCTTGCAACACCCCCCAGTTACTCGAGATTCTATAGCACCTCTACAACCACCCCATACTTAGCCCCCCATAGTATGATAACATCTAGTTACCACTATGCTATCAAATGAGATGGTTGACTTTGACTTGGACCAGGCTATTTTATCACTACACAATTTAGATATTGGTCAGATCAATAGGGCACTGTATGATGCTATGGTAAATATATCTATATGTTTAAATTTATTTGTTACTTTAATTTACACTTATAAATTTACATGTACTTGAGCTTAAATACATGTACCTAGAGACATACTTATATTCCTTATTCAATCTAACTTGTGTATATACATGTGTTAGGATTAACCTTAGACAAAAATAATAGTTACATGAAAATATAACCAATTCAAGAAAATAATAGACAACACAGAAGAGAACACAAGACACCAAGATTTAATGTGGTTCACCCAATCCCTTGACTACATCCACCAACAACAAGTCCAATATTATTATCCAGTGACTACAATTTGTAATCTCTTATAGCTTAATGCCACCACAAGAAGCTACGATATCACCATTACATTATGAAATCCCTAACCCTATGCCCTTTTATAAAAGGTTTTTCCACTTACAAAATTAGGGATAGAATAAGTCGTCCAATAGGAAAAATAACAACCAATGCCTTTTACAACATAAGGGCATTTTTGGCTTTGGGGGTGGTACCTTGAAAAACCCTCATGGGAGTGTTGCCCCTTGAACCCACCTTGTACTCATGTGGCGTGTTGTCTCAGGACCCGGTAGGGGTGCTACCCCTTGACCCCATATTGGGGGTGCAACCCCTAAACCCCCACAGAAATAATATGGGGAGAACACCACGTAGAATAAACCTCTGAGCTCTATTAGGCTCTGCATCACAACAACATGTATGCTATAGGGTCTTAGTGATAGTATGTTATGTTTTGGTGATCTTTAAACCCTAATAGACCCCACATGACATGAGTCACATGTATATTAAAATTTATTTATATTTGATACATACATGATATAATGTGTGTATGTAATTTTATAACTCTAGATTTAAAATATATTTCTTTCATTCGCCACAAGGTTTGAACTAAGATCATAGAGCATTTTGGGGTCATGGATCAGGAGGAAGATGTGGTTGATCTACATGTATATGTAGTGATCTTGTCTTATATTAGATGTCTATTTCATTGATATGGAGACATTTTATATATGTTATTTGGATACATTTGATATGAATACTTCAATGTATGTTATTTGGATACAATTGATATGGAGACCTTAATGTTTTTAATGTTATTTAGATATATTTGATATGGAGATTTCAATATTTTCTATGTTATTTGGATACATTTTACATGGGTATATTATTTCATAGATTTGTTATTTCTCTAAATGTACGTGTTATGTTCATGTCTTATGTTCATGTTTATGTTCACATGTCACACATGTTCATACTGAATGTATGTATATTTTCAATATTCATATTTGTATTCATGTTTATACACATGTTATTGATCTTGATGTCTTAATCTAAGTTTAATTAACTATGAAATGACATGTCTTAAGGGAAGGTCTTAAAGGACACATTTTACATGGATAATTTTTTTGATACATTTGATATGGTATTCTATAGACATTTCATTATATACATGTAAATGTTATTTCATAGATGTGTTAGTTTGTAGATGTACATGCTACACATCTTCATGTTGAATGTATGTTTTTCTTAATCTAAGTTTAATTAAATAAAAAATGGCATGTCTTAAGGGGATGTCTCAAAGGATACGTTTTACATGGGTACATTTTTTGATACATTTGATATGGTATTACAGAGACATTTCATTATATACATGTAAATTTTATTTCAAAGATGTGTTATTTTGTAGATGTACATGTTGTGTTCATGTTCATGTTCATGTTCACATGTTACACATCTTCATGTTGAATGTATGTATGTCCTGATCTATGTTTATTTAACTATAAAATGACATGTCTTAGGGGGAGGTCTTAAAATATACATAAGAATGTAGATTAAACTATAGGTAAGAACATAAATAAGAACATGTCTACACAAGAACAAAAAGAGTACAATAAATAATACATCTGTTACAACATTTAATCAATAAATTTAATACATATAAGAACATAAATGATGTAGGGGCATCTAGGAGGGCAATTGAACAAAGGGAGACACCAAGGATCAAGGAGGATGAAATGATATCAAAACAAGTCAATTGGAATGTATTGAATCCTATAATGGCCTTATGTAATGATGAATGCAATAAATTATGTAAAGGTCCTAATAAAGGTCTAAGGACCAAAATGCAATGTAATAGGTAATAAGAGTCATGTGGGTTCAATAGAGGGTAGCTTCATGTTTAAGAACATTTAATAAATCCATTTGACCATTCATAGGTCAATAGAATAGATTAGGGAATTAGAAAATGCATAAAATCAAAGTTAGAAATTTGAATTTTAAATTCAAATGATCATGAAGTCTTTTGGAAGGAAATCTCTTAATTTTAATTTTATGAAGATTTAGCAAACCAAACTTGTTGGAGGTGGTTAAGGGGGTTAATTTCCACCCCCAAAATCTATAAATATGTGTTGTACGGCCCTGTACCCAGAACATAGTATGGATTGTCTCAGATTTTTGTGTGTAAATGCATGGTTTCCAATAGAAATTTGAAGAATCTTTGGGTTTGTAAGTTCTTTTGGATTTACAATGAATTGCAACATCTTTTAAGATATATATTGATGGTATTTTCATAGTTTTGCATTCAAATTTGAAGACTTGTCCATTGAATTACCTTACTACTAGCTGTAGCAGTCACTTTCATAGGCATTTTGATTGTTTTTTGGCTTAAACATGGTCATTCAATGAAATTCTTACCTAATTCTTCATGTAATGAAATATTTATAACTTGTACTATGTATGTTAACTTTGATATGATTAGCTAACTAGGATATTTGGTGGCCACCAAGCAAAAACTTGTGAAAAGAAAGGGTAAATTGTAGGGTATAGACCTACAATAGGGGATTTTCCTTAATGAGGGTAGTGTTTGAGTTTTGAATCATCCTCATGATGTTGAAAAAATTATGTTTACACCTTTAATTAATCCAAGAATTCTTGGCACATGTGGAATTGAATAAGCCTTAGATATAAGGGTTTTGAGGGGGTGAATTAGGGCTTTTGGGGTTAGGGAGCCCTTAGACTGAAATTGAATGGGGGGTATTCTAATTGGAGGAAATTTAAGAGCCTATGAAATGTTTGGATTCTAGATCTTAAGTCCTTCTAGTGGTTGCTTTCTAAATGCATCTTTCCTACATTGTTGAAACAGAGGTAGTGTGAAAGTTCGTTGATATTTTCCAAAGGAAGCATAACTCAATTTTCCATATGTTCTGTACAAAGATAGAGGGTATCTAAAACATCCATTTTTTCAAGAAGTATTTTGGGGAAAACAAAAGTTATCCACCTATTTGTCTTGTTGTTGTCATAGAGTTGTAAATTTACATTGACAACATTTTGGCATGATGTGCATTTTGGCTTAAAATGTATTGAAATTGAAGGGAATTGATTGAAACATGCTAGATATGTCAAAAAAAACCTATTGATGCCTTGAAACCTCCTAGAGTTGACTATTTGTGGATTTTTCCCATCAGGACCTAGAAGGGTCACTTGGAACACTCCTACAATTTTTGCTCATTTTGGGTTGTTTAAGGGTTCATCATCCTTTCCTCTGCATCAAGTGGTATCAGAGCATAGAAAGATCTCTTTGGGCATTGACAAGTTGTAGAATTCATCATCAGAGGAATCTTTAATCATCTTTAGTATACTGGTCCCTTTGTTGAGACCGTCGAGTGGTCATTCCCTCCTTGTGTGTTCCAAAGTTGAAAGGTATATCAGAGGTGTCAAAGGAATTCTTGATGAGAGAAAAGCATCAGTAACTAGGTCCTTGAGTATGGAGAAGAACTAGTTGCAAACATGCCTCCTAAGGGACAAATGTCTAGGGAGTTGGAAGAGTTGAGACAAGAGTTGGAAAAGGAAAGAAGGGAGAAAAGGGAACTTGAAACATCTAAGGAAAGGGAAGAAAGATAGTTGAGAACAGAGAGATTGCAACTGATTGTAAGAATAGAAGCTTTGGAGAAGGATAGACAAGAACAACCTAGAAGGGAAGTGGTTCATGAAGAAGAACATGAAGAGAAGAGTGATGGAGAAGAAGATCACAATGCAAGGCAGCAGCAAAGGCAACATGGAGCAGGAGAAGACCCTAAGGAAATACGATTCCTAAGAATACTGAAGACAACACAAGGTACTGGTCTGAAGACAGGGATGGATTTTCATATCTACCAAGGCAAGATGGAGAGTGAAGAAGTGCTTGGATGGATAGAGGCACTTGAAAAAATTTTTGATCTAGAAGACATAGAAGAGGAAAAGAAAGTGAAAGTGGCAAAAGCAAGGTTAAGGGGAAAAAATATTACATGGTGGAAAAGTTTAAAAAATGAGAGGATAGCTAGAGGTCTCAAGATTTCAAATTGGGAGAGGATGAAGACAATCATAAGGAGTTAGTTTTTGCCATCAGATTTGGCTATAAAAATGAAGATGAGAAGGAATAATTTGAAATAGATGGATATGGATGTCATGACCTATACTGAGCAATTTCATACTCTAAGCATTAGAGGAGTGGTAGAAGATGAAGATGAAAAGGTTGCAAGGTACATGACTAGGTTAAAGTGTAATGCCCCACCAAGGGATCTAAAGAATTAATCTGAAAATATAATTTGATAGAAAGATTACATGTAACCATTCAAATTTTCAACCTAGAATTTCTATTTTAATTTCAAATTTTATCTATCTAATTTCACAATATAAATTCGAACCCAAACCCGATTGAGATCTAATTTCTTTTCATGAATGGAAACTAGCGTTTTCTAATCTTTTCCTCACAACCAAATAAAAATTAACATACATATCTAGATTCCAATTCAAATTACAGATTCAATCACAGAGAGTATTCAGACACATATAACAGACATGATGAAGATAGGAAGAGAAAGTGTGCAAATAGATTATGAAAAAATCATGAGTGCACCTGGACATTGATGCTAATTTTCCATCCCTCAAAAGTGCATAGAAAATCCCTCCTTCCCCAACATTTGCAATTCCTCCAAGATCCAAGCCAACTGAAACCTCTAAGTGACTAGAAGTGCTTGTAGAAGCATATGAGCATGTAGAAACATATGAGCTTCTCAAATGCATGTAAGCTGTGAAGCTTGTCCAAACACACTAGGAGAGCCTTTATTTAAAGGCCTCTAAGATGCATCTAGAATGTGTCTAGAAAGAACTAGAAGATAAGCATGACAACTAAGCATGAGTGTTCTCCAACCTTCTAGATGATTCATAAGGTTGTAGATACCATGTGCTCAAATTATATGCTAACTCCTAAGTGTAGACAACTTGTGCATTCTTAGAGTGCAATCTCCTTTGTTGTCTACATGACAACTCTCAAGAATTTGCAAACTCCTATGTGAGCAAATATTAAAATAATGCACATTAATTAATATAATATTTACTTTACTCTTTCCAATTTAATTAATTTATTTATTAAATGTCATGCACTAACTTTTATAACTCCACTTATTTAATCTTAATATATTTATATTTTAAATCACATGCACACATCATGCAACCTTTAATCTTTTAATAATTTTAATATATTTTCCACTTTTACATTTATTTTTGAAACTTAATTGATAAAATATTTATTAGCTTTGATAATAATATTATTTAGTCATTTATTTAAAAATGAACTCCAAATATATTATTATTAAAATAAATATTGTCAAATTGCAAATTTAAACTTATAACTTTTATCTTCAAATTTAATTATTTTATTTAATTAATTTCTAAATTAATTAAATAAAATAAATATCATATTAATTTTCCATTAAATTAAACTATTAATTAAATATTTTAATTAGGCTTAATTAATAGAAAATACACCAAAGACTCACAAAATAAAATACGAAAATCCATCATAGCCAAAATACATACAAAATCAAACCAAGGGTTAATATCATGAATTACGTCATCTGACATATTCGGAGGGTACTCAACTTAGATACTTGTCCTAATTTTCCAATTAGGACAAATGGCTTAAAGGGTTGGGATTTGGACTTGAGAATTTATCTCCCCTCTCTTATCATTGAGATAATGTAATTGGGTACGCTCATCCTGGCAATTCAGGGAAGTCGATACCCAGTACCTGCAACCTGCATAAAAACCATGCATGTACAAGCACAATATATACTAAACTAAACAAGCATGTTGGAATATTCAAATATGGAAAGAGTACTTATGAGAGGGGGGGTGAATCATAAGTATCACACTTTAGCCAATAAAACTTTTAACTGAAAGTAAATTGCATGCATGTAAATACATCAAATAAACATGAAACTAAACACATGCATCAACAACTCATAACACTAGAATTTGGTAATCCAGAAACCCTCTAGGAATAAGAAGGTAAAACTGGGGTGGGGATGATACCCACAAAAATTACTGCAGCAATATTGTTCAACCACTTCTGATGGTCTGCCCTGTTAAAGGTTTTACATTGTATCAATAGTGACCTGGTTAGAGGATTTACAAACACTTAACATGAAGTGTCACCCTGTTAAAGGATTTAATCACCTAATTAAAGGATTTAGAAAATAGCTGTTAAGCTAACCTATCACCATAGGATTTTCATTTTAATACAATTGCTAGAGAGTATTAGGTACAATGAACCTGATAGATTACAATCCTTGATTGCTGAATGCAGGCACCTATTCTGATTTCTCTGATCTTGATCCTTTTGTGATCTGATAATCCTCGCTTCTAAAAATAGAATTCCTTGTGCACCCTTGTATGTCTACTCATATATTTTCAATGTAATTTCGTCTTCCTTATAAAGACATTTAAAAATTTAGGGTTAGGTATAGATCTACGATCCATGTTCAATCTCCATTTTTTGCTTATTATTTGCACTTCTTCTATTGGTTGCATGCCTTCATCATTTTTCTTATTGGCTGCATGTAAATTGCATACGAAAAATAAAAGATTCGATCTCATCATTAAATCCTTCTAGATTTACCTTATGTCAGTTGTAAAAACTATTTGCATCATAGTTTGTGTAATTACAAACTCTTATGCTGATATACTCAGTTACTCGGCTCCTGAAGTATTGCTAATACTCGACACATATTGTTTCCTGGATAGCTTGGCACCTTAACAAAACTATATCACTCAGCACCTTATGTTACTCGACACTTGTTAACACTCGACACCTTGTGTTTCTCGACACTTGTTATCACTCGACACCTTATGTTGCTCGGCACTTATACTTCACTCGATATCTGATCTTCACTTGGTATCTGAAAACTACTTGGCACATGAAGATCACTTGGCACCTGAAGTCTTTCCTAACTTGGCTTGCATGATGTACTCGGCTCCAATACAGAGTAGGTAAGTGTTATTGGCACTCAAGTGTCAAAAACTATTATGAGGTTAACAATCTCCCCCTTTGACATGAGTGACAAAAACACTTAACTAACCTTATAAGTACATTTACTAATCTGATTGGTATATACAGAGTTTAAAGAAAACTTGGTCAAATTTTGTAACTTACAATCTTACAATATATACCTCAAAAATTTTGTAACTCCCCTTGAGTTGATTGTGCCTTATCTATATATCAAGCTCCTTCTTTGTATCTTTTCTCCCCCATTAATTCATCTCATCTATATCTCCCCTTATTATGTCTATTTTCTCCGCTTTTTTGAAACTTATGTCAAAGAATGTTTAAGGGTTAAGACCATATTTAGCCAAAAATGTGTTGTTTACCTCCATAATCGTCCTGAGAGCTGCATCCCAATTGTTCAAAACAATTTCCAATGACTTATGCTAGATCGTAGTCTCGGCAGCAAGATGAATAAGTCCATCTGATGTAGAAAGATTTGGGTCTTTCTTGAGAATAGTTTCAGCATATACTTGCTCTTTATGGAGTATCTCTAAATGTTGGGTAATGGAGGACTAGAGCTATATTAATTTGGCCTTGATATTAGCCTCATTTGCTATTAATACAACTATTTCTTTGTGAGTGTGAAGCGATTGAGAAAAATGGTTCTCACTTTGAGCTGGATCATTTGGTAGTTGCATGCTTGAAATGTTTAAATTTCTTTCCAGGCTCAGTATCTTTTGGCTTGTTTCTTGTGTGAAGTACAAAAAATCACACAACTTTTTGTACAATGAGAATATATTCTCAAGTACCTTTTTCACTTTGTCAATAAGCTTTGCCAATTCAACTTGTTAAAGTGCAATTTGACTTGATATTTTCTCATTCACTTTCCCCTAAAATTTTCTTTCTAACCATTCCATAAGTTTTGCATTTGTTTCTAGGTCTTCATTTGTCACCTGGTCAACAATATCTATTAATTGCTCCGTGATATGCTTTGACTCATCTGGTGATTGTAAACTGAAGGCATCCATAAAGATGTCATTAATCTCATATAGTGTTTGCTTATGTTTATACTCCTTCCTGAGTATTTCCTATCTTTTCCTCCCATTCAGTGCATCCTGTACCTCATTGATTTGATCAATGGTTATTGATTTTAAGTCATAGCTCAGTATGACTATCTCCTCATCTAATTCAGGGTCTCCATAGTGAAGTACCCTTGCAACTCTGGTAGTGCTAGTGTGAAGGAGTTCCTGAGGTAGGCAAATTTATTAATGTTTGTATTGCCTCTTGTTCTTTAGGGGTTTTCACTTTTTCCTCCTCCTTCTGTCTACCATGATCAATTATTGTAATTTGTGGAAGTGCACCTTGTATTTGTGCTGTAGGATCAGATGTAATAGTCTATCCTATTTCTTCTGTTCCTTTTTCTAAAGTTGCACTTGGCTTCTATGTTGCAACATCAACTATGCTTGTTGGTATTTGAAATTGACTACTAGTAGTTGTAAAGATGATAGAAGATGGTTCTTGTGGATTCACCTTATCTTTAACTATATTTTCTACTAGTTTTTGCAATTCATCTATACTGACCAATACTGGATCTGTACACAATATTGCTTGCTGTGTAGATTGGTCAAGAATTCTTTTAAGATCTTCTGCAATTAATGGATTGATATTCTGACCAGAAGTATCAGGAACATCAGTAATAGTTACAGTTTCTGCAAGTGAGATGGATGCTTGAGGAGGGCTAGAGGGTGGCAATTGTATGTCTTGCACACTCTAATCTGGTTGCTGCTCTTGCTCAGCTGTTGCCATTATATCCTATTTTTGTGTCTCTTCCTCCTCTCCATCTTTCTTTTCTTCTTCCTTCTTCTCTTCTTCTCTTCTCTTTTCTTTTTCTTCTTTCCTTTTTCTCCTCTCCTCTATTGGTACAACAGCTTCTTCCTTGTATTCTTCCTTAAGAAAATCTTCAATCTTTTTGTACAAGTTCTTCCATGATTTTATTGTTCTTTGAAAAATCTCTTCCATCCTATTTTGGAGTATGAAGAATTCCATGTATTTAGGTGTAAACCTATTATTATGCCTTTTGACTACATTCCTTACTTGTTCCCAAGTCAAATCCAGCAATACACTTGCTAGGGTTGATTCCCTCATCTCCTTCTCCATTTTCAAACAAAAATGCCATCAGTCTTCTACAATTTTTGACAATTCTTTTGACAATTGTCCATCTAGTTCAAGTGGAGTGTACTTGAACTATGCCATCATTCCATAAACTGTTTCTTCTATCTTATTATGTTCTTCTTTAGTAAATTTACTAAAATCAACTTTATTTAAATTACTTAAGTCACCATTTCAAATCTTTTTACATAAGGTATCAACTGATGAATTGCTTACCTTTTCAGATTGGTCTTCTTCATCAGTGTCAGGTTGAGTCACATATCTTCTTCTTTTCCTCAGCTCTTCCTATGTTTCCTCGATTTGTTTCTTCTTTGTAACTTCCTCTTTTGCCTTTTGAGTGGAGGCCCTTGTTGTAGCTCATGTTGTTGGCTTTTGAGGTGATGGCATGGCAACTTTCTTTGATTTGGGCCTAGCTGAAGGTTGTTTTGTTGCCTTTCTCTTCTTTGGCTCAGCTTCAGTTGGTGCTTTCTTGGCTTCTTCTTCCTCTGCACCTTCCTCCTTGTCTTCTCCAAGACCTTGAGTTAATTCCATTGGCCCTTGTTCTTGCTCATCTTCATCATCACTATCATCTTCTTCTTCTTCTACTTCAGCCTCAATTTAATAGTTTGTCTTTCTTCTTCAATGTGGAAGCAGTTTTTAATTCTATGTTTATCTTTGATCTTACCACATCATAAGTGCCAAAATGTGGAGCACTTTTATCTATTTCTTCTGCCAATAATGCAGTTATTGCTGCTGATACCTCATTAATATTAATTTCATATCCAAATGGCCTTAGCCATCTTACCCTTTTTATTACTACTTGAATATAGGTAAAATCAATGTCAACTAAGAAACATATATCATTAGTATGTTTTTCTACTAAGGAAGCTGGTATCCTTGATCTTTGCTTCATGGATTTCTTGAAATCCTCAAAATAGCTTGTCATCAAGGTATCAAAATTTTCTCCCATTTGTTCTATATATTCATTAATTTGGGCAATGATGGTTCTGTCATTCCTCCATGCCACTTTTCCAAAAGAAGGAAACTCATTCTGAACATAAAAGAATATGCAAACTAGGATTGCTCCAAATTTTCATTGAGTGCCCTTTGTTCTTCTTATGGCAGCTAGGTTTTCATTGATCCGTTGTAGTTGCAGTTCTACAACATCATAAGTATGATCCTTTTTCACCAATTTGTAGCCTACATCTACTGCAATGCATGGTACACTGTTGAGTCTATTGTATTGATAGAATTTATGGGCGATGACTCTAACAGAAAACTCAACTAGAGGATCCTGTATGATATGAATTGTCATTCCTCTTTTGTTCCACTGTGCACCAGTATTCTTTTCAATAACCTCCTTTGATTCACTTCTCAGGGTTTTCTATCGATCTAGGGTTGGGTACCCTGTTACTCTATGTACATGATTTCTTTTGTCAATTTGATGGGAATATCTTCTAACCACAAATTTCCACCATGAATTCTGCTCAGTACAAGTCTAACCCATTATGTTTTGAATATGTTGGGAAAGCTTACAACTTGGGTCAAACCCTTTCTTTTGACGATTTTGAATTCTTGTTTCAAGACTCCATCTACACACAGTTTATCATATGCTTGTCTTATTTCCATGTCTCCTAGAGCTCCTATTTTATAGTTGTAACATTTTCTCACGTCTTGAACCATTACAACTTTTGAGGGAATATGGGAGAGAGCTCCGGATGGGTCATTTTTGTAGGCAACTTCGAGAATAGGATAGAAATCTAACTTAACTTCAAAAGACTCTTTTTCCTCAATTTTCTTGGAACTTGATGCAATTTATGCAAACTAGGGTTTTCACAACAAAAGGATACGAAACTACATAGCTCAGCACAAATAAAAATACCTCAAGATCGATGAAAAATGTGTTGAATTTGGTTGCAACGCTGGATTCTTGCTATGAAGTCACTCAGCTCTCTTTCTTCTTCTTTGCTTCTTGATCACGATGAGTAAAACTGATTGAAATCACGATAATATACCCTATTTCCATCACATTAAATGCTCAACTACCAATTCAGCTTCTGAAGAAATTTTGACCTAACTCAGCTTTCTAATACATTTCCACTTTACTCGGCTTCCATTGGAGTTATCCAACTTGGCATTAGTTATTAGCTTGATCACTGTTGGGAGCTCAACATCTATTTTAACTCAGTATCCAAAGACAGCTCAGCAACAACATTTAGTTTTTGTCTTGACATCTTGTTTCATGTAGGTTTATACTTTGCTTAACTTCTTTGTCTTGGGACTGATGTGTGACATAGCTTTGTATATTAGTCCTGTGTACTTCTCATGCTTAGTTTGATGAAGTGTGATCACTTGACCCATTGGGTGAAGTGATCCCTCCACTTGATGTGTTGCACTCATCTTTCTTTTTCCAAGTCTTATTCATTTTCCCCCTTCTCTTTTCAACATCAATCTTTTGTTTTCCTTTGTTTTCTTTAGTCTTGGGTGCCTTTGATCTTGTAGGACAGTTTCTGCTGATATGACCAATTTTCAAACAACTAAAACATGTAGTTTGATTCAACCATCTTTTGTAGTTCCCTTTGAAATGTGTTCTTATGCAGTTCTGTGGTATATGTCCATATTCTTGGCAATAGTGACAATTATACCTGGTGTTGTAATCCCAATGATAATGACTTTCATTCCCTTCTATTTTTGCTAGTTGATTTGATGTCCACATAGGTTTTGATCTACATTCAAATGCCCTATGTCCATACTTTTTGCAATTATAACAATGTCCATCAAATCTCTGAGTCGTGTGACATTGGATCTACAATTTTGTGTCATATGTCCTTGCATGTTGCACTTGTGACAAAAACTTTTGGGTATGTTTGATTGATTGAATCCTCTACTCCTGCACACATTAGCTATATGCCCCTTCTTATTACAATGATGACAAGTGGGTTTTGAATTCTTACCTTTATCACCTTTTTGGTTCAGTGTTCTTTGATGATTCCCCAACTTCAGTGCTATTGTATCCTAGTCCTGATGTATCATGGGCAGATTTTGGGGATTTCAGCAACTGTTCAAAATACTTGATGGCTTCACTTGATTTGTTGAGATTCTCTGCTACCTCTTTTTTTCTGTTCAATTCATTCTGCATCTTCAAAGTAGAGATCTCAATATCTTTTACATTGAGTTCATGATGAAGGCTCATCATTTGGGCAAGTGTATCCATCTGCATGTTTGAGATCCTTGTCAGTTCTGTACATTTTTCTTCAAGTCTATTTGCAAGATTTCTTTTGTCATTTTCCATCATTACTTTATCTTCAACTGCTCTTTTCTTGTGTTCAATAATTTCAAATATCATTATGGCCTATGATTCATGTTCCATCTTGAGAGATCTTATCTCATCTGCTTGAACTTTATTTTTCTCCATCAATTCTACTATTGCTGCATCAAACTCTTTTGTATCTCCGTTGGAAAATATGTTGGTGGTATCAATCTGCTTATAGTGTATATAATTTTCAGCTATGTTTAGATCCTTTCTTTTTTAAAATGATTTTCTCAACTTGTTTCTAAATTCTTCCAAGCTATGCAGAGCAAGTTGCACATCTATCACCTGATTTTCAATGATCTTTCCAAGTTTGAAAGCTTCCATATTTAGATCTTTTCCTCCAAGCTATTAGGCTTTTCCTTATGAGAACCTGGATTTTCTCTAATACCAATTGTTAGAATATTCAAATATGGAAAGAGTACTTATGAGAGGGGGCTGAATCATAAGTATCACACTTTAGCCAATAAAACTTTTGACTAAAAGTAAATTGCATGCATGTAAATACATCAAATAAACATGAAACTAAACACATGCATCAACAACTCAGAGAAACACTCCAGGAATAAGAAGGTAGAACTAGGGTGGGGATGATACCCACAAAAATTACTACAGCAATATTGTTCAACCACTTCTAATGGTCTGTCATGTTAAAGGCCTGCCTTGTTAAAGGCTTTACACTGTATAAATAGTGACCTGGTTAGAGGATTTACAAACACTTAACATGAAGTGTCACCCTATTAAAGGATTTAATCACCTAATTAAAGGATTTACAAAATAGCTATTAAGCTAACCTATCACCATAGGATTTTCATTCTAATACAATTGCTAGAGAGTATTAGGTACAATGAACCTGATAGATTACAATTCTTGATTGCTGAGTGTAGGCACCTGTTTTGCTTTCTCTGATCTTGATCCTTTTGTGATCTAATAATCCTTGCTTCTAAAAATAGAATTCCTTGTGCACCCTTGTATGTCTACTCATATATTTTCAATGAAATTTTGTCTTCCTTATAAAGACATTTGAGAATTTAGGGTTAGGTATGGATCTATGATCCATGTTCAATCTCCATTTTTCACTTATTATTTGCACTTCTTCTATTGGTTGCATGCCTTCATCATTTTTCTTATTGGCTTCATGTAAATTGCATAGGAAAAATAAAAGATTTGATCTCATCATTAAATCCTTCAAGATTTACCTTATGTCGATTGTAAACACTATTTGCATCATAGTTTATGTAATTAAAAATTCTTATGTTGATATACTCAGTTACTCGGCACATGCTATTTCCTGGATAGCTCAGCACCTAAACAAAACTGTATCACTTGGCACCTTATGTTACTCGGCACTTGTTAACACTCGGCACCTTGTGTTGCTTGGCACTTGTTAACACTTGGCACCTTATGTTACTCGGTACTTATACTTCACTTAGTATCTGATCTTCACTCGGCATCTGAAAACTACTTGGCACATGAAGATCACTCGACACCTAAAGTCTTTCCTAACTCAGGATTTTTTGTGACTCGGCATGACTGATGTACTCGGCTCCAATACAGAGTAAGTAAGTGGTATTGGCACTCAAGTGTCGAAAACTATTATGAGGTTAACAAGGCAATGGCAGGAAGTGGTACATCATGTAGATATCGACTAGCAGGTGACTATGTCTCCCTTCCTTAACCACATCAAAAATGTCATACATAAGAGAAAACACACACACCATACACATGCAAGTATGGGGTAAGTATCCATAAGAAAATACATGCAATAATAAACCATCTAACTAATCAATAACTGAAATAATGTAATAATCATCATGCATACATGAACTATAAATTACCAAGTAATCTCATCACACATTAACAGAATCCATAGCACAATATCTGACAATCTCAAAATAATGCTACTAATCATCAACATAAAACTAACCCTAAAAGAGTTTGACAATGATAACCAAAAATGTGACCTAGGGGTAGGCACTACATAAAGTACATCATTCAAGATGAGATTGGTTTGAACATCCCTAGGAACCTTGGGGAATGTTTTCAGTTAGCAATCAAAGTTGAGGAGAAGTTGAAGAGAAAGGGCAAGAGACAAGGAAATAATAGAGGAGGTGGATCAATGAGAGGAAGAGGAGGAGGAACAAATCAGACCTGGGAAGAGAAGGATAAAGTCAAGGGATCTACTTTAGAACCTAGGGGTGGATATAGCAATAGAGGAGACAGATTTGAAGGAGGAAGAGGAAGTGGAGTATTCAAAAGTAAATGTTTTTATTGCAATGAGATTGGGCACCAATCATTCAGATGTCCAAATGGCATGAATCACATCAAGGCAGAGATACAAGAGTGTACATGGTTCAACAAGATGACCAGAAAGAAGAATCAAAGCTAGCAGACCCTGAACTTGAAGGTGAATTTTTGATGGTAATGCAAGGAGAGAAAATTCATCAAGAACCAAAGGTAACAATTTTTAAGACTACTTATTTATGCAAAGGGAAGATATATAAAGTGTTTTTTTTATTTAGGATTGGAGAGTAATATTGATTCTCTTGATATTATCACCAATTTAGTAATTGTCCCATTTGACCACCCTAATCCTTACAAGACCACTTGGGTTAACCAATAACAACATGTAGAGGTTAGGAAGAGAGAATTTGTGAATTTTTCTATTGGTCCATATTAGGATACAGTGTTATGTGATGTGGTCCCTATGACTTGTACTCATTTCATCTTAGGAAGACCATGGCAGTATCTTAGAAGGACACTTCATGATGGTTTGATAACACATATGTGGTGCATAAAGATGGTCAAACCTATAAGTTGAAACCTTTACCTTTGGAAGGTCTGAAAGAGCAGCCTTTAATATGTTTTGGAGAGCATTTTCCACTGTCAAAGTGGGGTGACACACAAGTTGATACTGGTGGGAAGGAATCTATTAGTTTGCAGCAAACTGCTAGAAAACACTGTTCTTTTCATGATGATTTATGGGATTTATCTTTTGTGCAAGTTGGTTCTATAAAATGTCCTATTATTGAGTAGGGATATGTAGGTGTGAAAGAGAAGTTACAGGTTCACCAAGTGAATCAACAAAGAGCAGATGTATAGACTAGTTATGAGCAACCATGTCCTAGACAAGGACACACTAATGCATATTTTGTTTCCAATCCATTTTGTAATATGAGTACTAGTTGGAAAAGAATGAACTAGGTCACACTTGGGGGCTATCTAGTCCCTACTAAGAGGATGATAGTAAAACACAATCGACAGATCATTGGGGCAATTCTTGGGAAACTAATTTTCTTATTGGTGGGGAGCATGATGCAAGAGCATCTAGGAGGGAAACTAAACAAAGGAGGACACCAATGACCATGAAGGATGAAATGATATCAAACCAAGTCAATTGAAATGTATTGAATCCTATAATGGCATTATGTAATGATGAATGCAATAAATTATGTAAAGGTCCTGATAAAGGTCTAAGGACCAAAATGCAATGTAATAGGTAATAAGAGTCATATGGGCTGAATAGAGGGTATTTTCATGTTTAAGAACATTTAATAAATCCATTTGACCATTCATAGGTCAATGGAATAGATTAGGGAATTAGAAATTGCATAAAATCAAAGTTAGAAATTTGAATTTTAAATTCAAACCGTCATGAAGTCTTTTGGAGGGAAACCTCTTAATTTGAATTTAATGAAGATTTAGCGAACCAAACTTCTCGGAGGTGGTTAAGGGGGTTAGTTTCCACCCTCCAAACCTATAAATATATGTTGTACAACCCTATACCCAAAACATAATATGGATTGTCTGATTTTTTGTGTGTAAATGCATGGTTTCCAATAGAAATTTGAAGAATCTTTGGGTTCGTAAGTTTCTTTTGGATTTGGAATGAATTAAAACATCTTTTAAGATATATATTGATGGTATTTACATAGTTTTGCATTCAGATTTGAAGACTTGTCCATTGAATTACCTTGCTACTAGCTATAGCAGTCACTTTCATAGGTATTTTGATAGCTTTTTGGCTTAAACATGGTCATTCCATGAAATTATTACCTGATTCTTCATGGAATGACATATTTATAACTTGTACTATTTTTGTTAACTTTTATATGATCAACTAACCAGGAGGTTTGGTGGCCACCAAGCAAAAAATTGTGAAAAGAAAGGGTAGATTGTAGGGTACAAACCTATAGTAGGTGATTTGCCTTAATGAGGGTAGTGTTTAAGATTTGAATCATCTTCATGATGTTATAACATTGATGTTTACACCTTAAAGTGATCCAAGAAGTCTTGGCATGTGTGGAATTGATTAAGCCCTAAATATAAGGGTTTTGAGGGGGTGAATTAGGGCTTTGGGGGTTAGGGAACCCTTAGACTGAAATTGAATAAGGGATATTATAATTGGAGGAATTTGAAGAGCCTATGAAAGTTTGGAGTCTAGATCTTAAGTCCTTCTTGTGGTTGCTTTGTAAATGCATCTTTCCTACATTGTTGAAATAGGGGTAGTGTGAAAGTTCATTGATATTTGCCAGAGGAAGTATATCTATTTTGTATAACGATAAAGGGTTTCTAAAACATCCATTTTTTCAAGATTTATTTTGGGGAAAACAAAATTTATCCACTTATTTGTCTTGCTGATGTGACAAAGTTGTAAATTTACATTGACAACATTTTTGCATGTCATGCATTTTGGCTTAAAAGGTATTGAAACTGAAGGGAATTGATTCAAACATGCTAGATATGTCAAAAAAAACCTATTGATCCCTTGAAACCTCCTAAAGTTGACTATTTTTGGATTTTTCCCATCAGGACCTAGAATGGTCACTTGCAACACTTCTACAATTTTTGCTCATTTTGGGTTGTTTAAGGGTTCATCATCCTTTCCTCTACATGAATAAAGAGTACAATAAAGAATACATGTGTTACAACATTTAATCACTAAATTTAATACATATAAATAAACAAAGAATACACTTGTGAATACATATGAATATAAAGAATGTAATATACTATAGAATAGATAAGAGTACATTTAATCAATAAATAATATATGTGAACATAAAGAATGTACACTAAAGAATAGAAAAAATCATTTAATTACTAAATAGTCCTAAGAGGTTGTCTTAAGGGGTGGTCATAAGGGGAGGTCCTAAGGGGAAGTCCTATGGGGATGTCTTAAGGCGAGGTCCTAAGAGGTTGTCTTAAGGAGAAGTCCTAATGGAATGTCTTAAGGGGTTGTATTAAGGGGAGATCCTAAGAGGTTTTCCTAAGGGGAGGTCTTAGCGGGAGGTCCTAAGGGGATGTCTTAAGGGGTATTTTTAAGGGGAGGTCCTTGAGGGATGTCCTAAGGGGTTGTCTTAAGGAGACGTCCTAAGAGGTTGTCCTAAGGAGAGGTCCTAATGGTATGTCTTAAGGGGTTGTATTAAGGGGAAGTCCTAAAAGGTTATCTTAAGGGGATGTTCTAAGGGGAGGTGCTAAGATGATGTCTTAAGAAAATACCCAAAGAGGTTGTCCTAGAAGAGTATACATAAAAACATAAACTATTAAAGCATAAATAACATCTTCGAAAACGCATATATACATCAAACCATAGATAATGCACACGCAAAATATAAATAACAACACATTAATAATTTACATATATCTGAGATTCATGATCCAATGTATAAAAATTTATAATAATATATCCAAAATCATGTGTACAGTAAATATAAAAGTATGAGAGCTGTATGGAAAATAAGTACAAATAGCAGAACTAGGGCTCCACAAGTATTGCATTGTAAGGATCCTTTCTATTTTTTATTATCTATAGAATTTTTTAATGTTCTTGAATAGAAAATTTCCACTTTTTATTTCCACGATGTCCTCTTCTTTTTATTGCATCAAATCACAACTTCGCTATAACATGTTTACTATAATGCAATTTTTTTCTCTAGGAATGTATTCAATAAATTCAATAGCACTACTAGTTATCCTTGTTTGTTGATAATATTTTCCTTCAACAAAAATTGATGCAATTCTACATGATTGTCCATCACCATATATAGTTCCCTCTAGAAACTTGTGTTTTCTTTTGTGCATCTTAGACAATAATACTATATATTTTCTACATTATCTGCTAAGGTTTGGACAAAAAAAATATCTCCTACATGTACATAAAAATATACATTTTTGTTATATGAAAAATGAAATATATAAATTTATTTTAATAAACATGTACATACATATATATATACATATGCACAAACCTACCATAACTAAATCAGAAACATGTTGATAATCAATTGAATATACAAGATCATGAATGCCAATGTCAATGTCAGCATCTTTAAAAGGAGGCTTTCTAACTATCTCCTTAAAATCCCAATGTGAAACATATTCATTCACAATATTTTCACATATACTCATTGGAAATGCAATCATCAAAAAAACATGATTTCTCAATTACTTTAATCACTAAAGGTTTGTGGTGTCCTGTAGTCAGCACTTGATATAATCTTATAATACCAAGAATCATTTGACAATTATAAGGATTAGATAGATCTATATCTATTACAAATATGGAAAATAATTATCATGTTTCAAAATAAATATAATTAAAAACATGAACTTTAAGAATACATTATATCCAATTACTTGAATGTGTAACATGCATATATATAATTTAAAATACACTAAATTTATATATATGTCTAAAACTAGAGAAGATATATGTTATCAGTATCAAGAATAGACTAAATGTATATGTACTTGCAAGTTCATGTTGTCAAAGTGCATACTTTATACATGCTCCTACTCCATCATGCTCTCCTTTTTCCATGTCCACTTTCAAAGAAGTTCCATAAAACCCTAATATTCATTCGAGCATGTCACATGGCTAAATAATTAAATTATTTTGTAGATTTAAATTATCCTGTGAAGTTGAAATAACATTAAAAATAATTATATACATCAAATTGAAATATGTATACAAACCAATGTTATTTTTTTTTTACTAAATATGTAGATTTGATAGAAAAATTTGGCAGGAAAAAAAAACCTATCAATTTCTAATAAGTTTGACTTTGACCACTTATAGCTTGAAAAATATAAATTCACAATCATTTTTTAATGTCCATTAGGTAAACATGTCAGCTATAACATATTACAAAATCAGACCAAAATATGATCATTTGCATATATTTGTTTGGTGGGAACAAAACTCTATATTTTCAACATTTTTAAAAATATAGAAAATAGACTTTTAAAATTGAAAAATGATAAAATTTTCACTCAATTCTTTTAAAAATAATTTATAGCATAAAATTTATCCAATTTTACACATTCTATTAGTTTACATCATCTCTGAATGTTAAACACAAATGCCCCTTTTCTATTATTAGAGTTGAACTTTATAAGTTTTGATATCCTTTTCCTTTGTAAAAGATGACATAGGTTTGTGCTTTTACCCTCTTAAATAGAGATATTAGCATATGAGTGAATGTTTTATTGTGAGACTCTAATATTAATTATGTCACCAGTCTCCTAATATTTTACCCAACAACATCACTACCATGAATATTCCTTATAAGAATTCAAATAAAATTATTAGAATTTTAGGCAACATACTTCTCTCTTAACATGATATTGTCCACTTTTATGAAAGGTTACCTGAGCCTTATTAAAATTAGGAGAATATTTATTAATAAAATATTTTATTTCTCTTCTATTTTTGCTACTTAGGATTTTGTGCATTACCATGAATATTTTTGCATTGCAATGAATAATTTTGCATTGTTTCTTTATGAAACCAATTGTTTCTCTTAGTTTATATACTCTTAGGGTGAATACTAAACTTAACAAAATAATGTATCAAACTTTAAATACATGGATTCTCCAAAGAATTCGATGAAACTCCATAGTTAAGCATGCTTAGACTGGAGTAGTATTGGGATGGGTGACATCCTAGGAAGTCCTAGTGCTTCACCCCTATGAGCATCACCTAGATCCAATGAGTGATAAGTGTTCCATTTATTCTCATTACATATGTATTCATGTTGAATCACTACTAATGAAACATGAGTCAATGAGTTTGACTCAAAAATCACACAGTTAAATCCTGATAGCAATATCACAATTTGACTTGTTGTGGAAATTATCTCCTACTTATCAATTGATGAGCTTAAGGGGCTTTCTAATGAATGGTTCATAAGGCACAAAACTTGGTGAAGGTTTTGAAAATTGGGTTGAAAGCTTTGAGTTTTACATGGAGGAAACTCCATAGTTAAGTGTGCTCAAGCTAGAGTAGTACTAGGATTGGTGACCTCCTAGGAAGTCCTGGTGCTTCGCCCTTGTGAGCATCACCTAGATCCAATGAGTGATAAGTGTTCCATTTATTTTCATGAGATATAGATTCATGTTAAATTAAATAATCATGAAACATGGGTCAATGAGTTTGACTCAAAAATTGTACAATTAAATCCTGATAGCAATATCACAATTTGACTTGCTATGGAAATTATCTCCTACTTATCAAGTTGATGACTAGCTTACTTTGAAAGCTAGAGAAAGTAAATACATTAATTTTGGTTTGGTTTCTCTATTGATAGTAAACAAGAGATAACATTGTCAAATGGATCCCTATTGAGATGAGTAAGAGTGGTAGAGAGGTAGCCACGAAGATCCCAACCTTAGTTGACAAATTAGACCTCAGTGGATCTTGGTGTGTACTTTTGACCCTCAAAGTCTAAGGGGGATAATTCCTTATCCTAACATAGGGGTAATATTTAGTGAACTATATAGAACTATGAATTTTTTAATTTTATGATAAGATGGGAATAACTCATGGGGTTTTATGGAATAAAAAGGAAAATTCCCTATACTAATTTAGGCTCAAGAGATGAGTGTTTTATGAGATAAAGAATCTAAACCAAAAGTATCGTGTATTGTCTACAAACAATGAAAATATGTAGTGCAAACAAGAGTTTAATAATTTTCAATACATTCTTGATTGTTCTTCTTATGTTCCTTGTCATTTTCTAAGAAGATGTTTCTAATGAATTATGCTCACACTTCAGGAAAATCCATGGAAATGAATGAATAAAAATTTGAATATTTAAGAAAGAAGGTAAATAAAAATGATGCTAATGTCATAAAAATTATGGAAAATAGCCATAAAATTCTCAAAGTATATTTTTGAGAACATTAAAGCCCTCTCCTAGCAAAAATGGAAGCTTCTTATTATAAGAAGGCTATTCTTCATGTTGATAAGGAGAAGGACATACTTTTTGGAGACTCTAAGGAGTTTGGAAAGAGAACTAGGGCTAAATTAGTAAGAAAGGCTCTCCCCTTCACATCCATATTCAAGATTTGAGGAATGTGGTAAATGAGATGAGCTAACTAGGAGAAGATGTAACTATGACCTTAAATACTATTGTTTTGTTCCATGTTGCAGCATTTGGGTGAACTTTTTATTCAGGTTTTTGGAAATGGGCTAGTTTTATGTTGGCTTGTCCATTTATTTTGTGTCTCATAGTTACTTGTTGGGGGATTACAACGAAGTCTATTTTGTAATCAAATTTTAAATTATTTTAGGTCACATTAAAACCTATTTTATAGTCATAAAAAAATTATAAATGAGAATGATTTAATTTTCTTTTGTAAAAAAAAATTAAAATTTTATTCAAAATTTATTATATAGTCTATAATAAATGTAACAAAAGTTTTTACAAGAAGGCACACTATTGATAATGGTCTAGATATCTAGATTATTAGTTTTTGTTAGCATTAAATTGCATAAAATATTATGTTATATATATTTTTGAAGCATTTTTTTTCAAATGATGTCAATTAATTTATTTTCTTGATAGTGTTGATTAATTATTTTATCAAGTGATTGGATTGGTATAACTTTTCTATTATCAATCAGATGGTACAAAACTATAGATAGATTCATAAGTGTTTATAATGATCATTGTTGGAATATAGTCATCAAAATTATAATTTGTGTGATTCATAGTTTGTTAACCAACTTCTTCTTATTTTCATTTTGTAGTTATTCTAGTGATGATAGTATTGTAGTATTTGGATCAATATAGGTAAGATATGCAATATTTATTGGTAAGATATGAAATATTTATTGGTTCTAAACTTGTGGAATGCCTAAGAAATGGATATGCATCCTCAACTAGAGTAGTTCACGATTTCAAGACCCAATAGCTATTTTCCTTTTATGAAAAATATGGCTTAGTTATGTTTATGATGAATAATGTAGAGTTGTTCATGGATTCAAAGAGAGATATATTAATATTGCTACTATAGTATTTCGCAAAGTTCATTATTATTTCTTAATGGCATCCTATTCTTGTTACCAAATCATATTGGATTTTCTAATCAGATCCAACAAATCTTATGAAGCATATTGACCAATTCCTAAATGACTTGGTTTTTTATTTATTGTCTTGGATTGAGAGCATCATTCCTTGATCATATTGTGTTAGAGATTATTTTATTAGGTCCTTGCTATGTCCTAATTGATATAACTTGCATAGCATTGGTTTTTGTAATGCATTATTTTGATCATCCTCTTAATATTAGTTGGTTCAATTTTATGTTGATGTATTTGTATAAAATGACCAATTCATTTTGAATTTTCAAGCAATGGAAGAAAAAATGAGTATAGAAGACGTGAAGATGTGTGAGCATGTTATATTTATGATTACGATTAGAGGTATGAGTGGAATATATGAAAATAGAGAGCTGATGTAATTTATTGGATCTATATTTCCATATTAGAGATTATATTAATTAGTTCATAATATAGAGGATTATTTTCCATTCTATTGTTGTTTTCCTTATTTTTCATTAGAGTTATCATCCTCATTTGTATCTTTGAGAAGATGGATCTAAACAATGATCTTTAATGCATGTGTATTACATTTTACATAATATATGTGTTGGTACATTATCTAGTAGGTTTGATCTCCACCATGGTTTTTCCTCTAATAGGATTTCCATGTGAAAACTCTTGTACTTATGTTTTAGAGTAGTGGTTCATTCACAGCCTTAATGCTTATGTTTTAGATATTATAAGATAATTTGGTGGTGAGTGGTTTTATGGATTAAAATTAAATATGCAATTGATTTACCCCTTACCCCAAATTTTGAGTGTCTCTATGGCATTGCTAACATGAATTTGTTTCCAATACAACTTGAGCCTCCTATTTCCTCTATTTGTAACATTTTTTTATTGTATTAACTTGGAAATGATTCCAACCAATCAAATTATAGATAAATATTATTAGGAAATAATCTTTTGAAGGAAAAAATAAGAAGAATTACACAAAATGAAACAAATAAATATCATAATAAAAAGGAATTTAATGTAGACTTTCCATAATCTATTGAAATACAAAGGTGGGATGTAAGAATGGGCCCAATAAGAAAAAATGAATTTTTAGGGTTAATATTGTTTCATTCCTTTCCTTGTAGCATACAAAATTCAAAGAAAATAAGTCAATTAGAGCTAGATCATATTTAGAGGAAATTCATTATTCATAACAAAAGGCTAACAGAACCAAAAGGGAAATATACAAATATGAGGATGGCATGTTTAGAATTATTGATATGATTTAACTATCTTTTTGACAGCAACATTAGAAGGATCCATAGGAGTAGATGTTAAGCTAGTGGAATCTCATGAATCATCAAATAAGGGGTCATAAGATTTAAGATATCACAAGACATCAAAGAAGGTATAAAAATTAGAGAGGTTGGTGAAAACTTTATAGGAGATTTCCACCTATGTACATTATTCAAGGGGAAAAAAATTAGATAACCTCATTTCTCATCTTTGGACTAGTTAGAAATAGAGTGAAGGTGAGAGCCTCGAGAGATAGAGTCTAAATACATAGTTGTAAAACCACATTTACAAAAAGGAATAGATCTCTTCATAGAAAACAACCAATCCTTGATTAATTTTAGAAGAAAGAGCTTTACAAATGTCCAAATCCACAAACTTCTAGTATAGGAATTGAATTCAAGGAGAAAAATCTAAGAATAGGTTAAAGTTTATGAAGAAATCCAACTTATTTGTTAAAACTTCATTGAAGTATTACACTAGAAGTGGAGGAGAATGTGAGATAGCCTTACCAAGCATGGGGAAAATTTAATAAGAATTAAAAATTAGTTGAAGGAGCTTGACAAAGGGTAGAGAGATGGTGCATGTGAGCCTCATTACTGGTCAACACACACATCAATATCACTAGCATATTTTTTAAAAAATAAATCAAAGCCAAAGGTTTAGTAGTAAAGTTTAATTTTTTCATAAATTTGTGGGATCTAGATGTCATAAATCCTAAAGTATTGTGTAGGATGTGATACCAAAAGTCATAAAACTTACCTAGTTCTAGTGCTCATAATTAGTAAAGTGTAGTGTGGGATGTTATATCAAAAGTGATAAAACTTACCATTAAATGCTAGCTGCTAAAAATAGGAACCAACACATTATGTCTAGGAACTACCTTTGGAATAAAAGACGCAAAGGGTTTGCAAAGCACATCCACACATAAATGTTTGATAGGAGAGTTGACAAAGGCATCCACATTTTTAGTATGACACACAAGATCCAAGGTGAACTACATGTATATAGGTAGGGTAACTACCACTCCCATTCACCAAGGGTGGGAATTAGAACACTTAAATTTCATGAATGGGATGTCATGTCCAAGAATCAACATATGGTAGTTAAACTAATCCTTCATGGATGAGTCTAAATATTTCACTTTTGTTTAAAAATTTACTTAAAAATATATACAGATATACATATAAGTAAAGAATAAAAGAAAGACACAATAATCTCAATAATGAAATACAAAAAGGAAAAAAATTTAATCATTGTTAATGTTTCATATAAGTTAAAAGTATGAACTAGATTCTCAATAGACTACTAAAAGATCATGCTAAATTAAATTTACTATCTAAAATTTAAAATACAATCACATATATTAAAAAGCAATGAATAGTTTTGCATTGTTTCTTTATGAAACCAATTGTTTCTCTTAGTTTATATACTCTTAGGGTGAATAATAAACTTAACAAAATAATGCATCCAACTTTAAATACATGGATTCTCCAAAGAAGTCGATGAAACTCCATAGTTAAGCATGCTTAGACTGGAGTAGCATTGGGATGGGTGACATCCTAGGAAGTCCTAGTGCTTCACCCCTATGAGCATCACCTAGATCCAATGAGTGATAAGTGTTCCATTTATTCTCATGACATATGTATTCATGTTGAATCACTACTCATGAAACATGAGTCAATGAGTTTGACTCAAAAATCACACAGTTAAGTCCTGATAGCAATATCACAATTTGACTTGTTGTGGAAATTATCTCCTACTTATCAATTGATGAGCTTAAGGGGCTTTCTAATGAATGGTTCATAAGGAACAAAACTTGGTGAAGGTTTTAAAAATGGGGTTGAAAGCTTTGAGTTTTACATGGAGGAAACTCCATAGTTAAGTGTGCTCAGGCTAGAGTAGTACTAGGATTGGTGACCTCCTAGGAAGTCCTGGTGTTTTGCCCTTGTGAGCATCACCTAGATCCAATGAGTGATAAGTGTTCCATTTATTTTCATGAGATATAGATTCATGTTAAATCACTAATCATGAAACATGGGTCAATGAGTTTGACTCAAAAATTGTACAATTAAATCCTGATAGCAATATCACAATTTGACTTGCTATGGAAATTGTCTCCTACTTATCAAGTTGATGACTAGCTTACTATGAAAGCTAGAGAAAGTAAATACATTAATTTTGGTTTGGTTTCTCTATTGATAGTAAACAAGAGATAACATTGTCAAATGGACCCCTATTGAGATGAGTAAGATTGGTAGAGAGGTAGCCACGAAGATCCCAACCTTAGTTGACAAATTAGACCTCAGTGGATCTTGGTGTGTACTTTTGACCCTCAAAGTCCTTATGCTAACATAGGGGTAATATTTAGTGAACTATATAGAACTATGAATTTTTTAATTTTATGATAAGAGGGGAACAACTCATGGGGTTTTATGGAATAAAAAGGAAATTTCCCTATACTAATTTAGGCTCAAGAGATGAGTGTTTTATGAGATAAAGAATCTAAACCAAAAGTATCATGTATTCTCTACAAACAATGATAATATGTAGTGCAAACAAGAGTTTAATAATTTTCAATACATTCTTGATTGTTCTTCTTACGTTCCTTGTCATTTTCTAAGAAGATATTTCTAATGAATTATGTTCACACTTTAGGAAAATCCATGGAAATGAATGAATAAAAATTTGAATATTTAAGAAAGAAGGTAAATAAAAATGATGCTAATGTCATAAAAATTATGGAAAATAGCCATAAAATTCTCAAAGTATATTTTTGAGAACATTAAAGCCCTCTCCTAGCAAAAATGGAAGCTTCTTATTATAAGAAGGCTATTCTTCATGTTGATAAGGAGAAGGACATAGTTTTTGGAGACTCTAAGGAGTTCGGAAAGAGAACTAGGGCTAAATTAGTAAGAAAGGCTCTCCCCTTCACATCCATATTCAAGATTTGAGGATTGTGGTACATGAGATGAGCTAACTAGGAGAAGATGTAACTATGACCTTAAATACTATTGTTTTGTTCCATGCTGCAGCATTTGGGTGAACTTTTTATTCAGGTTTTTGGAAATGGGCTAGTTTTATGTTGGCTTGTCCATTTATTTTGTGTCTCATAGTTACTTGTTGGGGGATTACAACGAAGTCTATTTTGTAATCACATTTTAAATTATTTTAGGTCACATTAAAACCTATTTTATAGTCATAAAAAAATTTATAAACGAGAATGCTTTAATTTTCTTTTGTAAAAATAAATTAAAATTTTATACGAAATTTATTATATAGTCTATACTAAATGTAACAAAAGTTTTTACAGGAAGGCACACTATTGATAATGATGCATGATGCCAACCCAACAACAGAATGGACACAATAGAAAAGGGGAATTATATTAACAGAGAAGATTAGCTAGTACAAATAGTGCAGAGAAAATAAACTTCAAAACATGCCCTACGGGCTTACAATAGCATAACTTTGGAGAATATTTCTCCTTTTAGCAGGAGCATCTTGCATGGGAAAATTAAATTATTAGAAAAAAAAAAGAAAAAAGAAAAAATAAAAATTAAAAAAATAATAAAAAAAGAAAAAAATAATAAAAAAAAAAATTATGGAGGAGAGAGAAAGTGACGAAAATGGAAGGAAAATAATAAAAAATAGGAAAAAACGAGGAGAAAAGAGGAATTTCTATTTTCAAGGTGCATGGGTGGCATAAATAGAAAATAATAAAAATAGTTGTCATTCCATTAATCGAGGTGTGTAGGTGGCATCTTAGAAGTTTGTGGAAAATTCCTTAAATCATGTATTTAATATTTGTTGGGTGCTTAGTTGTATTTGGGTGGGAATTTAATATTTATTTAAAGGTAGTTGTATTTACCTTTTATCCCACATTGCTTGTGTTTGTAATGTCTTGGGTTAGAAGTGCCTATTTAAGCAAGGCTTATAATCGTTTGTAATCAAGTTCAAGAAATGGAAGCTCTTCTAATGGAAGTTGGAGAAATAGAAGCTCTTCAAGACAAGCTCTTCTAGTAGTAAAGCTCTTCAAATGTACTCTCTTCTAATGCATTTCAAGTCTTAATGGATGCTTTTATGAAGCAATTTCGTCATCTCTCTTGTCTCTATATTATTGCATTTTTTTTGTGAGTTGGTACAGGTGGTGTGTGGCCTGTCATCAGTGGTATCAGAGCAGGAGTTCCTGAGAGTGTGGATAGATCGCCGAACGTGAGGCAGTTTGCACCAGGACCTTGAGTTGGGTGAAGTTTGTCAAGAAGTTCTTGATTGTGTAGACAGATCGCCGACTGTGAGGCAGTTTGCACAAGGTTCTTGTGTTGCATGAGATTTGTCTTCTAAAGACTTGATTATGGAGAAGAGAAAGAAGAAGATGACTTTTGTGATTGGATGGATTCTGAGGATTCCTCAACTTGAGAAATTTAGAGCAAGAAATCAACAATCATTGCTAGTTGATTTGCAGAAGCAAGTGAATGAATTAGAAGCTGAGTTGCAGAAACAAAGAGCATGTCACCAGAAAAGAGATGTTGATAATTCCTTGGATGTGGAAAAGGAAGATGATCGAGTGGAAGAGCAAGCGGATGAAGAGAAAATTATTTGCGAACCTAAAGTTGAAGAAGATGAACGAGAAGAGGAAGAGAATAAAGATGACAAGACTTACGAACCTGAAGTGGATCAAGATGATTTGAAGATTGCAGCAATGGTGGAGAAGTATAGTGCCTTATTTGGAGATCAAGCAAGTGGAGTAGTTACATGCATTGTTGATGACATAAAAGAGGCAAGCAAAGATGAAGATGTCAAACAGGTAAATTCTTATGAATCATGGGATGTTGTCTTTGATATGAGTTTAAAAGACATTGATGATTTTTTGCATGAGGATCTTGTTAGTCATGTGTGGTGTGCAAAGGAAGATTGGTATGGTGTTGCTGGGTTTATTACAGGTGTAATTAATTCAACAAGATTGGATGAGGATGAGATTTATGCTTGGATAGAGTTCATTGCAAAGGAGAAATTTCAGCATTGGATACTTGTTCCAGCTGTGTTGGAGGAAGAGGAAAAAAATTATGTCAACAATGGCTAATTCATTTTGTGACTCCATACTCACAAAATTTTTCCTACCATGGGAGTCGGATGCAGGAGCATCATGCATCAGCAAAAAAAATAAAAATAAAAAATAAAATAAAATAAAATGTGGAAAATTTGCATGTTGGTTTTCTTGTCCCTATTGAGGTGGAAGCTTGTGGTGAAGATGAAGATGGTTCTATATCTCTCTTTTGACATCAAAGTGCGGGACACACTTTTCTATCTACCAAGGGAGTCTGATGCAGGAGCATCTTGCATGGGAAAATTAAATTATTAGAAAAAAAAAAAAAAAAAAATTATGGAGGAGAGAGAAAGTGACGAAAATGGAAGGAAAATAATAAAAAATAGGAAAAAAAAGGAGAAAAGAGGAATTTCTATTTTCAAGGTGCATCGGTGGCATAAATAGAAAATAATAAAAATAGTTGTCATTCCATTAATCGAGGTGTGTAGGTGGCATCTTAGAAGTTTGTGGAAAATTCCTTAAATCATGTATTTAATATTTGTTGGGTGCTTAGTTGTATTTGGGTGGGAATTTAATATTTATTTAAAAGTAGTTGTATTTACCTTTTATCCCACATTGCTTGTGTTTGTAATGTCTTGGGTTAGAAGTGCCTATTTAAGCAAGGCTTATAATCGTTTGTAATCAAGTTCAAGAAATGGAAGCTCTTCTAATGGAAGTTGGAGAAATAGAAGCTCTTCAAGACAAGCTCTTCAAGTAGAAGCTCTTCGGATGTAATTTCTTGTAGAAGCTCTTAGTGAGCAATCTCTCTTATATTGTAAGAATTTGGAGAATATTCTAATAAATTTCAAGTATTAATGGAAGTTTTATGAAGCATTTTGTCATCTCTTTTGTCTCCATATTATTGTATTTTTGGTTGTGAGTTGGTACGGGTGGTGTGGCCCGTCATCAGATAATGGTCTAGATATCTAGATTATTAGTTTTTGTTAGCATTAATTTGCATAAAATATTATGTTATATATATTTTTGAAGCATTTTTTTTCAAATGATGTCAATTAATTTATTTTCTTGATAGTGTTGATTAATTATTTTATCAAGTGATTGGATTGGTATAACTTTTCTATTATCAATCAGATGGTACAAAACTATAGATAGATTCATAAGTGTTTATAATGATCATTGTTGGAATATAGTCATCGAAATTATAATTTGTGTGATTCATAGTTTGTTAACCAACTTCTTCTTATTTTCATTTTGTAGTTATTCTAGTGATGATAGTATTGTAGTATTTGGATCAATATAGGTAAGATATGCAATATTTATTGGTAAGATATGAAATATTTATTGGTTCTAAACTTGTGGAATGCCTAAGAAATGGATATGCATCCTCAACTAGAGTAGTTCACGATTTCAAGACCGAATAGCTATTTTCCTTTTATGAAAAATATGGCTTAGTTATGTTTATGATGAATAATGTAGAGTTGTTCATGGATTCAAAGAGAGATATATTAATATTGCTACTATAGTATTTCACAAAGTTCATTATTATTTCTTAATGGCATCCTATTCTTGTTACCAAATCATATTGGATTTTCTAATCAGATCCAAAAAATCTTATGAAGCATATTGACCAATTCCTAAATGACTTGGTTTTTTATTTGTTGTCTTGGATTGAGAGCATCATTCCTTGATCATATTGTGTTAGAGATTATTTTATTAGGTCCTTGCTATGTCCTAATTGATATAACTTGCATAGCATTGGTTTTTGTAATGAATTATTTTGATCATCCTCTTAATATTAGTTGGTTCAATTTTATGTTGATGTATTTGTATAAAACGACCAATTCATTTTGCATTTTCAAGCGATGGAAGAAACATGAGTATAGAAGACATGAAGATGTGTGAGCATGTTACATTTATGATTACGATTAGAGGTATGAGTGGAATATATTAAAATAGAGAGCTGATGTAATTTATTGGATCTATATTTCCATATTAGATATTATATTAATTAGTTCATAATATAGAGGATTATTTTCCATTCTATTGTTGTTTTCCTTATTTTTCATTAGAGTTATCATCCTCATTTGTATCTTTGAGAAGATGGATCTAAAAAATGGTCTTTAATGCATGTGTATTACATTTTACATAATATATGTGTTGGTACATTATCTAGTAGGTTTGATCTCCACCATGGTTTTTCCTCTAATAGGATTTCCATGTGAAAACTCTTGTACTTATGTTTTAGAGTAGTTGTTCATTCACAACCTTAATGCTTACGTTTTAGATATTATAAGATAATTTGGTGGTGAGTGGTTTTATGGATTAAAATTAAATATGCAATTGATTTACCGCTTACCCCAAATTTTGAGTGTCTCTATGGTATTGCTAACATGAATTTGGTTCCAATACAACTTGAGCCTCCTATTTCCTCTATTTGTAACATTTTTTTATTGTATTAACTTGGAAATGATTCCAACCAATCAAATTAAAGATAAATATTATCAGGAAATAATCTTTTGAAGGAAAAAATAAGAAGAATTACACAAAATGAAACAAATAAATATCATAATAAAAAGGAATTTAATGTAGACTTTCCATAATCTATTGAAATACCAAGGTGGGATGTAATAATGGGCCCAATAAGAAAAAATGAATTTTTAGGGTTAATATTGTTTCATTCCTTTCCTTGTAGCATACAAAATTCAAAGAAAATAAGTCAATTAGAGCTAGATCATATTTAGAGGAAATTCATTATTCATAACAAAAGGCTACCATAACCAAAAGGGAAATATACAGATATGAGGATGGAATGTTTAGAATTATTGATATGATTTAACTATCTTTTTGACAGCAACATTAGAAGGATCCATAGGAGTAGATGTTAAGCTAGTGGAATCTCATGAATCATCAAATAAGGGGTCATAAGATTTAAGATATCACAAAACATCAAAGAAGGTATAAAAATTAGCGAGGTTGGTGAAAATTTTATAGGAGATTTCCACCTATGTACATTATTCAAGGGAAAAAAAATTAGATAACCTCATTTCTCATCTTTGGACTAGTTAGAAATAGAGTGAATGTGAGAGCCTCGAGAGATAGAGTCTAAATACATAGTTGTAAAACCACATTTACAAAAAGGAATAGATCTCTTCATAGACAACAACCAATCCTTGAGTAATTTTAGTAGAAAGAGCTTTACAAATGTCCAAATCCACAAACTTCTAGTATAGGAATTGAATTCAAGGAGAAAAATCTCAGAATAGGTTAAAGTTTATGAAGAAATCCAGCTTATTTGTTAAAACTTCATTGAAGTATTACACTAGAAGTGGAGGAGAATGTGAGATAGCCTTACCAAGCATGGGGAAAATTTAATAGGAATTAAAAATTAGTTAAAGGAGCTTGACAAAGGGTAGAGAGATGGTGCATGTGAACCTCATTACTGGTCAACACACACATCCATATCACTAGCATATTTTTTAAAAAATAAATCAAAGCCAAAGGTTCAGTAGTAAAGTTTAATTTTTTCATAAATTTATGGGTTCTAGATGTCATAAATCCTAAAGTATTGTGTAGGATGTGATACCAAAAGTCATAAAACTTACCTAGTTCCAGTGCTCATAATTAGTAAAGTGTAGTGTGGGATGTTATATCGAAAATGATAAAACTTACCATTAAATGCTAGCTGCTAAAAATAGGAACCAACACATTATGTCTAGGAACTACCTTTGGAATAAAAGATGCAAAGGGTTTGCAAAGCACATCCACACATAAATATTTTATAGGAGAGTTGACAAAGGCATGCACATTTTTAGTACGACACACAAGATCCAAGGTGAACTACATGTATATAGGTAGGGTAACTACCACTCCCATTCACCAAGGGTGGGAATTAGAACACTTAAATTTCATGACTGGGATGCCATGTCCAAGAATCAACATATGGTAGTTAAACTAATCTTTCATGGATGAGTCTAAATATTTCACTTTTGTTTAAAAATTTACTTAAAAATATATACAGATATACATATAAGTAAAGAATAAAAGAAAGACACAATAATCTCAATAATGAAATACAAAAAAGAAAAAAATTTAATCATTGTTAATGTTTCATATAAGTTAAAAGTATGAACTAGATTCTCAATAGACTACTAAAAGATCGTGCTAAATTAAATTTACTATCTAAAATTTAAAATACAATCACATATATTCAAAAGCAACAAACGATTTTTCAATATGAATATGCACTACTACATAATAGAGGTATTTAGGATGACAAATTAAGACAAAATTTTACTTTTAACTAAAACACATTTTATAATTTAAATTACATTTAAAAAAAAATTAATTACTCTTAAGTAAGGACAAAAGCACTTTTGATTTTAGTAAAGTTTTAATTATATCATCTCATTTCATGACTGCACTAAACTCTTGGTGTTGTAGGAGGAACTTGGAATCCACTACTTATCTAATGGCAAACACTTAGGCATGATCAACTCTACTACTTTTCCAATGGGAAGGACTAAGGCATGATCGACTGAATTTATGAAGGGTGGGAAGGGTCATCATGTAGGCCTTGATCTGATTATATGTAGGAGGATCCCAATTTTTAGTTTATATACCCTAGTTGTATTCTTGCATGGTTTTAAACCTAATCCATGACTATGTAGTGGGGTACAGGGATAATCATACTAGGCAGAGTTAGGGGCACAAGATTAATTAGGATTTTCCCCTATGTAGCACAACAAAGCTCAACCCTATTTACTATTTATAATGGGAATACAATGAATCAAACCCCATCAAGTGCCTTTTTCCACCCACCCATCACAACTAGGTTGCACCAATCCACCTCTTAGATATGTAGCCAAGCTCATATTGCCCTAGAAATGATGCACTTGGTTGAGTTTTGAGAAAGAATAAATAAATGTTGGGTTTATATTCCCTAGAAGAAGGTAGGTGTTCCTATTATTTTGATATGTAGATCTACACATTAAATAGGTATTAAATATCATCACCAACTTGTAGATCCCATGATTTTTCCCTCTTTGTAATGTTAGTATTGTACAAATGTTAAATTCACTATCTTGGTGAAACCCTTTAGTTTAATTTTATGGTAGGTAATTCACAATAGTGGAATTTTTCATCACAAGAAATGCGTGATATCATGGAAAGAATAGAATGTTGGATAATATACTCTATGGGAACCAACTACTATCTATTTATAGGTCAAACATTGGTGATCACCAATTCAGGAAACTACAACTTTTCCTTAGCACTAATATTTGAAAATCATTGGGACCTCTACATTTGCTAGATGATGAGTAATAGTTATCTTGCATTAGTGAAGGGGGAATAAACTTCCACCTCGAGCATAGTTTAGCACTATAGTCATTAAACTCTCTCTGAGAATTGATATTATTTTTTTTATTTAGAAGATGTTTGGTAGTTGTTATAAGGAGACTTTCCTTTAATTAAATGAAGTATTGGATGTCAATTTTTTTGAAATATTACCTTCAGTTGTTTTCTTCCTTTTGTATTTTGAAAATTGTGATTTGTTAAGGTCAATACATAGTTCTTTAAACTCGTTCTAAATCCTATTAGATGACATATGATTAAATAAAGAATTGGTGTTACTCTATGTGGATCAGGGAGGCCCATAATGAAGTTATAATTATTTCTTTCCTTTGCCTTTGATTTGTATATATTTGTTGAGCTGTCATTTTTCATGATGGTTAATGGCAAGAATCTTTTCGAAATCCTCTCTCATAAAGTTAATCTAGAATCGAATGCAATGTTTCAAGCAATCTTGCAACCTACTAGAATCTTCTTAGTAGAAGATAAATGTGATTGTTTATGAGGAGGCCTTTTCTAGTTTGACCAATTTTGGATAAGTCATTGAATCTTCTTGCAATTTCAAAAGAGTAACCACAAAAAAAGAAATATATTATTTGTATGTTCTAGTTTTCAAATGAATGCAATCTAATAATGCAACTATATTAATTCCTAAATTAACCAATTCTTTTTAAAATAAAATAATGAAGATAAGGTAACTATAATTCTAATAAAAAAACATAAAAAATAAATTCCTAACAGACATAAGCCATGAAAATAACACATGTACAAATTGAGCCTTTCAAAAGATCGATAGGTAACCAATGAAAATAGGAGCATTGCTTCCTTAATTGTACTAATGCAACTCTTGATGGGAATTTAGTAACCATAAAATGTTTCAATTCTCATAAAATCACAAGGCCACAGAAAGTGCAGTCATGTGAGATGAGAAGCTATTTAGGAAAAATAGGTGCTCTCTTCTCCAACTAAGTACATTAGTGAAATTTGTGAACATGTCACAAACACTAGAATAAAAATATCGCTCAATCAAAATAACACAAAAAAACCATTAGCTCCATTATACTCCATGAACATACATTCACAAAATATAACACAATCTAGTGAGAATAACTACACTCAAAATGAGAGCACCAATAGCATATATTATTGCATCAAAATAATGGCTTAGAATACATGTTACATTCCTGAATTTATAAGAAATTGTCTCCCTAGTTTTCATCGAGAGTGAGAGATCTCTTTATGCAAACATATGCTTCTAAAATAATAAAATAAATCTATTTATATACAAACTGACTCTCTAAATGGTGCTAAGTAGGACTCCACCCTTGTTTATATCAATTAATGGGTGCATGAGCCTTTAAATATCTTAAAACAAAGAAATCATGAAAGAATAAGAAGAAGTAAGCTATCAGATGAAGTAGGAGGCTCTGGAGATGACAAAAATAGAAGCTCAACCTTCTTTGGATGTTTAAAAGGAGTTAAACTATCGTCAGAATGCATTTTTAGTGCATGGAAAGATCTAAATTTGGAGCTGGTAGTTAACTATCAGCATACATCTAACTGCTTAAAGAACTTCTAGTGCACCTTGGGAGAAGCACACCTTGGTGACAAGACAAAAAAAAACCAAAATTTTCCCAAGTGTCAAAACTAAAATTCTAGCTTATTGGTTTTGTTTCCCCTTATTCTACAACTATGTCTAGATGTTTGCTCTTGCATTTCTCTATTATCTCCACCACTTGGGTTGCATCTAGTAAATCCAAAGCACTATACTTATCCTTCACTATCTACTGGTAGTTTCTCACTTCAATGTGAGTCTTGACAAAATCTTCTAGTTTTACATCTAATTCCAACAATGCCTCCTTCATCTTAAATGCTTGTCTAATGTCTTCATCAGTTGAAGCTTCATAAAAGATTTTTCAAAACTATTCAATGATTATTTGCACTAGTAGGAGCTTATTTTTTGACTCATCTTCAAAAATGTAAAGGCATGCATCACTACAATACTTTTCTACTTCCAAAATCTTCTCTTGGTTTTGATCCTTGAGCTTATGAATATCCTTGTGTAATGTCTCCATTACTTTATTACTAGCCACAATCTTCTCAATCCAATCATCTATCTTATCTAGCTCATCCCCCATTTATAAATCTAGTAGCATATGATACCTCTAACCTTTTATTAACTACAATGCTCAATGATCATTTCTCTAGGTATGTACCTTGTTCATCAATCCAAACCCTAGTTTAAAATAGAAACTAGTTTCTCTAGATTATTTTACATATGGTGCAATAACCTAAGGTTGCCCTATATAGGTGGATCCATTTTTGAATGCTTGTAAGTTATGGTGTCAAAATTTGACATCTTAAAGACATTAGCTCCTTGGTCCTTTTTCTCATCAATCCACTATTTTAGTTCATCCTCTAAAGTAGTAACTTAAATAGGTTGTGTAGGAATGGATGGTGGTGTTCCACTAGAGCTCCCTCTCTTCTTTTCCTCTATAGCCCTAGCAAGATGAGTCCTTTGACTCAAGGGAAGGTCATCTTCTTCTACTTCTTCAAGAATAGTTTCTAGGATTGAAGGAATATGAATAACCCTTCTTATCACCTTTTGTCTCCTAGTTCTTCTTACTGGAGTCCTTTCATTCTTATCTTTTTAAGCTACTAATGTAGAGACCTCTTGACTAGGTGGAGACACTTCCTGTGCTTCTTCTTGGCCAACTAGAGACACTTCTCGTTCTCTTTCTTTTGATCATTTCCCTTGTTCTAGAAATGTTACTTGAGGATCATCCTAGACTTAAGTAGCTTCTACATTTCCTAGTTCTTGACTCTCAAAGGCTTGAGTTGCCCCCTAGGCTTGATTCCCTTTAACTTTGGGCTTTGTTCACTGAGGAGAAACTCTCTTCCTCTTATTCTTGCCTTTCTATTCCTTGAAGTATCCAACCTCCCTATCATGTTGATATATAATTTTCAGCCTAATTGGACATTGGTTGTGAAGGTTAGTACTATAACTTTTTCCCCTCTTCCCTTTAGTGGGTGGGTTGTGGCATAGAATACATTTGTTTCAAGAATTGGGTCCAACTTGAAAGGCTTCTTGATCCAATCTTTGGTTAATTGGATAATATGTCTTGCCCTCTAGTTGATATCTACATTCTCCTCCCTATCATTCTCTACATTCATGATTGGTTGATCAAATATCTTACCTTGATTGTACAAAGGATCCAAGACCTCTTCTATGTCTTCTTGAACCAATTTCAATGGTACGTTAACTTTCAAGACCTTCTCTACTAGATAAATAGTCATCCTACAATAATCCTTGATTTAGATATCATATTCATCTACCACATTCATCCAATGATCTTCTATGGCATCCTCTTGCTCAAATTGTTTTTTGGCTAAATATTGGACTCTACCAATATTGTCAAAATATGGCAAAGGGGAGTTATAATCCTCCAAGGGATGTTGATCCCATTCTAAATCATAAGTCTTTATATCCTATTTTTGTTTAACCTTGAAAGGACCTATGGTGATGGGCCATACTCAAGTCTTCTTGTTCTATTACCTCACTCTTCCATACATAGATGTGAGTTGCCTTGCTATCTCTAGCACAATGAGTCCGTTAGACCTATACCTAGGGAACTTCTTAAGATTTACCATTGTTCTTGCTACCCTTAGATAAGTGAAGTCTTAAATTGGATGTAGTAGGTTCCTATTTCTTCAATTCTTGTTGCTACCTCTACTAACATCCTTTTTGCATAATCACATTCAATGAATATGATTATTGATAAAATGAAAGCATCATTCAAAATTTGATAATCTTTACTTTGATCTAACAATTTCTTCTTCACCAACTGGGGATATACCACATACAACCAAGCATTGGCATCTTGCATGCTTCCCCTCTTAAACAACTCTGGGTAATCAGTAGTCCTTGCTGCTAAAAGATATACCAAGTATGAGGTCATATAGAATTTTGGATCAGTTTTGATAGCCACTAGTTGTTCATCCAAATAGTCACTAAGCATGGTAGCCCTGTCAATTTGCATCTTTTTTGTTCTAATGGTTTCAATGAAGTGTACCATCCATATCTTTAAGGGTCCTATTGCTGGTAATCTCATGATCTTACTTAGGAGAACCATAGAATGTGTAATATCATCCTTCATGTAACCTCTTTTCATATCTATTTTTCTAGATTTTCTTCCCACAAGTGTCCTATCAGTCAAATATGATGATTGAATAATTTCTGTAGCTTCTCATTCATAATTTTTATACCACCTTTCTCCTTGATAATAAGTCAATCTTATATAGTGGTCTTCCCTCATAAGATGGAATACCTTTTTGATGTTCTTAGGTCTTACATCGAGAATGATCTTTCCAGTTATTCTCTTCACCACCCTCTCTTTCAAAACATAATTCTTGGCCAAAGCCATGATCAACTTGGAAGATTGTACTAAAGTGGGCTGTTGAGTTGCATTTACTAATCTCAACTTGATGAGTGCAAAAACCATTGGGGACATCTCATTTGGATTGTTGTAGAGAACTAGGAATCCATTATAGTCAATATGACCCATTTCTATATCTTGGATCTCTAAATGCACATCCTAGAAATAAGATTTGAATGGTATACCTTGATTCATAAAAGTCACTAGCTTAGGAGAAATTTTTTTTGTAAGGGAGGATGAAGATGAAGCCATTATATATAAAAAAAATAGAAGAGAATTAGTCTGGAAGGTGGAATAAATCAATCATAAAAAAACTCTAATTAGATAAAAATCAAACCTAGAATGATAAAACACACAAAGACACCTAAAAACCTCATTTTAGCTCCTATTATACAAGTTTTTGGCAAACCTTGTGCAGCTTGAAGGTGTGCTTGGTTTGCCCTATCCTTAATGCTTGTTCTTCATAGACCAAGGGTGTGCACATATGCACCTTAAGGGGTGCACACATGTGCACCCTTATAATGGAAAATCTCTAAGTGTTTTCATGAATAATAGGGTGTGCACCTTGCGGGGTGTGCAATGTGTACACCCTAATATTACTAAGATAAGATTTTCAACAAAATAGTGTGCAAGTGTGCACCATGAAAATGTGCACACTTGTACAACATTAACTTATGTCTTTAGAGTTATGTATCTTGGAAGGTACACACATGCACACCTTGTGTAGGTGCGCATATGTGCAGCTTTGAAAATTAGGCAATTTTATTAGGTTTTTTTTTACCTTTTTGTGAATAAAGGTGCACAAGGTGTACGTCTTCATGCTTAGGTTTGTTTGTGTGTGTGCATGTATGATCTATATATAGTGCACCTCTATAGGTGCAAAGGTGCACTACTAGAGGTCTCATCCGTGTTAAGTTTGAGGAAGAAGTGATGGTCTTAGGCTTTTATAGGCTTAGGACAGAGTGCATCTCTTGGAGGTGTACACGTATGCATGTGCACAAGTGCACACATCTAAGAAAATGTGCTCTTTCTCTAAGCCACTAAGTGCACTAGCACACCTTGGAAGGTGCAGTTGTGTGCTAGGTGTGCTAGTGCTAACCTTTTCCACATAAAATCACATTTATGCTCAAAATCTCCAATTTTTGACAACTAGTTTTCTCAGGAAAAGGGCCAAGGTTGACTCAGACACTGGATAAAGCCCTAAAAAGGACTCATACCCTAGACTAGGGGTCTGGAAGAGCAAAAATTAAACTAGGGGGTCCCCATTTCTAATAGAAATGGGGTGTGTGTTATGAAAAACACAACAATATTTTGATGTGTTGTGAGAGTACAAAATTAATGTGAAGCTGATTTCATGAGAAAGATACTAATATATTTCATGTTTTCACTGTGAGTATTTTTTTTTCTTATTTAAGATAAAGCTATATGAGTTGATGCTTTACTATAAATTATTTTCATGGATTCACTGCAATTGGGTATGTATGGTTTTATGTAGAAAATCTTGATTGGGAAAGTCCACTCTCTTCAAGACTACAAATATCACGTTGATAAATACATCTCCTCTACCATACATAGAACATCAAATTTTGGAACTAAATAAACACCAGTTTGGTTAGAAAATACTTTATTTTACTGAATGGATTTTACTTGTGTGATAAAAACCCATTACCTAAAACTAGTATTTATTGTTGGAAATCCGATTGAAAAGCTCATTGTTGTTGAAGATCAAAGAGGGGGATTGTTGTAAAAGAATGTTTTTCTATCATTGGTTTGTCATTGATGTCAAACTTGCTATTTTTAGGGATGATATTTTCTTATAAGATCCAAGTACTATTAGTTAGTTGATTGATGAAGAGGATTTGATCAACAAGATGTAACAAAAGCACCTAAGGGAAAGGTTGAGTTATGATGATGAAATGAAGTGCAAGGATTAGTTAAGACAATGGTTAAGTAATGTATTGATGACATACTCAAAGATATAGAGGTTTCTCACACTTAGAAACATTGAAGGAAGAAGTTGTAACAACATTGACTACAAAGCTTAAACTAAGATCATAAGTTGGTGTCAAGCAAGTTAGTTGAAGTCGAGCAAATTTTTAGTAGGAGCCGAGTAACAAAAATTTCTAGTTTGTGCCAAGTAATCTTCATGTGCTAAGTAAAGATCAGATGTCAAGCATTAGAAAATTTTTAGTTCGTGCCAAATGATCTTTAGGTGCCGAGCATCAAGAAAAACTTATTTGATGCCGAGTAACATAGTATGTGTCGAGCACTAGTATTTGAATAGGGCCAAGCTATTGCATTATTTCAAAAGATTAAGAATCACAAAATTTAGGTCAACATAGTGGTTACATTAAATTTTTTGAACGAGTTGGAAGATAAGGATGATGAGTTGTTGGCACAGAATCCTATGTAAACTATTTTGAGAAAATTCTAAAGGATTATTCAAGAAGTTTCTAGAGGAAATAGAATATAGGTTAGATGCAATGAATCCTACCTAATCCATGTGAATTGGAAATAAAAAAAATGGAAGAATCGAGTAGGAAAAGGGTACTCCAAGAATTCTATTTAAGAATTCATAGACCCAGAAGCAAAGAGTTCTTGATATTGTTGTTGTTGAAGAGCCAAATCTACAAAGAGGTTAGAAGGGTGTCAAGGAGAAGAAAGAGCACACAGGTTCTACTTCTACGAGTGGTCATGAATACATGATTGCACTGGTACATTGAGTATGGAGACTCAAGGTGACAAAGATTGAAAGGAGGGCAAGTTGTCAAGAGTTGCAAAGATTGAAGGCCAAGCAAGGGTATGAGGTGAGAAGTGATCTAAAATCTACAAGATAAGTTGTATGTTGTATTCAGGTCAAGATTTTCTAATAGTCTCTAGCAATTGTATTAGATCAAAAAATCCTATGGACTTAGGTTGGCCTAATAGCCATTTTTAAATCCCTTAATAGGGTGGCATTCCAAGTGAATGTTCTAAAGTTCTTTAACTAGGCCCACTTCTAATAGGGTGGTTAAATCCTCTAACAAGGTCACATTTAAAAGTGTGTTGTAAGCCTTTAATAGGGCAAGCCTTTCATAGGGCATCACTTTAGAAGGGTGAAAATTGAGTAGCATGTTACTGGTGGTTTTTCTCAAATTGGGTTTTCATGTAAATCATTGTGTCATGTGTTGAATTATTATGTGTTATAATTGCATGTTGATTTACAGTAACTTGTTGACTAGATAATTTAAAGCTTGGATGAATGAATAGTTGAATGGATCCACTATACTTAGTGAAAAGTTTGAATAGGACATCTAGACCTTGATTAACTAATTCACCCCCCTCCCAGTTATTCTAAAGAAATTCTAACAATTGGTATCATAGCCTTCTACTGATTTAGTTTCAAAGTACTAGAAGTAGGAAGATCAAGATGCCAAAGAGAGAAGTTCCCAAGCTCAACAAAGATAACTTTTCTGCATGGAAGAGTTTGATGAAATTTCACCTTAGATCAGTAGGCGAAGATGCAAAAACCTCAATTGGAACAAAACATATAACTCTTATAGAACCTCTCAATGTAGATGATTTGAACAAAAAGAAGGAGCATAACCAAGCAATGTTGGAAATTGCCTCTACACTCAGCTATGCAGAATATGATGACATCAATGACTGTGACACTATATTCAAAATGTGAAAAACCTTGTCATAAATCTATGGAGGATATTAGAATGTTCAGAGAGAAAAGAGAGAAAGCTTAAGAGGAAATTTTGATGACATGAATATGGAGGAAGGTGAAAATGCTTCTCAGTACACTGCAAGAATGAAAGAAGTGGTCAGTTGATGTAAAAAGCATCCATGGAGTAAACCAAATGTTGGGATACATTATTATTCCTTAAAAATACATGAAATAATTTTCATTCTTAGAGAGATCATGAGGCAAAATAAAGCATTTTCCAACACAAAATCATCAACCCTTCCTCATTTGCATATCCTAACTTCTATACCTGAATACATTGATCTAAACATTAAATCCTAACATTTTATTTCAAAACCCTTTGGATTATTTGTTCCAAATTAGGAATGATAAAACATATTCAAATTTTAGACAAAAATAATCAATCCATTACACGTTATAGTCTTTGCATGTAGACCCATTTTCTCTATCATAAATCAGAAGTAAAACTACTAACCCTTCCTTGGGCATCTAATAACTTTCTCAAAACAAATCCAAATGAAACCAAATTTTTTTTAAATAAACCCTATGTGAGTATAGTTTCTGAATATATAAGCCATTAAATTTTCCAATTCATAAATCATTCTATAAGCACAAACTATTGCCTGCAACTTCAACACAAATCCTTAAAAATCAGTCTTCATTTAAATGAACACAACTAACACATATCTGAATGTAAATGACCCAAACCAATTGTAAATCAAATCTAGTTCATATATCCTTCCAATTAATACAACTAAACTTTCTTTTTCATCCAAATATGTTCATACCAAACATTTAAATCTGACTATAGCTGGGCATCCTCAAATCTACAAATAACCACTTTTACCAAAACTAGCATAACTTCTTCAAAACTTAATAAAATTGTTCCAAACCAAAAAGAGAGAAGATTATTCATCCTAATCTTAAAATGTATAGAAAATAAAAGGGTTCTAGGCTGTACATGGCCGTAAAAGACCAGGAACCAACACTAAAATAGTTAAAACCAACCAAAAATGACAAGTTCTTGAAAACCAATTGTTCCAAAATGATCTATTCTTCTTCTCATTCATCCCTCTCTATTTGAAATGACCAATAAAATTATTTTAAATTGGTTTTGGTGGTTTAAAAATTCCCAACCACCTTTTACACCAACCCAACACATTCTTTTAACCCTTGTACATTTTTCAATGCTTCTTTAAGCACTCCCATTACAATGCAAATGTATTTTTTCCTAGTTTTTAATACATCACAATTCAAAGTTAAGCATTTTAACCATTTCTTCAACATGGTTATATGAAAATCTAAATAACTTAAATATTAAAATATTATGAAATTCATCATAATGTATGAAGGGTCAAGATGCTTTGGCATCATGAGTGCAATAAGAAGTCTAGGTGGACAATTAGAAGAAGAAACAACTATCAGCAAATACTTAAAAATTCTACTCCCTATTTGTTATACTTGGAAGACTTACTACAATTGAGCTATCCAATTTTGATAACTATAGACTTGAGAACCTTGAATTTTCTTTCAAAGCCAAGATGACAATAAAAGATACTGAGGAGGACACATCAAGCAAGAGAAAAAGAAAAGGAAAAGATGCATCTAGTGATAGTAGCATAGATGAGGAAGATATGGAACAATTACTGGCTAGGAGATTTCATAGAGGAAAAGGAAAATTCAAAGGTAAGCTCCCTATCATATGTTTCAATTGCAATGAAGTAGGTCATATAGTTGCAAGATGTCCATAGAAGAAGAATTACAAAGAAGGAATCAAGTTCAGAAACAAAAGAGAAGATGATGGAAAAGATTACAAGGAGAAAGGTAAGAGATGATATTTTGTTGAAGAGGACTTTGATGAGAATGATGATGAAGTAGTCTATGTAGCCATGAAGGACAAATCAGAAAAAGATAAAGATGAAGCAATATCATTGGTTACCTGTGTGAACAAGAATGACAAGTGGATTCTCACATCACATGACAGGAGACAAAAGTAAGTTCATTACCTTCACTCAATATGATGGAAATAGTGTTAGATTTGGTAATGATGCCCCATGTCAAATAAAAGGAAAAGGCTCCATTAGACTTACAAAGAAAGTTTCATGTGACAATGCATACTATGTTGAGGGATTGAACTGAAACTTGTTGAGTGTATCACAGTTAGGCAATGTAGGTTGCAAAGTCAAATTTGGAAACAAAACTACCAATATCTATGACACTAATGGAAATTTGATAGGAAAAGGTGAAAAAAATAGGAGTAACCTATTTTACCTAGATATGGAAGATGCAACATGTCTCGTTGTTAGACTTGATGATGTGTGGTTGTGGCATAAAAATTTGTGTCATGTTAACTTTGATAATCTAATTAGCATCAGCAAGGAAAAGAAAGTTAGAGGGTTGCCCAAGTTGAAGAAACCTGAAAACACAATGTGCAAAAAATGTCAACTAGGAAAGATGACTAAGTCTAGTTTTAAAACAAAAACATACACTTCTAATGAAGCACTAGAGTTAGTCCATATAGTTTATGTGGTCCAATAGAAGTACAAAGCTATGTAGGAGACATATACATAATGCTATTTGTAGATGACTATTCCAGGATGATGACTGCTATGTTCTTAAAGCAAAAATCTGATGCATTCCAAATGTTCAAGTGGTATTTGGCTAGACTTGAGAAGGAAATAGGAAAGAAGCTTAAATGCCTAAGGTCAGACATAGGAGGTGAGTTCACATCAAGAGACTTTCAAACATTCTATAATGATAAAGGTATCAAAAGGCAAACATCAACAGCAAGAACTTCACCATAGAATGGTATTGCTGAAAGAAGGAATAGGTTAGTGATTGACTATGCTAGAACCTTGACGATGGAGAAAAATGTTGCACTAAAGTACTTGGGAGAAGCTATAAGTATTGCAGTCTACACAATGAATAGAGTTCAAGTCAAGAAAGCTATGCATGCAACACCTTTTGAATTATGGTATGGTCATTCACCTAATGTTAAAAATTGCAAAAAATTTGGTAGTAAATGGTATATTCTAAAAGATACTAGAAATGCAAGTTTGGTGCAAAAAGTGATGAAGGCATATTCCTTGGATATTCCACTACAAAAAAGGCATATAAGTGTTTGAATACTAACACTAAAAAAGTTGTGGAGAATGCAAATGTAAATTTTGATGAGCATGCAGAAGTTCAGATAGATGAGTCAAAGCAAATAGAGGATTATAGATCCTTTGTACACTTCTATGAAGGAATGACAGTTGAAGACAATGTTGTGAATCAAGTTGGGAATTAGCAAAAAACTTTAGTATCTACTGAGTCTTAGCCTATGAATGTTGAGCTACATTCATAAGCTGAGCTATAGAATGTAGAAAATTCACATTCTGATTCTGAAAACAATATACAAGAAAGGAATGATGAAATGCTAGATGAAGAAGAATGAAATGACTCTGAAGTTGAAGGACCAAACATGGCAAGAAGGACTGAACCCAGATTAGCCAAGTATGTAAGAAGACATCACCCTATAGATCAAATCATTGGTGACAAGGATGCAAGACCAATGACAAAGAATAGGCTCAGGAATGAATCATGAATATTGTAAGAATGGAAGGAGTAAGAACATTACTTTCATATGCTACATACAAAGGTTTCAAAGTCTACCAGATGGATTTGATGTCTGCTTTTCTAAATGGTATACTAGAAGAGGAAGTCTACATAGAATAACCAGAGGGACTTGTTGATGAGAAGAACAAGGATATGGTTTGCAAGCTACACAAAGCACTTTATGGATTGAAGCAAGCACCTAGAGCATGGTATGAGAGGTTGCACAAATATCTCGTGAAAATAGGATTTGAAAGAATAGATGACAATAGCAACTTGTACATAAAAGTTGAAGAAGGTAAAGACATTTTTATATAAAAAATATTTGTTGATGATATAATATTTGGAGGAAAAGATGTTTTATGCAAAGATTTTGTTGATCAAATGAAGCATGAATTTGAGATGTCAACGTTTGGAGAAATCAAATTCTTTGTTGGATTACAAGCACATTAGTTGAAGCATGGCATATTTGTGACCCAATCCAAATATATCAAGGAAGTACTCAAAACATTTGGGTTAGAAGACTCAAAACCAGTTAGCATACCAATGGCAATAGGCCATAAGCTATCCAAAAATGATGAGTCTACTGAAGTAAATTAGATGTTGTATAGGTCAATGATTGGCAAGCTGCAATATGTTGTACATAGTAGACTAGAAATTGCATTAGCTATTTTAATAGTAGCAAGATTTTTTGTAAATCCAAGAGAAAATCACTTAATGGCAGCGAAAAGAATATTGAGATACCTAAAAGGAACTAATGACTTTGGTTTGTACTACAAGAGAAATGAAAAGTTTAAATTGAAATCTTACACATGCAAATTAGGGAGGTAACATTGATGATAGAAAAAGCACCAGTGGAGGAGAACTTTTCTTAGGAAAGAGGTTAATTACATGGACAAGTAAAAAGCAAAGCTACACCTCACAGTCCACTGCTGACGCTGAATATGTGGCAGCTACTATAAACTGCACCAATATTGTATGGATCAAACATTTACTGCAAGGTATGAAGGAAGAAGTAATTGAACCTATGACACATTTTTGTGATAATACAAGTTCTATCAACATATCAAAGAATATAGTAATGCATGCTAAAACCAAGCATATTGTAGTCAAGTATCACTATGAAAGAGAGTTAGTGGAAGAAAAACAAGTGAAGATGGAGTATGTTATCTCAAAGGAATAGATTGTTGATATCCTCATAAAAGCGTTATGTAAAGATTCTTTTGAGTATCTTAGACATAAGTTAGGGGTGATAACCCTAGCTAAGGTTACTTAAACCAAAAAACAAGTATGCCCTGCATCAAATAAGCTGAATATTGAAGATTTTATACATTGATGTAGAAGATGTTTACTTTTGGATCCATACCTAAAGTAGTAGAAATGCTAAAATTCCAAATTAGTCACAAACTAGGTGATAGAGGGAGACAATGAATGAACTTGTAAAAGCTACATCTGCATATTAAGATGCTAATATTACTTTGGCATTATATTCAAAGAGGGAGAAGTAAGCAACTGATCAACAACTATTTAAGATAAAGGATCAAAAAAGAGGGAGAAGTAGACCACTGATCAAATAAAGATAGAGGGAGATTTTAGAGGTTGATCAGAATAGTAGAAGATAAGTAATACAGAGGGAGCAAGAAAAAGAACAAGAATATAGTAGCAAAGAGGGAGAAGTTGAAATGAAGCAATCAGAATAGTAGAAGAAGATGTAATATTTTTTATTTCCATTTGACTTAATGTTCTAAAATAATAAGCTTTTGGTTGAATAGTTTAGTCTAATGGTTGATCAGTTTGGTTTGCCATCAATGCCAAAGAGGGAGATGGTCAAAAATTTGATTGAAAAGCTCATTGTTGTCAAAGATCAAAGAGAGAGATTGTTGTAAAAGAATGTTTTTCAATCATTGTTTTTGGCATTGATGTCAAACCTACTATTTTTAGGGATGATATTTTCTTATAAGATCCAAGTACTATCACTTAGTTGATTGATGAAGAGGATTTGATCAACAAGATGTAACAAGAGCGCCTAAGGGAAAACTTGAGTTATGATGATGAAATGAAGTGCAACGATCATTTAAGACAATGGTTAAGTAATGTATTAATGACATACTCAAAGATATAGAGGTTGGTCACACTTAGAAACATTGAAGGAATAAGTTGTAACAAGGTTGAATGCAAAGATTAAACTAAGATCATAAGTTGGTGTTAAGCAAGTTAGTTGAAGCCGAGTAAATTTTCAATAGGAGCCAAGTAAGAAAAATTTCTAGTGTGTGCCAAATGATCTTCATGTACTGAGTAAAGATTAGGTGCTGAGCATTAGAAAATTTTCAATTGGTGCTGAGTGATATTTAGGTGTTGAGCATCAAGAAAAACTTAATTGATGCCGAGTAACATAGTATGTGTTGAGCACAAGTATTTTAATAGTGCCAAGATGCTACATTATCTCAAAAGATGAAGAATCGCCAACTCTAAGCCAACATAGTGGTTACATTAAATTTTGTGAATGATTTGGAAGATAAGGATGATGAGTTGTTGGCACAGAATCCTATGTAAACCATTTTTGAGAAAATTCTAAAGGATTATTCAAGAAGTTTCTAGAGGCAACAGAATATGGGTTAGATGTAACGAATCCTACCTAATTCATGCAAATTGGAAATCAAAAAATGGAAGAATTGAGTGGAAAAAGGGTACTCCAAGAGTTCTATTTAAGAAGTCATAGACCAAGAAGCAAAGAACTGTTGATACTATTGTTGCTAAAGAGTCAAATCTACAAAGTGGTTAGAAGGGTGTTAAGGAGAAGACATCTAGGAAAAGGAAGAGCACAAAGGTTCTACTTCAAGGAGTGGTCATGAAGAGATTATTGAACTAGTACATTGAATATGGAGACTCAAGGTGACAAAGCTTGAAAGGAGGGCAAGCTATCAAGAGTTGCAAAGATTGAAGGCCGGGCAAGGGTATGAGCTAAGAAGTGATCTAAAATCTGCAAGATAAGTTGTATGTTGTAGTTAGGTCAAGATTTTGTAATACTCTAAAGAAATTGTATTAGATTAGAATATCCTATGGAATTAGGTTGGCCTAACATCGATTTGTAAATCCTTTAACAGGGTGACATTCAAAGTGAATGTTCTAAAGTCCTTTAAGCAGGCCCACTTCTAACAAGGTGGTTAAATCCTTTAACAAGGTCACATCTAATAGTCTATTGTTAGCCTTTAATAGGGCAGGCCTTTCATAGGGAATCACTTCAGAAAGGTGAAAATTGAGTAGCATGTTATTGGTGGTTTTTTCCAAATTGGGTTTCCATGTAAATGATTGTGTCATGTGTCAAATTATTATGTGTTATACTTGCATGTTGATTTATAGTAACTTGCTGACTAGATAAGTTAAAGCTGTGATGAATGAATGGTTGAATGGATCTAGTATACTTAGTGAAAATTTTGAATAGGACATAGTGACCTTGAATAATTGATTCACACCCCCCCCCCCGCCCCTCTTAGTTATTCTAAAGTAGTTCTAAATTTATAGCCTATCAAAACCATTTAGATACATTAGTGGCCAAATAGGAATGGTAATGTTGGACTTAAACCAGCAAGTGTTTGGTTAAATTTATCCTAGTTTGAAGTCCTTGTGTGTTTAGGGAAATTTTATCATGCTTACAAAAAATAAATTATATTATATTGGCATCAATTTTCAAAATATTGAAAATTAAAATTTTTCTTTGACAGAGATTCAAATTTTTATAATTTATGATAAATCCAAACAAGAAATGAAATCCCCATCTTTCTTCATCCACACATTATTCTTCTTACATTTTTGTTCTATTTCTGGTATACATTATTTTGTATTTTTTGTTTCCTTTGTTTAAGTGTTCCCACACTATTATTAGTCCATTGGCACTAGGTTCGTTTCCCTCATATTGCACCCTTCTTAGCTATTTTCTTCCTCCTTACACCTCCCTATCGTTACTCACAATCCCACTTTTCTTTCTTGTTCAAAACCTCCCTAATTTCCAATGAACTTCCCTCTTTTATTACACTAGATTTGGCTTGTTTTTAAGTCTATTTTAAAATTCCTTCCATTCATCTTCCCTAAGGCATTTCAACTTCTACTTGATATGTATTGTTATGTTTAGATTTAGAGTTTAGTAGTCTTCTTAGAAAAAAATGATTTAAAATTGATTTAATAAATTAGTTACTTTTAAAGGCCTTCATTCGTGGCATAAGTGGCAATGAAAAACAATTGGCATGTATGTCTTTGCTTCCACATTAGGTGTACATGTATACTAGATCAATTGCATCTAAAATATTTCTCTATTGTTGTATGTGCATACCCATAGAGAAAATACTTGTAAAGCTTTTTGAATTTTGAAACCATGTTTTATAGTTCACAATTAAACAATTTTAAGTTCTACATAATTTGTTCAAACATTTGTGTGATGAGCTAGCAACCTAGAGTGTGAGATTTGAACATACCAAAATCTAGCACCATCTATCCACATGTAAGTCTCAGCTCACCACCAATGTTACTACTTATTGAATCAATCTATCTTGCTCCCTTCTTCTAGCTCTTATTTGCAAAACCTTAGACTATTAATTTTCATTAATTTTGGAATCATTTGTTTTTTTTTTTAAATTTTAAACATATTGATTTAATTTAGATTAAGTTATTTGAGATGAATAAAAATTATGGAAAACACTATTTTAATATCTTAATTGAATGGTTTTTAATGAATAAATTCTATAAACGACACTCTTTTTTATTGAATGATTTTTGGTGAACTAAATTGTGAAAATCATTAGTATTAATAAATAAAAAATTCCTCATTTTTCTACAATTATTTTATGGTCATTAGAAAAATACCTTTAATGTGTTCTTTATTTATAATGATAACCTTAGAGTAATATTTTATTTTAACTATTTCATGATAAGCTGAAAGTGAAGAGGTAAGATTGATGCCAAAAGTAAGGTAACTTTCTAATTTTCATTTTAGAATTGTTTGCTATCTTTGAACCAAAAAAGCGGAATAAAAATGAAAAGTATAATTTGCATTTCAAAATTGTTTGCTAATTTTAGACTATTTTATTCACTTAATTAATAATAATTTTTTTTTCCAATAACCAAAACTAAAAAAATATATATTTTAAATAAAACACTTAAAACAAATTTGTTAATCTACTTGTAAATATTTAAAATCAAAATAAAGTATAACAATTTGAATGGCAAGGTCAATGTAGGTGAGAGAAAATTAGAGCTTAATGTCATGGTAATTGTGGAAATAATTGGCCTTAGTGTTAAAGGTAAGGTCTTCTTCCATGACATTAAGTATTTTTACATGGTTGTTAAGAAATTTTTGATAGAAACTAATGGTAAATTAGTTAAAGGAAAGGGTGGGATATATATTGTCTTCTATTAAATTGCAATAGAGGTTTGTTCTAACCGAGGTGATGGAGTATGTATTACTTGATTGGAGATGTTGGTCTAGTTTTTCACCATTCTTGGTTTGTTGCATTCAGTAGTGAAAAACCCTAAGTGTGTGTTTAAAAATCTTGAAATTAGGTCAAAACCCTGGGTAAGATTCATGAAAAACCCTAAAGCCTTTATTCTATTTTGTCCTAGCCCTTGAAATTTTCTGAAAGTAATATTTCAATAAGAACTTAGGTGAGACAAACTTACCCTAAAGTTTCATGTTGCAAGGATTACTTTATAAATTTACATGATAAACCTTTGCTAACCTTGTTTTTTATTGTAGTTATTATTATTTTTTATTTATCTAAAAGTCTTAATTGTAGCAACCATTTGGAATAACCGTCGATCCCAATAAAATTGATGGAAGGCATATCCCTGCAATAAGAAAATGCAAGGTCTTTAACCAAAGTAGGAAAGTGCCTTTTCACCACATAGCCCTTGCTAACGATGGAACTTCAGTGCACTACAAAGTCTTTAGCTTGTTGGAATTTGTCAGACCCTTTTTACAGAGTTGTTAGTGCCAGTCTACGCACGTTCAATTTTCTTGTGATGTTATTTGTTGGCACTTTTAATGAAGTTATTACTTTGTGTTCAATTGTGATGCAGCGTCAATCTTGGTAATATCAATAGAGATTGATTCCCTACTTTGAGAAGATGCTCAAACTTTACATAATGCTGGGAAGTGCCAATGCACCATGTGGCACAATAGGACCAAGCTTTAAGAAGGGTGCTGAGTCACGCCAATTTGCAAAGCTTTGATGAATAGGAGTGCATCATTGGTGCAACATGACATGTATATGCCAAGTTAGAAATGATGAAGTCATGGGTGTTGAAATTCTAAGAGTTAATATTGTAGTTTGTACCATTGTCAAACTTGTCAGAACATGTTTGATTTTCTAGTGATATTATTGGTTGGGAGAAGATAGTAGGCTCTTTCTTAATGCCATATCTTTATGTTGTCAATCTAAGGAAGATCAATGACAAGTCCTTTACTACTTCATAAAAATGCAAGGAGTTTAACCAAAGCAAGGAAGTGTTGTGTTGACACTTGTCTTAAGTAATGACAGATGAGGTGTCACATATAGCTCTGAGGTATGTTTAATCCACTATTGATCTTAGCATGATCAATGGCTAGCGCTTAGTTGGAAGATGAAAATGAAAGAACGTTAGATAAAGTAGGCAAGTGCCTTGTTGATAGGTGTCATATGCCAGTATGAAAAATTTAATCTATTCATTGATCAAGGTTTTCGACTTGGTGTTAAAAGATGTTTTTTACTCCACTCTTGATCTTTGATAGATCAATGGACAATGCTTTCCTTCTTGATGAAATTGCATGAACTTTAAATAATGGGAGCAAGCACCTCAATGAAACTTGTCCATGCTGATGTAATGATGGGTGTTTACATCACTTTAAAATATACAGACTGTTCCACTGTTGATCTTTTAAAGATCAACGACTAGCAATTACCCACTTTTAGAAAGTGATCGATATTTAGATATTTCAAGGAAGCACCAACATTACATGTAGTAGATAATAAAATCATGAATCCACCCTTCTCAAAGGTAATAATTAATTCTTTTCCATGGCACTTGTCAGAGTTCATTGGTTCAGAAGGTGATATTTTATTGGTCAAGTTAGCTAACTAGATGTTATAAGGATACAAATTTTTGTGATCATCGAACTATGCAAGATCAAAGGTTGGCGCTTACCTACATTATTGCATGACATTTAAATAATGTAGGAAAGTGCTGATCTGACCAATGTCAAGGTGGGACCAATTGTGATGGATATGTGCTGAGTTGTGCCAAGCTAGAAAGAGGTGTTGAAGTGTAATGCTAGCTGGATCTCAATAGTAAAGGTTGTACTTCAAAGATGTTTGAATCCTCATATCCGTTGATCTTTTGAAGATCAATGACTAGTGCTTACCTACTTTGAGAAGATGCTCAAACATTAAATAATGTGGGGAAGCACCTATTTGACACATGGGTGGGAGTTCTAAACTTTAAAGCAGTTTTCTTTTTCAAATAAAGACATCCTATGTTGTAAGATCAATAGATGAAATTCAAACTTGAAGCATGACATGACATTAATAGCTAAAAGGAATTAATGGGCCTTAGTACTCTTTCGTGTGATTTCAATGTCCTAGTATAATTCATGATTTCACCATTATTGAGTCACATAATCATGACAAGCTATCAGAGTGCAAGGTTTTTTCAGAGCTAGGGCACAAATTCTACAAAGTATTCAGCAAAATTACAGCAAATTACATAGAAAAAGAAGAACAATTCAGTGACTAAGTGATTTTTAGCCATTCAAAATCAAGAGATTAGCATTGTGTGAACTTAAAATTTTCAAAAGATTCCTCCACAAAAGGAATTCTACAGTCATACTGATTATCTTAAGAAGTCTATGCATGATGATTTTCTTGAACAATTTCCACTGTCTATAAATGAAATTCGCAATGGGAGAGAGCTTATCTGAAAGAACCCTAGGTTGATTGTAGCTGAGGGTTTCTATGACAAGGCTAATTGCATAAGAGATGCCCAGGTTTCTATGGGAAGATTAGAATTATTCAAAAAAAAATTTGCTGAGAGAAACCTAGACAACCTTATGAGCAATGTTTGGGAATTTGATATTGGGAAATTAGTAGTCCTTGGGGTTTCTTTGACATGAATCTACTAGTTGACTTGCCTAAAAGGTATGATCATATTACTAGAGAAAATCTCTTTAGGGTTTCTCCTAAATTGATTATTGAGGTTTTCAACCTCAACCCTAAATGTGTTGTGTGTGATATGGATGACCTCAAACCAAGGTATGATGCACAAAGAATGTATCTAAGAGTAGGGCCTCTGCAACAACATTTTACCATAATTGATACATTACCCTTGGTCATGTCCACTACTCTAAAGCCATTAATCAAGAAATACTTCAATCCTAGGGCTCAAGCTTTGTACTTCACCCTCTAGAAAATTTTTGGAATGGACGAGGAGGAATACATCTAGGGCTTTGTTGTTCTATTATGGCTCAAACATTACAATTTGGAATGTGTCGTATTCTTGATTTTTCCACTTTCCTTGCACAAGAAATTCATAATGGTTTAGTGAGGATATCATAAGGAAAGGTAAACAAACCCTTTTGCTGGTACTCCTTTCTTATGCACATATGTCTTTATAAAGGAGTTACCTTTTTCTCTAAAGCGATGGAATTGGAGTTAACAAAAGATGGTGAAAAGTTACCAGTCTAGTTATGGAGTGCTGACATGACTTGGGAAGCTAGGAATGCCACTTATGTGAGATTTGATAGATATTTTGTATCTAGGCTCATATTTCTTTTTAGAGGTGATAGCCCTAGGATCCTGTAGTCTCTATTAGAGTTGATTAGACCCAAAGATCAGGCAAAAGGACTCTAGGCTAGTCACAATTGGGGGGATATATTCCCATATAATATTTCTATAGTGCTTACAGTGTATGGTTTCTTGGGAAAACCTGATGTCCTACCTTTTCATGTGACTTTGAAGATAGGGATAGCATAATTACTGTGGTGGGCCGAAACTATTAAGGAAAGAGACATGATTGGTACAAGTGAAGGTACTTTCTTCCCGATTGTCAGTCTAGCATATGATTTTGTTTTTGTAATGAAGGGATGTAGGAAACTCAATTTTTTTTGGATAGATACAATATGGAAAAATCCCATGCAAGGTACATTGATCGAGAGGGATTTTATGATCTTTTGAGAGAGAGGACAAAAGCCAAAAATATTACACAGCAAGTATATTTCCCTAAGGATATTATTAGGAATATCTTCTCATTACAAGAGTAGGAGGTTAGGAAAGAAAAGTAGATAGTGTTTAGTAAAGTTCTAGAATTCATTAATGCTTTTGACCCTGATTATAATTGTTTAAAAGATAAAAAAATATTGGGGGGCCAAAATGCATGTTAATGAATAATATTGCTGAAATGATGCAAACCATGAATGAGAAGAAGGCTACATATGTTAAAGCATATCTTGATAAAGTAGCAAAGGTGGAGAGAAGAATTAATAGTAGGATGATTGTTGCTCCAGGGTAGTACACATTGCAGAAGAGGGTAGGGTACATTTTGGTTCAGAACATACAACAAGCTCCCCCTCATAAAAGGCCAAGGCCAGAAAGCCCACCTGCATCTAGTGCACCAAAAAGATAGAAGCTAGAAAAAGGGTCCTCTTCTCAAGTGGAAGAATATTCACCAACTCAATCTGTAGTTTGAATAGAAGATGAGGCATCTTTGAAAGAATAGTTAAGATAGATGGGTGGGGATAGAGATGTAATTGTTACTTCTGTAGACATAGAAAGAGGAGTGCCTTAAGAGTGTCCTATCCCCTCCTTGGACCTCACAGTTGTTGCTTATCAAGGTAAGGAAATAGACCCAATTATTGCTCAAGCTTCATAGAAATTCACTGATGATGAGAATTTTGTTAAATCTAGGGCTTTTGCACAATTTTTATGGAGAAAAAATATAGGAAATTTTGAAAAGGCATGCAAGAAAATAAAGACAGAACAACCCAGTAAACTAGACTCTGATATTAAGGAAGAGGTAAAGTCTAAATTTTTGAGTGATTTTTCCCAGTTAACACCTAAGGCCAAGAGGAAATTAGTGAGGAAGTTAGGAGTTCTAATTTTTCCTGAGTGGGACATAGCTAATGCTATGATTTTTGTTTCAATTAGAAAGGAAAAAATGTGCAGTATAAGCTAGAGGAATAAATATTATAAGCACATAGGGGAGTCAAATTCAGTAATGATCATCAAGCCTTGGTAATTTGGCCAATTGAAAAAGGAGATAAGACTAGAATACAAGAAATTTATAATGCAGAACATACTGGTACTCTCACAATATATAGGGTTGATGAAGTGAGTAGTCAAAAAATCACAAACATGGCTAAAGATATACTAGAGTTTGGGTCTACAATGTTTGGAAAAGAACAAGATAGGTTCTTAGAACTCAATACCCAATTTGAAAAAGTATTGAAGGTATATTAGGAAAGGGGCAAAAAAATACAATCAATGGAAAATTAGATATTGCAAATGGATAAGTAGCTTGGGAAGAGAAAGATGGGAGAATTGAGCAGGCCAAGAATTGTATATCCCCAGCTACCAGTTGAGCCATTTAAATCAAATCCCATTGTTGAAATACTAGAGACCCTACAGAGCCTTGAATTCTGCATTGCAGATGAATTTGAAGAAGAGAAGAATAAATTGTATGCAATGCATGTAGAATTGAGTAATCAATATGAAGAAAACCTAAGGCAATCTATAATGTACTTGATAGATAGAATTGAATGGACAACATTTTATAATTATTTGGCAATAATTTTAGCTATTTGGGATGAAGTAAAATGGAATGAAGATAAATTGATATCCATTGTACAGAAGTGGAGTGAAAAAAATAATGACATTACTACTATGTGCATCTATCATCCAGTTGTTATGTCACCAAATAGAAAAGATTTTTGATCTACTAAATATGTGGGAAGATTTTGATAATAAACAAGTTTTTATTTAGAAATGAATAACAATTTGACTCTCCAAGTATATAACTAAGAAGATTGACCTTTTTTCATGTGCTCTCAAAAAAGTTGATAGAATAAAAGAAAAGGAAGAATGGAAAAGAGAATTTGATGAAATATTTTGCCAAAGAATGAGTAATGTTGTAAATGAAAAGGGGCATCTACTATGGGAAATGACCAATGAAGAGTTGGTTAAAGTGTAGTTATTTTACAATATTATTAGGAAGGATCTTGTCAAAATAGAAGCAGCTAGAAATTTTGTAATAAAAGTGCAGAGGGAAATCTTAAACTTTGATTAACCTGATGATATTGCTTTCAATGAGTGGAAACATAAACTTATGTCTGCAAAAGAAATGACAGAAGATGATGGGGTAGAAGAAGATGTAGAGCTAACTATTAATTTAATAGTCCATGATGAAGATGATGAAAACCCTTGAGTCAAGGTAAGCTTGCAAGTAATAGAACAAGACACATCACTCTCAAGATTGATAGCCACATACTCCAAAGAATTAGAGTAAAAAGATAACAAATCGTTGATTTCACAATTTTGGAAGTGCAACAAAAAAGTGGTTCACCTAAATGAATATTTTGATGTAAAAGTATTTCTGTTACACATGTTTTTGTCATTTATGATAGCAAACACTTGTTAAAAATCTTTTCTCTATAGGACAGCTGTCAATTCTCTATGCCTAAAGCTTGTTGCATCTCACACTATATAAGTGAGATTCCAAGGCTAGAGAAGGGTCTGATTTCTAATACAATTTTAGTTTATATTAAGTATGGTTTGGTCTAGTTTAATGGTACAAAACTTATGATGTACTCTTTTTGCAAATACTTCAGAATATATTGATGTTACAGAGGTCTAATGTCTTTTCTAGAGTCATTTTGAGTTTTATTACAATTGTATATAAAGCTTCAAAGGAGATTAATACAAAATTGAACTGTCCTCATATCTATTCTTTCTTAATTTTGTCTCCATTGTTATTACTTGGTTATTCTAATATTGTGTGAGCAAAGTTTGTCTAGTTGAATGCAATCCACTTAGATTGTATATCAATTCATTATTGCTATTGATTCAATAAATTAAGTAAATTCTTTAGTGAATCTGATAGGGTTGCTATGGTAATAGAAAAGATGTCTATAAGAATGAATTCCAGTAAGAATTGTTGATAGTATTGGTTGTAATGCAATCAATTAGATCTATAAATATAATTAGATTCTAAATCCCAATGGACAAGGCACTGCTTAGTTAATCCAATCTGCAAATAGATATATTATGAATAGGCACCAAGCTTAAAATTGAAATCAGCTTTATTTTACTATTTGAAGAGTTTCAAAGATGGTCATCACTTGTTTTCATGTAATCTCTCAGCCTTAGTTAGCTACTATTGCTGGAAATATTTGTGAATATGAGAAGAATTGTGACCAAATCTACTTATAAGGGATGTATATCATCTAAAAATGTCAAGGAATGGAAAAAATATGTATATGTTAGTGATAGAAGATGAGAATCAAAATGAAACTAATAGGATTCTCATAAAACAACATTCAGTTGAATCATCCCCTAGGTATACCCACCTTGGTTCTACAGAGCCTAAAGAGTAGAAAACCATTCCTAGTTTTGTTGAAATTGGATCCAAATAATATGCATACAGAATTGTTAATGGGAAGTAGCTAGTCCTTATATTTTTGAGTATTATTATCTTGGTATTGAGCTTTTGTTGTTCAATAGTTAACAAAACACTAACAAAATGGTGACTCTACTGGTGAGTTGTCCAACACATGTGTAAGAAGTATTGCAATTTCTTTGGTCATGTTATGTATGTGATTGTCATATTATTTTAGTACTATTTGTTGTTATGGTGGAATTTTTTTAGTGACAAACCTTGAGAATTTTTTTTTAAAAAGGAAAGGAAACCCAAAAGCCACATCTGTAAATTGAGGTATACAACCCTTTCAAGTGTCTTATATATCAAGTTAGAGTTGTAGTCTTATGATTTTTGTGATTGGTTCCTCAATGTGTCACATATGTTTACATTATCTTGTGTCCTTTCCCTAAAGCCAGGAGTTATTTTATTGTTACTTTTCCCTAAGAATAGGGTGGCAACTTAGTCAAGGTTTTTAACCTAGTGCTTATGTGATAAATAGTAAAAATGGCTAACAAAAGGAAAAAAACACCAGAGCCAATCCTAATGTACCAATGTATATTGAATTACCTCAAGGTGATAGGAAGAACCTAAACAAGAAAAAGGTAGACCCAAACCCCACCTGGAAACCAAGAGGTAGAGTATTAGTTAATTCTCAATACCAACTAGTGGTAGGGAGAGAGTCTTCTTGACTCAGCTCTAAATTAGAAACCACAAGACTCCTAGGAGGAATATTTAGTACCTCATTACTAGATGAAAGAACCTATCAAGACAAGAATATGTCACCAGTAGGAAATGCATCCCCTAGGCTAGATTTGATAGATGAGATGAATCATAGGCTAGGACTTAGGAGTTCATTTGAGGATCCTTTTAATAAAGTAGAGTGGTCCCATACATGGAAACCAATCTTATAGATTTAGATGATCCTACTGATTTAAAAGCCACTTCTGCAAATCCTAAAGAAGTACGATCAAAGATAGGAGTTTTGAAGAAATGGGTTGCTGACGATGAAGCTAAATATGTTCATCTAGAAAAGGAAAGAGAGCAAGCCACCCTAGATGCCATTGTTGAAAGAGATAATTTTCTTAGAATGATGGCTACCTTAAAAGGAAAAAAGAAGAAGTTAGAAGAAAGAACTTCAATCCTTCATGTTGATGTCTTCGAAGATGTAGATAGCTTGAGAACCAAAGTTTAGGAACAAGAAAAGCTTCTAAGCCAAAGACAATAACCTGTTATTTCCAAAATTCAAACCTACAAACTTGTCCAAAATAACTAGGAAGAACCTATTGTTAAACAGACAAATAAAGGAAAAGGTAAAGCTGTAGGAATCTATATAAATGAGCCATAGGTATTAGCAAGTAAATTTGTAAACCCTGCTATGTCAAAATTAGATTTAGATATGGAAAAGGCTAGGAAATAAAAAGACCTTTCAAAGGAACTCAAAAAGATTGAGAATGAATCCCAAGCTGTAGAAACTAGGAGAAAAATCCAGTTCATAAAGTCTAATTCTAAATTGGTTTCATAGCCAAACTTATCTGTCCTAGCTACAATTTTCTTACCTGCTTGTGGACCGGTAATTTCAAATTAGGGAATATCTCAATCTACCCCTATCTTATCATCCACCATTAGTACTCAGGTCCCTATTGTCCAAAACCAAAAATCTCAAAGTGTTGTTCACAACCAAGCCAATGTAGCAAGCACCTCAAATGTTGTTGGTTTTTAGAAGAAGCCCATTTACATGGAAAAATATAGACAAATTTCATTTGTAGGTATTCCTAGTTCTCCACACCCTATATCTTTTGATTTAAAAGATAAAGATGTCAAGTTCTTTGGAAATAATGTTGTTACTAGTGAAGAGCACTTGAGAATTTTCATAGATATGTTAAATGACATTGAAGTTGAACATGAGGATGTGGTGATGAAGTTATTTTTTCATTCATTGACTAAAGATGGGAGAGATTGGTTTAGAAGATTACCTGATGACAACATTAGTTCATGGAGTGATTTGGAGAAATTATTTAAAGAGCAATATGGAGATAATACTAATATTGGGTTTATGTTGAATGATTTCAATAACATCAAGAAGAGACCTAATGAATTTACATTTCATTTCAATGTGATATTCCAAAAGGGGATGTACAAATTGTTCCAAGTTATGACATTTAATGAGGATGATTGTCTCACAACCTATCTTAATGCTTTTGGTAGCAAGATGGCTTTCCAGTTGAGGGATAAAGATCCTAAAACTTTGAGGGATGCTTATAAGATTGTAGTGAATATTGAAAATTATAGGAAAGCATCTAGAAAGCGTGGTAGGAGAGATGATCCAAATTTGTTCAACCCCAAGAGTAACAACAAAAGGGAAGTTGATAAAACTCCTGGAGGAAAGAAACTTGAAGAACCCACAATAGGTCAGGTGTTGGACTTGTTGAAAAAGATGAACCCAACTACTTTCAATACACATAAGCCACAACAAAAATTTCAATAGATAATCCAGAATGTAGAACTCCCCTTATACCACTCAATGGAAGGATGGTAAGCCAATTCTTAGCCAAATCCAGAATGTAAAAGATAAAGGCACACCAGATCCTCTGAAAAGAAGGTTTTTTAATATGACTGATGATGTGCCATGGTGCATCATATGTCAATCACCTCACTCTTTAGATTATTTTTTAGTTTCTTGGTCATTTTTTTTAGATCATAGTTCACAAAATGAGGAGGAAGAAGAAAAAAATCCATGATGATGTAAGTTGTAATATGGTGAAAATGTGTAATGATTGCATTGATTCTGATTTGGAGGAAACTAAAAGTGATCTTGAAAATAGGAGAGTTACCTATCACTTACATCATCAATAAGTGTTCTTACATGAAAAAGGTTTTGATGAAGATCAGGTCTATGTTACATCTTTTGGAGTGGGTCATGTAAGCTTAAGAATGCCCTCTAAAGAGGAGATTGATAGGATCACTGCAGAGATGATTTCTCAATTGCATAGCAATTACAATTTGAGAAGTTGAACAATTAATAATGATGTTGGGAAGCCTTCTAGTATATTCATAAAGGATGTTACACACAAGATGAAAGATGAAGACAAGAAGGCTAATGTATTGATAGTTAAAGTTAAAGACATCAAAACCAAGAAGTGGGAACCTAAGAAGAAGGTTCAATTCCAAACAAATGAGACAGAAAAAGCAATTGTTCAAGAAAAGAAATTAGGATCAAATACTGTCAAGCAAATAATAGTGCTTGTTGTTCAAAAGATTTCAACTCTAGGTATTATTGTGAAACCCACTATATCTAAACCTATTGATATTATATCCATGTTGTCACAAATTACTGTTAATATACCTTTATCTAAACTATTTAGAATTGAACAGCATAAAAGAAAAGCTTTGTTATGGTTGGGCAGGATAGGAAATAATAACCATATTGTAGAACAAAATACCATTCAACAAACCCCATTAGTAGTAAAGGATAGTGATATTATATCTAAAATTTGCAAAATGTTATTGGATGATTCATTAGTAGCATAAATAGAATATATTCACCCCTTCTTTCTCAGTCTAATTATAAAAGGAAAAACCCTAAAAAATTGCATGATAGATTTAGGAACCTCTAACACCATTATGCCCTTTAAAGTAATGGAAGCCCTAGGGTTGAAAGTAGACACTAAGAATGGAAAATAGAGAGGTATGTATGCTAGAGAAGTTCCAATTATAGGTACTATCAATTCTCTACCATTTAAGCTAATTGCATACCCTGAGGTAGAATTGACTATGTCAGTCCTTGTAGATGATATTCCTCCACATTATGGGATGTTTCTCTCTAGAAAATGGAGTTCTGCTACGGGAGGTAACCTACAATGTGACCTAACCTATGAAATTTTTCACATAGGAGATAAAATTTTAAAAGTAGACAGAGAGCCAAGGGTCAGTCCTATTTTGGGAAAAGGAATTGACAAAGATTCAACTTGTTTCTTAGACATGGGTGTGAATGAATTAAGAGATGAGTTAATTACCCAAGAAGTTGAGAAGTTTCTTGTTGTGATTAAGCATGAAGTTGAGTGTTGTATAGATTCACCAATATTATGGACCATGTATTTTGATGGGGCTAGCTCTAAGGAAAGTTTTGGGGTAGGGGTGGTTTTTGTTTCCCCTAAATTTTTCATGCACCAACAATATAGCTAAATATGAAGCTTTTCTATTAGGTTTGAAAGTTGCATGCTATAGGTGATTCCTAATTGGTTATCTCACAGATAATGGGAAAATATGTCTCTAAAATTCAAACATTGAAATAGTATAGAAATGATGTCTAGGATCAAATAGAATCCTTTGATGCATTTGGTATTTTATGGAAAGATAGATCTCAAAATAATATGGCAGACCTTTTACCAAATGTAGCGATTAAACCACATGATGTATCATTTGCAAGAATTTCACAGATTAAGGTCTAGAATAGGCCTTCAATAACTAACAATATTGAACATTGGAAAGTATTTGAAGATGACAAAGGAATTGTGAATTTCTTTTTGAATGAAGATAAATACCATGGTCAAGAGTTAGACTGTAGTGATTTGGTTGAAACCACAGATGGGAAGGAAAGAAGCTTTTGTTAAGATGTCATACAATTAGAGACTAGTAAAGTACCTAAGGGTCTAGTTGTTTTAGAGAACATGTTTGAAAACCAAGATAGGGTAAGACTTGGGGCTAAAGATTGTAAACCTCAAGAGCTTTAAGAGATAAATTTGGGTACTAATGAGGCCCCTAAGAAAGTTTTTATCAGTCAAAATTTGTCAACTAAAATTAGAAAGCCTTTTATTGACCTATAGAGAAAATATCGACATGTTTTTGCATAGTCATATGATGACCTAAAGGCTTATAGAGAAGATTTGTTTCAATGTGTTATATCATCAAAGGATAATGTAAAACCTTTCAGGTAGAAGCAGAGACCTATAAATCTTACCTTAGCAACCAAAATGCAAGAAGAACTGATGAAACTAAGAATGGAGGGATAATTATGCCTATTAGGCATTCCACTTGGGTCTCAAATCTAGTTTTTGTCAGGAAAAATAATGGGGACATCAGACTATGTGTAGATTTTGGAAACCTAAACATTGCTTCTCTAAAAGATAATTATGGGTTGCTAAACATGGAGGCTATGTTACAACAACTGACTAGTTTTGAGTTGATGTCCATGAAGGATGGGTTCTTAGGGTATAACTAGGTCCTGGTGAAGGAAGATGAGTAGTTTAAGACAACATTTACAACTCCATGGGGAACTTATCTGTATGTGAGAATGCCTTTTGGATTGATTATTGTTGGTGCAACTTTTCAAAGATCTGTGGATGTAGTTTTCCATGAGTATATCAATAAGTTCATGATTGTATACCAAGATGACCATAAACCTTATTTAAAAAAGGTTTAAGACCATTGTATACTTTTGGAGAAGATTTTCATCAAAGCCTTAGAATATGGAGTGCCATTAAACCCTAAGAAGTGTGCATTTGGGGTAATTGAATATAAACTATTGGGATATATAGTATCAAAGGATGGAGTGAAAATAAATCCTGAAAGAGTCGTAGCTATTGATAAGGTACTTAGACCAAAAAATGTAAAAGGGATACAATCTTTCTTTCAGCATGTAAACTACCTAAGGAGATTTGTTACAAATTTTGCTAAGATTAGTAGGCCTATTTCAAAAATGCTTAAGAAAGGAGCTATTATTAATTGGGATGGTGAACCTTCACAAGCATTTTAGGACATTAAGACTACTATAAAAAAGGCTCCAGTCCTTAGGACCCCTAACTACACAAAACCTATGCACATATTTTCTTTTGCATCTTTCCATACTGTAGCTACAATTTTGTTACAGAGGAATGAAGAAGGCTATGAACAATATATTTTCTTCTTTAGTAAATCATTGCAACCTACTAAACTACAATTAGAGATAAATGAGAAGCAATCTTATGCTTTGGTTAAGACTGTTAAGGCTTTTATGTGTTATTTGGTAGGAGCCACTGTCATTGCATTTGTACCTAGTGTTGCTATAAAAGACATATTTTCTCAAAAAGAAGTTTCAAGTAGAGGATGTAGGTGGATCAACAGGATCAAAGAATTAAACATTGAAATATAGATAACAAAATTGGTAAGAGGTCAATGATTAGCTAAGCTTATGGTTCAATCTAATTTGGATGCTAATCAGATAAATACAGTAGCAGATGACCTAAGATTTGATTTATGTGATATGAATCACTATGAGTGGTATGCTAATGTTCTATATTATCTACAACAAATGGATGATCCCTCCCATTTGACTAAAAGTGAGAAAAGAAGTACTAAGTTACAACCTATTTGATATATCATTGTCAAAAACAATTTATGGTGGAGAAACTTTGAGGGAATGCTACTAAAGTGTGTTGATCAAGAGAAATCAAAAGAAGTGTTGAATGAAATGCATGCTAGAGTATTTGTAGGGCATTATATGGCCAAAACTATTGCACATAAGGTAATAAAAGCTAGATTTTGGTGGCCTTCCTTATTCAAAGATGCCCAGATAATGATTAGAAAATGTGATGCCTATCAAAGATTTGTAGGTAAGTTGAAATTTTTGAGAAATACTCCACTAAAGTTAGTAGAGGTTCAAGAACCATTTCAACAATGGAGAATGGACTTCATAGGATAAATTTCTCCTAAGTCTAGTATAGGTTATTCATGGATCTTAGTTCCTACTAATTATTTCACAAAGTGGGTAGAGGCGATTACAACAAGAAATGCAACTAGTAAGGTTGTAAATAATTTTCTTCTCAACCACATCATTTCAAGATTTGGTTGCTCACAAAAAATTGTGACAGATAATGCAATGTGCTTTTGATCTGAAGAATTCATAAAAATTTATGAAAAATATGGAATCACAAGAACAACGTCTTCTCCTTATCATCCACAAGGAAATGGACAAGCTAAATCCATGAACAAAAGCCTGTTGAAAGTTATTAAAAGAACCCTAGATGATAACAAGAAGGCATGGGATTCCAATTTGCAATTAACAATATGGGTTGATAGGGTAGCTATGAAAAATGCCATTGGTGTAGCACCTTTTGACATTGTATATGGAATCCACGCAATGATACCTTAGAATAACCTAGTGGGCTTGTATAACTACATTCAAGTGTATGATGAGGATATCATTGATGATATGCAAGAAAGATTGGATGAGTTAGTTGGACTAATTGAGACCAGGAAAGAGGCATTAATCAGAAATCAGATGTTACAACTACAGGTCAAAGAACTCTATGATAAAAGGATAGTGAGCAAGAAATTTGAAGATGGAGATTTAGTTCTCATGTGGGATGCTAGGATTGAGGATAAAGGAAAAATTGGTAAGTTTGATCCTATATGGTTAGGTCCCTACCTAATTGAAAATAGATGGGGAGAAGACTCTTAAATTCACAAGGATTTTTCAGGCAACATTCTTGAATTGCTAGTTCATGGATAGTTCTTGAAGAGGTATTTTTCCAAAAAAATACTTGTTTCTTCCATGAATAGTAGTCTAGGTTCCCTTGTATATTTTGTAAAATATTTTTATCTTATGTATAGTTCTTGTGTATTTTTTGTTCTATGTTTTTGCTCTCTCAAAGTTGTCAGAAGTAAAAAGGTCAAGCTTGTAGTTTGCTTCCCCCAGGGATTTTGAAACCTCATATGAATTCTACTTATTCATTGTCCCCAGACAGAGCCACTATTGACCTAGTTTTTTACCATTCTTGTTTTGTTGCATTTAGTAGTGAAAAACCTTAAGTGTTTATTTTAAAATCTTGAAATTAGGTCAAAACCCTAGGTGAGATTCATGAATAATGCTAATGGTTTTATTCTATTTTTTCCTAGCCTTTGAAATTTTCTAAAAATAATATTTCAAAAAGAACTTAGGTGGGACAAACTTACCCTAAAGATTCATGTTGCAAGGATTACTTTATAAATTTTCATGATAAACCTTTGCAAACCTTGTTTTCAATCGCAATTATTATTTTGAATGTTTTATTTAAAAGTATTAATTGCAGTAGCCGTTTGGACTAACTGTAATCCACTAAAATTGACTAAAGGTAAATCCTTACTATAAGAAAATGTAAGGTCTTTAACCAAAGCAGGCAAGTGCCTTTGACCCATGTAGCCCTTTCTAACGATGGAACTTCAGTGTACTGCAAAGTCTGTAGCTTGTTGGAAATTTTCAAACCCTTTTTGCAGAGTTGTTAGTTCTAGTCAATGCATGTTCAATTTTCTTGTGATTTTATTGCTTGGCACATTTAATGAAGTTATTACTTTGCATTCAATTTTGATGCATCGTCGATCTTGGTAAGATCAATAGAGAGTGCTTCCCCACTTTGAGAAGATGTTCAAACTTTACATAATGTGGGGAAGTGCCAATGCACCCCTTGGCATAGTGGGAGAAAGGTTTGAGAAGGTTGTTGAGTCACATCGAGTTGTAAATCTTTGATGAATTGGAGCACATTCATTGGTGGAACATGACATGTATATGCCAAGTTGGAAATGATGATGTCATGGATATAGAAATTGTAAGAGTTAATATTGCAGTTTTTACTACTATCAGATTCGTCAAACAAGTTTTATTTTTTGGTGATATCATTGGTCAAGAGAAGATAGCAGACTCTTTCTTAATTTCATATCTTTATATTCTTGATCTAAGGAAGATCAATGATGAGCGCTTCACTACTTCATGAAAATGCAAGGAGTTTAACCAAAGTGGGGAAGCATTGTGTTGACACCTCTCTAAAGTGATGTTAGGTGAGGTGTCACATATAGCTTTGAGGTATGTTTTATCCACCATTGATCTCAGCATGAGAAATAGCTGGTGCTTAAGCACAAGATGAAAATGAAAGAACTTTAAATAAAGTGGGCAAGTGCATTGTTGACATCTAGCATATGATGATGTCATCATTGCATACCCTAAAGGTAGTTACTACTCTTGATAGATGTTATATGCCAGTATGACATATGTAATATATTTATTGATCAAGGTCTTAGACTTTATGCTAAAAGATGTTTTTTATCATCATTGATCTTTGATAGATCAACAAACAGTGCTTTCCCACTTGATGAAATTGCATGAGCTTTAAATAATGTGGGCAAGTGCCTCAATGACACTTGTCCATGTTGATATAATGATGGGTGTTCACGTTGCTTGAAAATATGTAGACTGTTCCACCATTGATCTTTTGAAGATCAACAACTGGCACTTACCTACTTTTAGAAAGTGATCAATATTTAGATAAAATGGGATATCTTGTAAAATACATGTACTAATATATATTAGTCTTAAAGACTGTGAAAATTTGACTTGTGCTTTTTTGTATTGAGTTTTTGAAATAGTTTCTACATATATTAATATACTTAATGGGGATTTCAAGCTCTTTTGTAGCTTGTATCATTTTTGAAATGTTTTGCAGTCAATCTAGAAAGGGATAGGAAATCTATTGCTCCAGTTTCATGCCTATGGGAATCATAGAACACCAAACAATTTACTATGAGATGTTTGTCTCAACCCTCTCCTTACCCAATAACAATAGCTCAAATCTTAGGTACACTATAACTTTCATTAGTTTCATGTAAAAGCTTTATGTAATAAAAAAATATTTCACTAAATTAATGAAGCATTCATAAGCATAGTAGAATCAAGCATTTCTATTCTAGATAAAGCTACAACATATGTTAATAGGCTAGAGTTATAGAAGGCATTCCATGTGCACCTCATTGGATGCATCAACAACTGGTAGGCTTGTGATGAGTAAATACAAATCCTTATCTATAGTAATATAATTCCATAGCAAGTTTTTAAATCTATTCTTTTGATGGGATTTGATGGAATTAAAATTAGAACTATGACAGAAAGGTAGTAGATATGGTTTCATAGTTCATGAGAATGAGTGCTAATATTTTGGGTAAAAAATTTTGTTCTACTTTATTTGAATCAATATGATAGATTATATCTAGATACATAAAATTATATCAATCTATAAAAATATAAAATCTTACTAATCTAATTTATCTTAGCATCTAATAGTTTAACATGGTTTCAATTCATAGCGTGCTTCATTATGATCATCTCAATATAGAAATACCCACCACAAGTTTGCTGATAAACTTTTTAATGCTGGTATTAAAGTATTAATTTAGAGGTAACAATCCCATATTTTTGAATAAAATATTAAATAATTAGTACATCGGATATAATAAGTAGGTAAGGTTTGTATGAATATGGATAATGAATTCTCATACTGATACCCTAACATTGAAGTAGATAAAAAAATTTATTGTTCTCTATTATCTCAAAGGTAACACCTCAATTATGAATTAGTCATAAAGGAATCTCTAATAAGTTAAATTTCATATGTAGGAAGTGTTAAAATGACCAAGTTTCTATTTCCTATGTCATGCTTGGATGATTTTCAAATAGACTACACTACTATGGGAACATCGCCGAACTTCTCAAGTATTCACAATATTCACACTAACTTTTGGTTTATAGATAAATATATATATAAAGTTGGAGAGTAATTAATTTATTTCAACAAAATGTATGTCTTTTTTAAATAGTATGAAGGAACTTATTGCATGTACATTTTACCTAACTATATTTCCAATGTGATTCTATACTTGTAGATATTTTAATTTCAACTAGAGTGCATTGGGAAATAGAGAAAGATGTAGTGTCTTTTAACTTTTAACATTTCCTAGAATGATTGTTAAATAGACTAGAGGATGATTTTTTTAATCAATGTGGCTTATATTGTATTTAAAAGGGGGTTGAACACTCTTACCTAGGATAGCATTAGTTGGCTTTGAGGGTGGAACCCTGCTGCATTCATATGCTCTGCAAGTCCAGAAAAGGAAGTTAGCCTCTGTACAAAAGGAAACAAGAGAAATGCAATATAAATTTTTCAAATGGTTGTGAAAAAATAGAGTGTATTAAACTTACATCATTATATTTATCTGCAATGCTTTAAAATCGTATCATCCATTGATATTATAAAAGTTCCATTAATCTTGAAGGTTAGTAATAGGTGGACAACTGTGGACATTTCTTTTTTGTAACTATCAAAAGGTATTTTTGCAAGGTGTGGAAAGTGTTTTTAAAGAAGTTTCTCATTCATTGTGTAGTTAATGATGCCTTCATCAATCTTGACAGTACATTGTAGAGAGGCTGGTAAGCAAATGTGGTATCTTTTGCACATGTGAGTTAGTTTGCTACATTTTCTATTGAAATTTCTACTGATGCAACTGAGTGGTGACAGGTGGTGTAGAGTAATTGATATGGAGGGAGATATGGATTCTTTGGCTTTAGTATTCCATATATCTATAATATTTGGAAAATATTTAAGGAATTCTAAGTTAGTAATGCTAGACATTTTAATTCTCAATTTACTATGAGTTAGAGTATATAGTTGATCTTGATACTAGCCTTTGTGTAGCAGGAAGCCAAGTCTTGCAAACAAGCTTTTGCACATGCATCATTGAGAAGGTTGATGAAAGTTGATGGGGTTGACTTTATCAAAGTTGAACCAATTGGTCCACTATGGATAACATTTTTGAGGAGGACAAGTGGCATCCTTGAGGAGGCCAATATTTTTTTTAGTGTTGTGAAGGCTATAGCATGGTTATCTGAAACTGTCACCTGTAGGAAGGTGGAAATTGTTAGGTCCAACATAAACATAAATGCTAAGGATGATAGTAGCGACATGTTGGAATTTAATGCAAGGAGCTTACTATAGCTGGGTCATATATATTTTCTCCATCTTTGATATGAAGGTAAATTTTAGATCCTGGTTGATATTTGGCTGCAACAAGTACAACCAAAGTTTCGTATGGGTATGGATTTTTTGAGTGGACCAGTCGAGAAATTGTCATATTGGGCATGAGCTTGCACTAGTTACAAACTTTTCCAATGGTTTGGATACATGTTTTTGCAATGACTTGGAGACAATATTCAACATCTCCTCTTTCAAATTAGCCTCTTTTTCTAATTGTGAAATCTGACTACCGTACACTTGCACTAGGGAAAAGCTTAGGAAGGTGTGTTTCTAGTTGTTTGTTGGTAAAATTAGTAGTGATAGTTGTTTGCCCTATTCTATCTACAAGATCAACATGAGCAATGTGTGCTTTTGATGGGCTATCAGGTTCATTTGTTAAGGTTGGTCCATAAGTGACTAGAACATCACCTTCGAAGGTGTGGGTGAAGAGGTATGTGAAAATTTGCACAATAGTTGATGGACAAAGTTGTGGTGGCTTTAGCCTATACGTAACAAGGATGAGTAATCTTAGATAAAGTAGTTAAGTGTAAAGCTCTTAGTAAAAAAAGAGGGTTATAGCATAATCTTTACTTTTTGTGGTCTTGTGGCTGGGAATACTTAAAATTTAATATACATTCTCTATTTTCCTAGCTTTAAATATGTGGTGGAAAATTGGAAAAATTTTGAATTTGGGATTTTTAGGGTTGTTAATTCAGGCTTGAACATTTTTATTAATCCCCTAGCTCAATATATGACTATTGTGACATTTTTTCTTTTTTGTCACTTGATGCAGATATTCTTGTCATCTTTACTTGCCATTCAGATTATCTTATATATAAATTCAAGAAAGATGTGGGGATTTCTTCATCATTTGAATTATGAGGGTTAATTCCCTCATGTTGAAGTTCAAGCAAGGAATTTTTAGCTTCTAGTATGTGCATGATGAATATTTTGAACTTTCATATGTGACCTCTAGAGCAATATTTTGAACTTTCATACTTGACCTCTAGAGAAATATTTTTTGAACTCTCATATGTGACCTCTAGAGAACTCATGTATTCAAATATAATGATCATTAGAAGATAAAAATATTAAGATTCTCATTTCTGCATTGAGATTTGGATAGTAAGGTCTCTTAAAGACCTTCCAATTTCTTAGGTTCATTTATTTTGGGGGATTGGATTTTGAATTTTTGAGAAATTTAATTATTAGCTTAAGTTTATCAAATCAGTGCCAGGTTTTCAATTAATTGTTCTATTATTCTTCATTTGTTTAGGTGCACTATATATATATATATATAAGTTAAATATTAAAAATTATAAGATCAAGAGCTTTTAGGAAATGCCAAAATTTGGAGCTTGGTTGACAAGTCCTTATGAAATTTGGAGTGTAAACTACAAGCTATTTGGAGCTTGGAAAACTATTATGTAAAATTGGTGTGCCCACCCTTTTAACATTTATCAAAAAAATCTTAGTAGTACCTAAATTTTTTGGAAGACCTTCCTAACTAGCCAAATTGTATCTTGGAATTTTGAAAATCCATTATTAATATGTGTAATTGCACATTAGCAATTGTAAAAATGCAAATCAATTTTGAAGAAGGAATTTCTTAATTTCATTTCTTGAATATAAAAAATTGTAATTACCTAAAACCAAGTATTTTAAAAAATTATCCAATTCATATTTTTATCATAATTTAGAAGAGTGAAATTGTCACATTCATCTTTCTATCTCAATTAAGTTTAGTCATTAAGTTTAATTGTGGATGTGGATGTCTAATACTTGTAATTTTTTGTTCTAAAGGAGAATTTATACTATTATACTTTTTAATATTTGCATTTATAGTAAGAGAATTCCATGGAGCATTTATAATATTGTACTTTTGAAGAAGATTTTATTTACATTTATATTATTGTACTTTTGAAGATTTTGATTTGCACATTTATAGTAAAGGAATTATCAAAAAATCCACTACAATGTCTAATGGTCAGATGCAGTTATCACTCCTTACGGTAAGTGCAAAATTTCTTTGCCCAATGTACTAGATATAGATGTGAATAAGAGAAAAAAAAAGATCAATATTTAGCCTAAATGTTTAGGTTTTCCATGTTCAAGCCTTTGATCTTTATGCAGATTGCTTGAATATTACTATTAGAATTCTTTTATTTGAATTCTTTGGTTTTTCTTTTGACATGTCTAATGTCTCATGTGCAGATTACTAGAATATTACAACCATCTCCAATTAGATACCTTTCATATATTCTCTGATAGCTCCTCTTCTTCTGTTTCTTGACCCAAATCGCCTACCATTACTTGGCAGGAACTATGCTACTATACAAATCTTGTTTTATAATGTCTAAACATATCATCATATAGCTAATAAATATTTTTTGAAAGTTTCTTAAGTAACTATACCACATCATTTCATCTTCAATCAAAGATATCTTCAAATGAAAATTAATTAGTTAATGTCATGGAAGACATATTAAATGAAATAAAAGATAAGTCTTCTATAAGAAATAATAGAAAATCCATTTAGATCTTTTTCCAATGCTTTCATTAGTCTTGATTATTTTATAAACTTTGCATCTGATAGAATGCTTACAAAAGGGTCTCTTATAGGATTCTTGTTGTAGGAATGATATATCTGTAAAGAACTATTTTAAATAAAAACACTTTGGAGAATGTTAATCTATTGTTTTGTATTTTAACTTGGTAGTTTTCTTCTTAAACATGATATGTGATTGTCAATGTTCTTTAATAGTGTTTCTTAATGTATTTTTTCATAAGATAAACTTTATATGTTTAGGAGTTATAACATTTTATATATGAATATTTAGTATGCTTTTTAAATAAAATTCTTTCTTCTCTAGACAAACAAAGTTGTTGTGCAAAGAAGACTTTGTGTGTGTGTGTGTGTGTGTGTGTGTCTTTTGTTGAAATGTATTACCATGGAAAGGCATGCAAGATATTTGAAAGGCAAGATGGAAGATAAATACATTTACAAATAGAGCTATAGGGCTTTGGTGATTTCTCCCTCTTATAAGCTTCTTGCTATTGTTTGCTTTGTAGTGGGAGTCATACAGATACTACAAGATGATCTGATCAATAGGCATCTAGTAGAGTGAAAGTAGGAAGGCTTTGGTCAATATATTTTATCCATATCTAGTCGAGCAAGGTGCTAGCTTGTGTTGTTGGAATGTTTATGATTGGATACAAGTTATGAAATTGCATGAACTAGACAAGTGTTGATTGGACTTTTGCAGATTGCAACATGTCAATGTTGAAGTCACCGAGAACAAAGAGTTTGTTATTGGGTAGCAGTGTGATTGCAGCCTTTTCTATTATATCTAGTAAGTCTTTAATGGGTGCACCAGGCATAAGGTAGAGATTTGTGATGCGAAATGTATTTCCTAGAAATTGTAGATCAATTATGATACATTCAAGATGGCTTCTTGCAAAACTATCATGTTTAATTAGTGTTATTTCTTTTGTACATGTTAGCAAGCCATGAATAGCCGATGATGAGTGGTAGTTAAATTTTTTTTTTAGGAAATCAAGGGATCCATGGAATTTGTGTCATGTTTCTTGGAGGTAGAGCACAGTTGCTTCAAGCAAGTCATGATCATAGGCTATGTCTGATGCATGCAATGGAAAGCTTCAAGTGTTCAAAGAGCATACTATGAAATAGTTTGGTAACATTAAGGGAAGACTATATTCAATATACCAATGAGCCAAAGTGTGTAAGTGTTGCATTACATCATCTACTTTTTTGCATCTTTTGAAGTTTTTGTGCTCCAGTTTGTGTATCAACTACAAAGAATGAATATTGCACACATGGGATAAGGAAATATAGGAGAGGCCATGATGGTGGACTTTGAAAGGGTCAAAAGCAATTGCATCCATTTTCAACCCTTGTGCTCTATGATTAGTTTGTACGCATGCTAGCTGAAGTGGGAATTGTGTCTGTGTAACTATTTTTGTGCTTGTTCTGGTTCTTTAAGCTATTCTCATTATTGGTGTCCAAGATGGCAAGGTATATTTTGTGTAAATCTTTTCCATTTTTTTTTTGACGCAATCTTCAAATTGTAGGATTGGTAAAATGAATCTAGAGTATGTCTTCTTTGTTAGATGTATGCATTTGGAAAATACCATCAGCACCATTGACTAGACCATCTTGTGTGTGAAAATTTCTAGCAATGAGTTCAACTAAAGCTCCTTGTTTTAAATAGATAGTGTTGGGTAGGGAAGACTTGTTAACTTGGAAATCAAGGCTATCAACTAGAGTGTCTTTCTTATTGATGGCTTCAAATACACATAGTTTAGTAAGTAAGTAGTCAAGCATTCTTTTATTGTGTTCTTCCACAAATGCATTTGTTTGAAATAAGTATGGAAATCTTGGATTAGTGGGAGTAGGTTTGAGGCATATTCTATTCAAATAGTCTATGTCTTCATTGGTTTGCTGGGGAATTCTAGCATGATTTAAAATAGAGTTAAATTGTGTGTTTGTTTGCCTAACTACAGTTTGGAGTTCATAGGAGAGGACATGATCAAACCAAAATGAGTATGGGATTTTGTCATTATTGATTGTTGGCTGTTCAAATATCCAAGAATCACATACATGTTGTGCCTGGTATACATCACCACAAAATATGATGCCAATATTCCCAAAGGGTTTTTTTGGCATATGTTTGATTTGATGAAGCCTTTTATCTATATTATATAACATCCTAGACCCTATTAAAGAGGCTTCGTCAATAAGAAAATTTTTCCATTTTTCTAGTTTTTTGTTAAGATTGTCTAGTATGTTCAAATCTAGAGGTTCTATCTTAGAAGAGTTGTATGGAAGATAAAAGATGGAATGTGTGGTTACTCCACCTGCATTGAAGGTGACTTTTCCTATTGCAACCACAATTAGGCCTTTCACTTTAAGGGGTCACTATCTAATTTTTTGAAATATAGTTGAACTATTGCTTCATAGATGACTTTAGTTGTGAATGTTTTGCTAGTGCTAGCTCCACCCTTGAGGAACAAGTGCAATGGCTTGTTAGGAACAAGTCATTTCTTCATAAGCATGTCTTTTAGTATTGATTCTTGCTCTCTATTCAGTTGTCTTCACAAGTTATAATATTTCTCATTGGTAAGCAAAAATGGGTGGGCTATTTCAAAGAACTGAGATTTGCAAGTGCCTTCTATGGGTGTGGAATACTAGACATGTTTGAGATCAGTCATTATGTCATATTTTTCTATCTCATCTCTTGGCTTGTCTTTCTTGAGGTCTATTAATGGGCAGTTGTCCAACTCAATTTCAGTTGATGCTTGATTGATATCACCCCATTGCTTGTTAACATGTGGCATAAATATTTTTCAATTTTTGAAATGTGTAGTTTGTTTGCATCAAATGCTGAACTCCATGCTTCCTGTCCATGTACCAAGGTTTCTTCATTTGTTTGGAACAACTCATATAGCAAATTTTTTTCCCTAAAATAATTTTCATGATCAATGTGAGGGTTGTATTTTACATACTATATAATTAGTGGCTTCACTCTTGGACGTGGTTGCACTAGACTCCAAGATTAGAATGTTATATATTTAGCTAACAATAAGCTTTCCAAATGTTCTAGTTGTTGTGTGTATTTTTTGATTGTGAAGGCACACATGATGTTTTCTAAGTCATCTTGTTTTTTGGCCAATAGTTTGGGAGATTTTAGCATTGCAATTCTATTTCCGAGTCATGCTATATTGATGAAAACAATTTTCCTTGAGCTCTTAGTTAATGGAAGTGAGAGAACAATGTGGACAACTTGGTGACTAGACATTTGTTGGTAGTTTAGTAATGCATTCCCTAATTGTTGTATGTATTGGGATTTTTCATTGTAAGCATGAGTACTTTGTTGATGCAACTGACAAAATGCAAGTGATGTTGTTGTATCTTTCTTAGTCATGTATGAGCTACAGTATGAGGCAACAGCATAAGCATCTAGTATAAATTGTGTATTTGTATTTAAGTATCATAGTGGGGGTACACCTTGAGGGAATGCATTGATCTATACATCAGCAAGATGTCATTTTAACAAGACAATTTTATATGACAATGATGATTGCAACATTTGAATGCAATCTACTTCTTTCATTTGCGATTCATTTAGAAATTGGTCAAAAGAGATCTCTCTTGTATAGTGCTTTGTTTCTAATTCCTTGAAGAAGAATTTTTCTATATCCTCGAGCTTAGTATTGGTAGTTGGCAAGGGCTATAATATAGTTGTTTTCCTCATTGGAGGTAGGGGGTGTATATGAGAAATGTTAGTATGCTAATAGAAACCAAATTTAAATAAGGCTTCTACAAACTAAACAAAATTTATAAACTTCAAGATAGACTAAGATGAACTCTCAATTGAGAAAATGAGCCATTAATGGGCTCTCTCAATGAGAAGCTCTCTTGTTGAGTGGCTTTGTCTAAATGGATAGGATGTATGCTCAAGCTTATGCTTCAAAAAGGGCTTCAAATGGAGTTGCAATTTGGGTGTGAGTGTATGGTTTCGATGTAAAATGGCTTCTTAAAATGGCATTATGACTTTACTTCATGGATTGTGTTAAAATGGGTTGGGAGAGGATTCCTTAAATAGGCAAAGGGCTTGAAGGATCAAGGGCTAGGATGCAAGGATGGGAAAAAGCTTATGGAAGGCTCAGATTGCATGAGAGGAGACCACATGGATTGTGCTTCCTTACAGCTAATCAAGGAGTGACACATGTCACAGGGTGAGAGGATGGAGGAAAGGGGAAGGATGAGTCAACAAAGGAGGCTCAAGGGATAAAATCTTCATAAAGACCGTCATAATGGCTTGTAAGAGCAATGAAAGGGCTTTGGAAGAGTCATTTATGGTCTAGTGGGCTTCATAAAGTTTTATGGGTGGGATATTTTGAGGGAGATGAGAAGAATTTCAACTTGGGCTTGATTAGGAAGGTTTTAAGCTTGCTTAGGATTGTGAAAATGATTAGAGGATGGATTAGGATGTTTTAGGATTAGCTTAGGGATAGGCAAGTGGATGGAATTTAACGAGGGTGGGTGAAGGAGAGATATTTGTTAACTTTGGCTTCGGTTAGTAAGTCTTAACCCATGTTTAGGGAATGGCACAAGGTTAGGAGGAGATTAGGATTAGGTTTGACGACATCTTCTAGAAGAGTCTAGACTTTGGATGAGGATAAAGACTTTCTAGAATAGTCTAGAACTTCCTAGGATGAGGATGAAGACTTTCTAGAAGAGTCTAGAACTTCTTAAGATGAGGATAAATTAGATTTTTAGGAAGTAAATAAAGTTTTATTTATTTCAAGGGTTTGGGTTGAGCAGATATTTATTAAATTTTTTTTAATAACCATGAGGATTAATATTTAATCTTAATTAAATATTTTGAGTTGGGATTAGGGGTAGGAAATGATGGGATTAGCCTTTAATCAAAATTAAAGAAGGATTAGAAGATTTTGGAAGAGGTTAGTGGTCTTAAGGAAATTGGCCAAGTTTTGGGCAAAAAATAAATTTTTTATTTATTTTGGATTTTTTGGTCAATTTATTAATTAAATAATTTATAAATAAGGAAATAATGTTTAAATAAGATTTAAACTTTTTTGGGAGGGATTCCTTAATTAAATATTTTTAATTAAGATAAAGGGATTTAATGGCATAAAAATAAATTAATTAATTAATAAATGATGATGTCATCAAGAAATTTTTCAGAAAATAAAAATACTTTATTTTCTAAAGGATTTAGGTGTCTACATTTTACCCTTATTTGATGTGATGCCGCAAGTGGTATGGCATCACAGGTAAGAAAATAAGATGCCCAAGGCTCGAGCAGAAGAGGAGAGAATGGACTGCAAGATGCCCCCTCAAGAAGGCGATGGGGACAGAAAGTGAGGCTCGACAACTTCTTGAAAAGTACAAGATCTTGAGATGAGCATGGAGACTCAGATTGGCTTAAGAGAAGAGGTTTAGTTAGCTCAAAATCTCACTACAAGAGAATGATAAAGGGAGAATCAGAGGCATAAGAGGAAGCACGCTTAAGATCTCAGGGATTGCAAAGGATGAAGGAGTGGAGTGCTATACAAAGGAATCCAGGATAGGGAGATGGATGATGGGATGATAAAGCTGATGCAATAGGATTTCAAAGAGTCAGATTGGCGAAAGATGGGTTTCAGAGATCCCTAGGACTAGGATTGTGGAGCTCGAAAGATGAGTCTTGGTGGATTGATTGGATTGGTGGATCCCTAAGACAAGGATTGTGGATCCCTAAAGCTAAAAGTGCAGATTGATTCAAAGAGATACTGATGCATAAGCTAGGGTAGGAGAAACAAATGCTGGATATGGATGGGGGATAATGGAGATGAAGGGAAACCATTGAAGCTTTTTTTTTTAGCAGGGGGATAATTCAAAGATAAGTACCACCATGTAATTGAGAACTAGATTTGCTATAGGGTTGTTGGTTAATTACCAAGGTTACCAAGAACATCAAGGCCTTTTCACCAACTGTCCAGAGGACTAATGGATTGATTCAAAACAAACACACAAGGATTGCCCCAACATCACACATGAATCCCAAAGGAAGCAGCATGGAACCAACACTGGGTAACCCACAAGAAGAAAAGAAAAAAAAATGAAAGACCTAATCAAGAGCTTACGCTCAGATTGCCCCATTCGTAATATACCATGATATGGAAGATCGTGGCAACCTTGAGGAGGGAACAAAAGGATTGCTTGGAAAAGATATTTCAAGACCCAAAAGGGAAGATTCCAAATCAAAAGAAAGAAAAAATCCAAAAGAGAACTGTTTTCCAATGAGATGGGTAGGACGAGGTACTAATGGACAAAGATTAGACATGAGGAAAGCTGTATCCTACAAGGATCTATCGGAGAGTACCTAAACTGATGGATCTGGATGAGTGATGCATTCGCCAAGCTGAACTAAGAAGGATAACACTTTGGTGACAAGAGATCTAGCTAAAGGATGCATTGGAATAGCTAACCAAGGGTTGTGTGATGTGTGCAAGATGTTGATCAAGGAGGAACTGGCACAAAAGCTGGATAGATACAATGGTACTAAGCTAAAGAGGATGTAAAAGATGACAAACCAAGATATGTTACAAATGTACAAGGTTTTTCATGTTTTGATTTTGTGAGATGGAAATATTTGTGAAGGGTGGGATGTCAGTAATAGTTGATAGGCTGATAGGTAGATGGTTTGCGAAAATTTTAATTGAAAATGGGGTTCTTTATGTCCATGTGATAGGATACAAACTAGGATAGAAGCTTTGGACAAGATTCAGATATACAAGCTATGATACAAGGGATGATACAAGATTTACAAGCTTTGGTACAAAATTTACAAGCTAAGGTACAAGATTTACAAGCTAAGGTACAAGATTTACAAGCTGAGGTACAAGATTTACAAGTTGTACAGGAGGTATTTACAAGCTTCATCAGATTTTAGATATTTGGTTGGAACACCAAGGGAACAAGCAGGTGTTTTATGGGATGGTGGGTGAATGGATGAGGGATGGGATAGTGATATATAATGGATTAGTATTAGTACACAAGGCACCTGAATTACCAAGTTTTCACCAAGGTACCTATCCAAGGTGCTTGAATTGCCAAGTTTTCACCATTGGACGCTTATTTGTCTTTACTATTTTCTTTTTGTATTTTTCAAAAGTTGGGTATACCAAGGATCTTCAAGCATATAACTTCTTGAGATGAATGATGTTAGTAGGATCATTCAAGAGTTCTCCTTCTAGTGTAGATAGTTGATAGGCTCCAGAGTGAAAGGATGGAGTGACAACATAAGGACCAAGCTAGGTAGGTTCAAACTTGCCTTTCTTTTCTCGATCTTCTTGGACTTTCATGTTTTCTTTGAGGACCATGTAACCCGGCTGAAAGTGTCATTGAAGCACCTTCTTGTTGAAATTCCTTTTGAGATGAGTTTGATAGACTGTGAGATGATCATAGGCTTTTTGTTGCTTCTTGTCTAAGAGATCTAGTTGGGTGAGCCGAGCTACTCTGTATTCTTCATCTAATATTTGCCCTTGCAAAGATATGCCCAAGGAGGGAAGTTCAACCTTGATGGGTAGTACCACTTCAGCACCATAGACTAGGGAGTATGGAGTTGTGCCTGTGGATGTATGGAAGGAGGTTTGATAGGCCCATAGGGCTAGATTTATTTGTAGGTGCCAATCATGATCGAAATCATTGACAAATTTCTTTAGGATTTTAAGGAGAGTTTTGTTAGTTGTCTCAACTTGGCCATTACCTTATGGGAAATATGGGATAGAAAAGTGGTTATGGATGTGGAGGGAAGTGCATAATTCTTTCATGTTGATATTTTCAAAGTTACCTCCGTGGTCGGTGAAGATGGTGGATGGGATGCCAAGGCAGCAAACAATGTGGTACAAGATGAACTTGGAGACCTGAACTCCTATAGCTGAGACTGGGGGGACTGCTTCCACCCACTTAGTGAAATAGTTTGTAGCTATTATTATCCATTTATGTCCATCAGATGAGAGAGGTGTGATAGTTCCAACTAGATCAAGGCCCCAACAAGAGAAAAGCCAAGGTGGTGCAATAGGCTATAGATCATGTGCTGGAGCGTGCACAAGATTTGCATGCTGCTGACATGGGAGACATTTTTTGACAAAGTCATAGGCGTCTTCTTCAATGCTAGGCCAATAGTAGCCTGCTCTAAGGATTTGTCACGCTAGGACAATACTACTTGTGTGGGCATCACAATGTCTAAAGTGTACTTTTAACACCATCATGGCCTTATTTTCATCTAAACATTGATAGAGAGTATCGTGATAACCTCAAAAATATAGGGTATTGGCTATGATAACATATTGGGATGATTTTTGAATAAGGTTTTGGTGTTGGGTACATGTGAGGTGAGGGGAGATGATACCATCTTTAAGGTAAGTGTGAATCTCATGGTACCAAGGGGATTGGGGACCAACCAAGATACAAACACAGTTTGAGTCATCATTCACATAGGCAGGTGTGAGGAGTTGCTTGACTAAAAACTCATACTATGTAACCGCTTGAGGAATTTCCAAGACTGAGCTGATAGTAGCCATAGCATCTGCTGCTTTGTTCTACATTCGAGGTACTTGTGTAAATTAAAGCTTTGTAAAATGTTGGGTTAGCTGATCAACTAGCTCTTTGTAGGGTAATAGCTTTTCATCTTTGGTTTGATATTCATTTAGGGCTTGCTTGATGATGAGCTGAGAATCACCAAAGATTTGTAACTCAGTGATGTTCCATTCTGCAGCTATCTTTAATCCTGCTATGAGAGCCTCATATTTAGCTATATTGTTGGTGCTAGGGAATTGTAGCTTGAAGGCTTTTGGAATGTAATCTCCTTGAGGTGTGACCAACAATATTCCTGCCCCTGATCCATGACATGTGTATGAGCCATCAAAATAAAGTTTCCATGAGGGTTGTTCTTTAATTAGATAGATATGCTCATCTGGAAATTCTGTGATCAAAGGATATGTATCTATTAGAGGTGCATTAGGGAGGTGATCTACTATAGCTTGCCCTTTGATTGCCTTTCTCTCCACATACTAGATGTCAAATTTGCTAAGGAGCATAACCCATTTGGCCAAATGGTTTGTTTGTCTTGTTCTGAAGAGCATATACTTGAGAGGGTCGATCTTGGAGACTAGTTGGATGGTATGAATTAGCATGTAGTGGCAAAGCTTTTGAGTTGAGAAAACAACTACCAAACAAGCTTTTTCCATAGGAGTATAATTGAGTTCGTAACCAACTAGGGTTCTACTGATGTAGTAGATGGCTCTTTCTTTTTCATAGTCATTGAGCTGTGCTAAAAGTGCCCCTAGAGTAGTAGGCATTGTTGATATGTACAAGATCAAGGGACGACCAGGAACTGGTGGAACCAAGATAGGGGTATCGCCGAGATACTACTTGAGCTTATCGAAGCCACGTTGACATAAAGGATCCCACTTGAAGTTTTCATCCTTCTTCAGTAAATGTGTAAATGGTGTACACTTATCTGCAAGCTGGGAGATGAAGCGCTGAACAGATTGGAGCTTTCCCTAAAGAGAGCGAAGCTATCGTAGTGTCTAGGGAGGAAGCATGTCTAAGATAGCCTTGACCTTCTTGGAGTCAATCTCTATACCTCATTTGGAAAATATAAAGCCTAGAAGCTTGCCAGATGTGACCCAAAAGACACACTTCTTGGGATTCAGCATGAGATGATATTTGGCTAACCTATCAAAGACTTTCTCCAAGTTAGCAAGATGATCCATGAAGGTGTAAGATTTAACCAAGATATCATCCACATAATCCTCCAAAATGCTATGGATAAGATCATGGAAAATGGCTTTCATATCTCTTTGATAGGTTGCCCCTGCATTCTTTAGTCCAAAAGGCATCATGTTGTAACAAAAGGTTCCCCAAGCGGTAGTGAATGTTGTCTTATGCTGATCCTCTTCTGCAATCTTGATTTGATTATAGCTAGAAAATCCATCCATGAGGGACAAAATTTCATGTCTAGCTATAAGATCTACAATCATATCTATGTTGGGCAAGGGAAAATCATCTTTTGAACAAGCTTTGTTAAGATCTCTGAAATCAGTGCAGATTCTGATGTCATCGGAAGGTTTAGTGATAGGGACCATGTTGGGCCAAGCTATTTGTATCGAGGAGGTGGAGTCTCCTTAGCTTTGTGATATGTCGGTCATCCATGGGCATGTGGATCAAGTGGGAATGCCCTAACAGCAAATGCATCTGACAGACTATACTCTCCACAATCTTTGTTATTGATCTTCACGGTAGATAGGGTGGAGGCAAGGATGGTTTCTAGGTCATTACAAGTATGGAATGAACTGGTGATGGCTGTGCCAATATCAATTCCAGGGCAATGTTTTGCATATGAAGCTTCAACCACATTGCAGTAAGAAAAGGGTCATGGATGGTTACCTCAGTGCCCTGATGCAAAAATTTGACGCACTGATGATAAGTTGATGGAATGGCTTTCATGGCATGAATCCATGGGTGACTGAGGAAGATGTTAAATGGTAGGTTTAGATCAATAACATGGCAGAGTGTTTCTTGGATGACTGACTCAACCTTGATTGGCAGCAAAATAGTTCCTTCTATGGTTCTTTCCAAGTTGTCATAAGCTTTGATGGTGATAACCTCACTGATGATATCTGCCTCAATATACCTAGCTTGTTTTATGAATTTTAGGGTGCAAATATTCAAGGCTAATCCATTATCTATCATTTCTCTTTTCATGAAAAAATTGGATACCATGATGGCTATGCGAAGCGGAAGCGTATGATCTGGCTCGACCACGGGTATGCCAGTGGGTTTGAAAGATAAGGCACATGAGGATGAAAGGTGTCCAACAAGATTACAAAAATTAGTAGCGTTGATATCTGAAGGGACATAGGATTCTATGAGAGCATTTTCAAGGATGCTTTTGTAAATAGGACTGGTGCAGAGAAGGTCTATAATGGAGATTTGGGCTGGCATGTTTCCAAGGTGTTCCAAGATATTGTATTGGATTTTTGATGGAGTTGATGGTGCTGGTGGAACTGGTGGGCCTGCGATGTTAAATCATGCTCTTTGAGTGGTGACTACACACTCATTGTTTGGTCCTTGGATATTGATAACATTGGCAGAAGGCTCTTTTTCAGATATAAAACTGATGAGGCTACCATGGTCTATGTAGGATGAAGTGTGGTCATTGTTCTTCCCATGATGTTGGTTTTGCTAGGAGTTGTTGGTGTTGTTGTTGTTGGTTTGGATAGGTGCTTTTCATGAATTTTGGTTATTGTGAGGAGGAAAAGCATTTTGATATATCTATAAGCCTGCATTGGGAGAGATTTGGGCACCAATGGTGATTTCTTTCTGATCAATGAGGTCCTACACATAATCTTTCAGTTTCATGCATCTAAGGATAGTGTGACCTTTTACCCTATGAAATTTGCAGTACTCATTATCTTTCTACCATGTAGCTTTGGATTGGCTTGGGTCAATTTTCTAGGTAGGAGGAAATTTGATGAGGTTTTCCTTGACTAATTTTTCAAAAATGACATCCAATGGTTCACCAAGGGGTGTATAGTTTCTAGATGTAGGTTGGGATCTGGGCTTTTGCCCTGCAGCTACATTGATGGCATTAGCTTGAGTGCTAGATCCTTAGAAGTTGGGTCTTAGATTGTGGTTTTGATAGCTTTGGTTATTCTGTTGTTGGTAGTTGATAGCTTGCTGATTGTTTGGTTGATATGGTGGGTTGGACTAATTTTGGGAAGGACCAACAATATTCACATGTCTAGTGTTAGTGACGCCATCTGTTGTAACGAGCTTGTTTTTGTTCCAATACTTAGACTTTTTATTTGAATGTGTTTGATTTTGGTTGGCTTCCTTGTAAATCTTGACCACACCATCTTTAATGAGTCCTTGCTCAAGGATCATTCCTTTATCTTTGATATCTTTGTAGGTCTGCAAATAGTTCATGGTCATGTGGTGAACCAATCTAGGATGGGCATTATCAATAAATTTTTTCACCAATTGGCATTGTAGCAAGGTACAAGATATGTGGGTGGTAAGGGTTTGCCATCTTTGTAGATATTTAGGAAGGATTTCTCCACCTTTTTGCTTAGTGTGGACAAGATCAACTACTGATAGCTCTGTTTCAATAAGATGGGCATATTGTTCTACAAATGCCTCAGACAATTCATCAAAGTTTCTAATTGTGCCATATGGGATTCTATAAAACAATTCAATAGCTGGTCCGGCCAAGCTTTTGGGAAAAAGGCACAAGAGGAAGACATCATTGTATGCCACTTCTTGGCAGTGCATGTAAAATTATTTGATATGTGTGACAGGGTCTCCTTTTCCTCTAAATTTGTCAAACTTGGGTACCTCAAAGTGTTTGGGAAATGGTGTCATGGTAATGGCTCTTTCAAATGGGTAAGGAGACACATTCTCAAACTTGAAGGTTTTTGGATCATTTCCCTCCTGGATGTTCTTCAAAGTTGTCTTCATGGCTTCCCATTCTGAACTAATGGGTGATGGCTGGGGTGTGCCCAATGTAGGAGTGCCCTGAGGTAGGTATGTGCTAGATGGGGCAATGGAATATGGATGGCTTTGGGGTATGGGCTTGTAAGGATTGTACATGGCTTGGGCAACTGAATGGTGGATGATAGGTTGCTAAGGTGGAGGTGGCACATATTTTTGCATGTGTTGTGAGGCTTGCTGTTGATATTGGATTTGAGGTAGGGATTGAGGAACATAAGCTGGCTATGGGATAAATGGATTGCTTTGTGGAGGTAAGGTATAAGATGGGTGTGAAGCTTGGGGAAAGGATCGAGGAGCTTGTGGAACTTGACTTTGGATATGAGGAGTTTGACCAATATATGTGGGCTGTGCCCCCATTTGGGAAGGTATCTGCATGCAAAAGAGGCCAAGTAATTGGTGGTTTGTGGTGGTGGATTTCCTCCTAGAAGTGGCATAGAAAAATAGTTAGTAATAGGAGGTAATGGATTAGTTGGTGGTGGAGATGGTGGGAATTGCAAGCTTGGGAATGGAATTGATGGGGTTTGATAGCTTGGTAGCTGGATTTGAAAGCTTGTTAGAGTGGTGGCAGGAGCTTGGGTCACTTGAGAGCTTGGCAGAACATTGGTAGTAGCTTGTGGGGTTTGATAGATTTGTGGAATGAGGGTAGTAGCTTGTGGATTTGTGGCTGATGGAACTGAGCTCCAAGGACCTAGTGGAAATGATGGAATTGTGTTCTGAGCTGAGGTAAATAGTTTGGGGGTGATAAAAGGTTGATTACTTGGCCCCATGGGTGGCATCCCAGTTGTATATTGTTGTTGTTGGCCAAAGATGCTAGCACTAATTTGGGAGATGGGTGGATTTGGAAGGCTGGGTTTGGGAGCAGTAGTAGCAATAGTGAAGGGAGTTAATGGTGAGGTGTTTTGGGCAAAGGGGGTTTGGGATGGAGTGGTATGGACCAATGGTGGAGTGGTGGTGGCTGGATTGGCTTGTGGAAGGGAGATTTCAACTTGAGTGGAGGCTAGTATGTTTGGGTCAGTTGGATCATAAGGACTGGTTTGAGGCTCTTCTTTTGGCTCATATTGAGGATAATTTGAATCATAAGAGCCTATTGGAAATGGTAGTTTCCCAAACAATGGGTGAGATAGTTCTGATAAGGGAGGAGGTCTACCAAAGTCGAAGACTCCTATGTTGTCCCTTCAAAAGTTAGCCATGATTGTTTCTTTGTTTTTGTCTATAATGGCATTCACCAATACTGCATTTCATGGTTGGTTCATGAAAGCTTCAATGTTAGTAGGTGATGGTATAGTGTTCTCTGGGCTGAAGGATGGTTGACTGCTCAAGGGGAGCGAAGCTATTTGATCCAAATGATAGGGCTCCATTGTTTCCTTCTTCTTCTTGCCTAAGCGAGTGATGGGTGGAATGAAAATGCAGAATGTTTCCTAGGAATGAGATGCACCAATGCTGATGGATGCAAAAGAGGAAGGTCTTTCTATGCAAATGATTTCCTAGGTTGAGGCAAAGCTATATGAAAAAATGTAAGGACGATTGGGTTGGGAATTCTAACTTCAAAGATATGTTGCCAAAGCATGAAAGGTTTTCTTTCCTATGTGCAAGCTTGGTGGTGATTGTGTCAACTTAAGGATAAACTAATGATCCTTTAGGAAGAACACGATGATTGACCACTTGTGGATCCCAACCTTTAGCTCAAGGTGATGAGGGATAACAACTAACAAAGCTAGATTACCCTAGACAAAGCTCTATCAAAGGGATAACCTTGGTGAGATTGGTGGATTTGGAAGATGTTAGGAATGGCAAACTTTTGGCAAGGTGACAACAATTTTGAAGGCTTGGATGTGAAGTTTTTGGATTGCTGGTTGGATGGTTTGGTTCTAAATGAGATGAATGAGCTAAAATTCTTAAGGGGAGGACTAAAGATGGCTAGCTTTCCTACAAAGATGTGGAGAAACAAGGGGGTCTAATCATAGAAATCATGCCTAGTTGGTAATGCATAAGCAGGGTTCACTCCTGGATGTTGTTTAAGTTGGATTGTGTGATCTAACTAGGCATCTTAAAGGGCTTCGTCAACAGCTTTGTCCTCTAATTTGTGGAGTTTGGCAATTTGAGGGCTTGGTGTTATTTCCTTTCTCTTAGCTGAAAGTTCTTGGTATGCCTGAGATGGCTTGAGTTTGGCTTTCTAAAACTTCTATTTGGGTTTGGGTTGTTCTGACATAAATTCTTGAATCTACTTGGCTTTGAGAGATCTCGGTTGTTTTGCTTCAACTTGTTCAACTTTTGAAACAGGTAGTGACTACGCTAAGTATGCCCTAAGCTAGGATTGACCAAGTTTGGAAAACATTCATTCAAGAAATAAAAAATCAAGCAATAGATAGGAACAACCAGATAGAATTTTTTGATTCTTAGAATGTGATACTTGTGCCAAGGAGTGTGTATGTTTTACAAATGTTTCGATCAGTCACTTCAAACACATTAACACCCTAGATGGTTATCTACAAGGCTGAAAATTGGTTTAGCTAGGGAGTCCTCGATATACCCAAGGTACGAGAGGCCCAAGTCCGTAGATGAAACCAAAAAGATGTCACACAGCTGAGAGGGGTGGTAACCCACTTCTCCTCTTTCATTTCTCAAGGGTATAAAGTTCGTTGAGGCTTAGCCTGAGTGACAAAATCTTGATTTCAAGAGAGATGTCTTTGGATTCACCTCCAAATTTTTATACTCTATTGGAATGATGGAGTTGAGGTCATCCAAGATGATGAAATCCCCAAGCAGGCCTCCTAAAAAGAGAAACAAGGTTTTGGGTCCTAATCTTATGCACCCAACATGGCCTCGAAAGACGATAAGGGGAGAGAAGACTTGGATGACCTTGGGCTAAAAAACATGTTTGTTCTTTTTCCAACTGATGCTTAAGTTTGCTGATCTAGACTTTGAAAAAACACATGTTTAGGATACAATGTTTATTCCAACTTTGAAGCATTTGACAAAAGTAAAATCGATTGAAGAATGAATACAAGAAGAAGAGTTAGGGTCAAAAAAAAAGTAAACTTGCGTGCTCAGAGGCCCTCCACGTCAAGTATCAATTAATTTCTTTTAAGGCATTCAAGAGTTGGTGTGATTTTGTTTTAAGCCCAAAACAAAGATGTGTGAAATTCAATTTCAAGTGTGCACCCGGAGGCCCTCCACGTCAAGATTTGTTCAAAATTTAATGCCCAAATGAAGTGTTAGCAAGCCTAATGTGCATTCAATAAATTTTCTAAGTTAGAAAAACTAATAAAAACACAAGTAAGTGAAGTTTGATCTTTGTGGAGTACCGAACACCCTCTTAGGTGGACCCATCCCCATAGATGGCGCTAAGATTGCAACCAATGCTTAAATTGATGGGTGATTAAAGAGGGTGAGTCCAACTACAAACTCACTTAAAGCATCTTTATTTGGTTTTTATAGTTTAGGAAGTTTCTAGAATGTAGATTATTTTTATGTCCCAAAAGATGATTATTTGATCTATGGCATTCAAAATTGGATTTGTTGTTTTAATCGTGCATTCATAAAAAAAAAAACTTGATTTTAATCCATGGCACTCAAGAGTGACTTTAGCAGCATGCATTCAAAGACAAGTGATTAAACATTCAAGTTTTTTCCTTTGAGCATTCAAGATTGAGATTTTGTGTGTTGTTTTAAGAACTTTGAAGTGCTTTGTTTTAACCTTAGATCATTCAAGATTGTTTTGGACTCAAAAGTGAAAATGTATCTTTGGACTTTGGTTTTCATTCAATATTTTTTGTTCTAGTTTGCATATTTTAAGCCAAAAAATGATATTCATAGGTTGTTTTGATGCATGAAAAACCTAAGAAACATTCAATATTTTGCAACAAGACATTTGTTTGGAACAAATAACAAAGCTTTTAGGACAATTTTTGGCAACCATTTAGGACTCTTAGTTTTCATGATATTTTTAAAAGAACTTTAAAATATTTGCAAATGAGGTTCATTTTATTCTTGATTGATGCTTTGAGTTTGATTTAGATTTTAGTGTGCACTTAGTATTGATTTTGAACCTTTTGAAATGGAAACTTGAAGTTCCTTTTAAATTCCCAAAAATGAAGTGTTCCTAACTTTGCATGAATGCATATAAAACCTTGATGTTGCAAGGATGCAAATGATTGGATTGGTTTAGTTTCACTTGATAAAAGATTTTTTTTTTGGCAAATTTTTAGTTTTTTAATGGATTTAAGTATGATTTGGGGGTTCATTTTAAGCACTAAAAAGAAGTGTGTATGATTTTGCTTCCTTAAAAAAAAAAAAAGGTCAAGATCTCCCACAAGAAGAAGAAGAAGTAGATGGAATAAGAAGAATATAGACAAGAAGAGGAAGAAGAATTCCAAGTGCTTTGTCCAACTATAAGCTTGAAAAATCTGCAAACACTATGAGATAGACTATGAGTTCCTTTGTCTTCTTCATGCTCATGTGGACCTACAAAACCAATTTATACAATCCTACCAATCACAAAAAACAAGCAAAATTAGCCAAAATTAGCAAATGACATACAAAACTTGACTAAAAAAGGTAATGAAGATGACGAATGCAGGGTCCCACCAAGTGTGCCAAAATGTAAATGACCAATGTTAGTATGCTAATAGAAACCAAATTTAAATAAAGCTTCTACAAAATAAACAAAATTCATAAACTTCAAGATAGAATAAGATGAACTCTCAATTGAGAATATGAGCCATTAATGGGCTCTCTCAATGAGAAGCTCTCTTGTTGAGTGGCTTTGTCTAAATAGATAGGATGTACGCTCAAGCTTATGCTTCAAAATGGGCTTCAAATGGAGTTGCAATTTGGGTGTGAGTGTATGGTTTTGATGTAAAATGGCTTCTTAAAATGGCATTATGACTTTACTTCATGGATTGTGTTAAAATGGGTTGGCAAAGGATTCCTTATATAGGCAAAGGGCTTGAGAGATCAAGGGCTAGGATGCAAGGATGGGGAAAAAGCTTATGGAAGGCTCAGATTGCATGAGAGGAGACCACATGGATTGTGCTTCCTTACAACCAATCAGGGAGTGACACATGTCACAGGGTGAGAGGATGGAAGAAAGGGGAAGGATGAGTCAAAAAATGAGGCTCAAGGGATAAAATCTTTATAAAGACCCTCATAATGGCTTGTAAGAGCAATGAAAGGGCTTTGGAAGAGTCATTTATGGTCTAGTGGGCTTCGTAAAGTTTTATGGTTGGGATATTTTGAGGGATATGAGAAGAATTTCGACTTGGGCTTGATTAGGAAGGTTTTCAGCTTTCTTAGGATTGTGAAAATGATTAGAGGATGGATTAGGATGGTTTAGGATTAGCTTAGGGATAGGCAAGTGGATGGCATTTAATGAGGGTGGGTGAAGGAGGAGATATTTGTTAACTTTGGCTTGGGTTAGTAAGTCTTAACCCATGTTTAGGGAATGTGACAAGGTTAGGAGGGGATTAGAATTAGGTTTAAAGACATCTTCTGGAAGAGTCTAGACTTTGGATAAGGATAAAGACTTTCTAGAATAGTCTAGAACTTCCTAGGATGAGGATGAAGACTTTCTAGAAGAGTCTAGAACTTCTTAGGATGAGGATAAATTAATTTTTTAGGAAATAAATAAAGTTTTATTTATTTCAAGGGTTTGGGTTGAGGAGATATTTATTAAAAAAAAATTTAATAAACATGAGTATTAATATAAAATCTTAATTAAATATTTTGAGTTGGGATTAGGGGTAAGAAATGATGGGATTACCCTTTTATCAAAATTAAAGAAGGATTAGAATATTTTGGAAGAGGTTAGTGGTCTTAAGGAAATTGGCCAAGTTTTGGGCAAAAAATAATTTTTTTATTTATTTTGAGTTTTTTGGTCAATTTATTAATTAAATAATTAATAAATAAGGAAATAATGTTTAAATAAGATTTAAACATTTTTGGGAGGGATTCCTTAATTAAATATGTTTAATTAAGATAAAGGGATTTAATGACATAAAAATAAATAAATTAATTAAATAATTAATTAATTAATAAATGATGATATCATCAAAAAAAAATTTAGAAAATAAAAATAATTTATTTTCTAAAGGATTTAGGTGTCTATAGGGGGAAACTAAATCGATAGGTAGAGGTCTTGTATTTCTTGCATGTTCATGTATGATGGTGTGTATGCATTTTTTTTAGTGTTTCATCCAACAATGTGGAGTCACGTGAGATGTCAGTGTCCACAAACATGACTAATTCAAAGTCCTCACAATGCCCATAAATAGGTGCATTTTCTATCCATAACATGGTGTGGACGTGTTCATTTCTTTGATTTTGAAACTCAGTGACAAAAAAGTAGTTAGAAACTTTGCCAAATAGTTTAGGATTTTTTAGCATCATCTTCCAAAATGCATTAACCTTATGGTTGAAAGAGTGACTACATATCATTGGGTTTTTTATTTATTTCAAAGTCGAGGTCTTTAACTTCTATAGTGTCATTGTGTTTGGTTTGTTGCGAAGTATATGTAGATTGCAATGCTTTGCACAATGGCTTCCAAAAGTGTTCAGTGCTAGTCAATGTTATGAAGAATGTCAGCGATCCCAACTACCTTATCATGGTGAATATATATTTTTTGATTATTTTCCAAATATTCAGGAGATGTTCAAATACTTTTTATTGATCTAAAACCTAAGGGGCACTGTAATATTTTCTCTAGAGTGGTAGGGTTGCGCACATCTTTAGCACATAATTTTTTGCCTCTGAGTTTAGCTTTTTGTATGCAAACCCATGATAATGAAGCTATTTGGCTAATAATGGTTATTTTGGCTTTGAAGAAAATGTTTGATAGATGGGTTGCAAAGTCACTATCTCTATGCATCAGCTCCCACTTTGCTATTTTTTGGTAGCTAAATTTTTTAATTATGTCATGTGGTCATGCAAAACCATAGGAAAACATTGGAAACTTCATTTCCTTTGAGTAGACATCCTAGAATATGCTCAAAGGCTTAAACCCTTTTCATGGTGCAATATCTATAATAGTTGTATCTAAGTCTTTGATTGAATGGGGATCATTAAACTAGTGTATGATTAATTTAGAAATATGTTCATCATTGATGTTAGAAGGGGTGTCATTGATGTCTATTTTAGTATCCATTTCGATGTGGGCATGATCTTTTTCCTTGGAAAATAGAACTTCCCAATATTTTCTGATGAAGATTTTTTCTTGTGTATACAAGGGAGTTTTCGAAAGGACTATTAAAGCTTTCATCACACAAGAAAGCCTAACATTTCCTTTTGCATATGCATTCTCATATTCCAACTTGCATTTTAACTTGATTTCTACTATTTTAGTTTCATCTATCTGCCTAGGAAGAGCTACCCAAATCCTATCAAAATCAACAAGGACATTGATGATTGTGTCATTCAATCCATATTGGGCTCTTTTGTATTCTAATTGTCTAATTTGTGCAAAATCAATGCGAAGGGAAACAAGTCTTTCTTCTAAAGTAGTTAAGGAGTGGACAAAATCAATATGGTCATTTCATCTAATTTTCCATGGAGCTACAAAAGATGGGATATTTCCACTTGTGGTTGCTTTTATATATTTATTGCAAATGGGTTGGCCTATTTGAATTATTTTTCTACTAATGTCAGTGGGAAGCAAAGAGAAAGCATGAATGAATGTTTCCTCTACCACGTAGAGGTTTTTTTTGGAAATATAACATTTCACATAGAGTGCATGAGTGTGTAGGAGGGCCATTTATGCTTTGTAGGTATTGGCTAGTGGTTTTTCTAATTGCATCATTTTCTGGACTTGTAGAGGAATTTTTTTTGGGTGAATGACATGGTCTTGTATTATAGAATGGGCATCTTCTTTTCATTTGTGGACATAAGTTTTTTTGTCCAAATGCAATTTTAATTCTATTGCCATCAATATTGTCAATGAATGTTTTAGATATTTTTCTATTATGTATTTGATATTTTCAATTTCCATAATGATAGTCTTGTATTTACATTTGTTGCGAAATGATTGGAAACTTTTCTATTTTTAACAAATGTTGAGAAGGCATTGTTTGACTTGTTTATTGTGGATGTGTTGGGCATAATTTGTCTTAGCATGGGTGTATTTTTGTTTATGTCATTAACTAATTGTTTAGTTGGTTGGAGTGGTTCATAATAATAATGTTCTCTATTTGTTGTGAAGAAGATTAAGTTGATGAGTTTTCTTTGTTTTTGGCAATGGCTAAATGCTTTATGTCTATGTGGTGGAGTGGAGTTGCATTCCATACATGTATAGTAGCATGAAATGTGTATGAGAGCCATAACAAGGAAAATTCAGAAACCTTTATGCCATTTCCAACATGGGGCATTCCAAGCCTTGAAATTAATATTTTTAGGTGGCCAATATTGTTTCTATGCATCAAAGTAGACTATTAGAGACTTTGAAAACACTGAAATGCAAAGTTTTCATTCACTTTGAATGCATTTGTCAAAGATTGAGCTACAAAAGATATTGCATCAAACCGATTGTTAAGAAAGAAAGCTACAACACCAAACATTCTCTCACCACATGAAGTGGAAAATGTAGGTACCTGGTTGAGTCCAAATGTGCTAAATCTTTATGCAATTGTGAGCCAGGTGTTGGGAAAATCACAATCTATGTTTGGGGGTGCTAGTTTCATTTTTTGAACCTCAATGGGCATGCCCAACCTTGAGAAAATAGGCTCATAGTGGCTTGCTTTTAGATTAGCATCATGAAAGAGTGTTGATATTGCAAAATGAGATGGCCCTTGGTTGAAGTGCAAGTATGACTTCTTTTATGTTGAGGACCAAACACATATGGATATGTTGAGCCAATGTGCAAGCCATCATATGTAAAATAGGTCACCCCAAAGGCCTACCTCACCATGTTTGTTGGTCTTTGTTGCTAAAACCCTTATCCTATGCAAGTAAGTTCTTTTGTCTTGAATCCTATGTAAATTGTAAAGCATTGATGGGTGTAGCTCATGTTCGTAATAGGCTAAAGCTTTAACACAAACATTGTGAAGGTTATGAAAGAAATGGTCAACAAGCCCATTACAGAGCTCATTAGGTGTGCATCAACCATGAAGCAAAACATGGATTGTGTCAAACAAGCAATCACCAACTTTGTAGTTCAATGTATCAATACGAAAGAAGTGTACTTTGTTTAGCACTTCATCAATTGATATTATCTTTGATTGTTCATGTGGTCTATATGTCTCTACTATAATTGGGCTATCCAATATGTGACCTATCTTGGGAGACTTGGTTGGAAACATATTTGTCTATTGATTGCACATGCAAAATTAGTATACAAAAAGATAGACTTCTGGTACTGTCACTATGGAAGCCACATCAACATAGCAATGAAATAGAGAAAGAAAAAGAATATGAGAACATGACGTAAAGATGAATTTGGCAATATAATTTAATAACTAGGTATGAACCTCAGAAAATATGAAAGCATGAGCACTTGTGGTATTAAGCACTGCAACACTTGTAAAAGAAGGAGAATGTCATATTGGGAAAGTGAAGAGGTACATCAATGAAACATTATAATGTAGTATAAATAAATTTTTTTAATCATGGACATTATAATTCTAAGGATAAATAAGCACTAAATGCTTTACTTTCACTTGCTAGATCAGATATCTTATGGATTTTAATGTAGATGATTGAACTGTGTAATAAAGCTTGATTAAATCATCATAGTACATCTTTATGACTTCCAAATCTGAATGGGACATTATCATTTTTCTTCTTAGATTAGGCTGACCAATGTCTCACATCGAAAACCTCTCAATCATCCATTCTTATTAAAACATATTAAATTTTATTTACAATTTTATTTGCTAAAATAAAAAATATCAATAACTCATTAATCATATAGCCTTGGCAATAGTTCTTTGCCACAACTAATAAAAATAGAATAGAATTGGAAGAAATAAAATAAAATAAAACTAAAAGAAATGAAATAGAAGAAAACTACACATGGAAATAGAAAATGTAATATCATTTAAGTAATATCATTTAGGCACATTATAATTTAAAAAAATATTTTTAAAAGTGCCTGAAAGCCTGCAGCCACAACTATTATTCAAATAGAAATGGACCAAACACAATTGATCAAAATACTACCTAAAAACTTGTTTGGAACTATCAACTTTAAAATGGAAAACAAATCTTCAAAGAAATTGAATTGTGATTGGATGTCCCGATAAGAATATTGATTTTTTTATTATGAAATTATTGATAGAACACATTCTTAATCTATAATTATGTTTAAAACTTGACTTTCTTATATCAGAAAATCCAAATGAATACATTTATAATAGTTTTCATGTAGATAGATTACATGTGATTTTAGTTGTTGTAGTCTACACATTCAATTGCAATTAACTAGGAACACTCTTTATAGATAAAACGGATAAGAAGAGGCATAGAGAGTGAATGAGACAATTCACGATTTTATATCCAATTCTTTGGTACACAAGATTAAACTAGCATTGTCTTTTATCATTAATGTTCCTAGAGACTTCTAGGTAGTGAGTATAGCGGGAAAAGCAGTTGTAAATTTTGAAAACCAACATATCTAGATACCTACAGTTCATATAACAACCATACTAGATGCAATCTATAGAGGGGTGGTCAGTCATATTTTTTCTTGGGTGAGTGAATGTGATTAAAAGGAGTGAGGTACATATGTTGGATGGTAGGAATACCCCATCCTCTCTAGCTTCTACTACTTTTCCTCACCCTATGACAAAGGGTATTTAACAAACAACACAAAAGTCCAGGTCAAAGCATCTTGAGCAGCAACTATTTCTAATACAAGAAATGACATACCATCATCAAAGACTAGGAATGATGTTTCACATGGACTCTAATAATATCCTCTAATTGAAGCAAAGGAACTAATGCCCACAACTCTAAAGAGTGCTCCATCACAAATATTTATTAGAAATGTTAATAATTACACATTTCTAATTTAATTAATGATAATGTATAATTCTTTTTTTTCTTAAAGTAACTTGTTCATTTTCTTTTTCCTTTAAGCTATTATTCATTGTTACCTAAGAAAGAAGATATGTCCTATGTAATATCCACCCTAATTGCAAAAGTGTAGGGATTTCCTCAAGATCATAACCACTAAATTTTCCTCACTTGTTCATGTTATCTATAGGAAAAATCATATTTTGCTCAAAGAATTCATTTGTAAACCAAAGAAAGATGAATTTATCTGAGAAAATTATGATTCACCTTAGTATACAGACAAAAATAGGAGGAAGGATAAAAGATATAGCTAACCTTCTCACAATGTTGTAGCGCCCACTTGACGAGAAAGAAATGTGTCCAAAATATCTTCACTTGCAAGAAGAGGATTAAAGTAAAGTATTGTTACTACAAATTGTTTCTAACCTTAACAAGTACACAATTTTCACCACATATAATATTTTTCTATGTTAACTTTTAGTTTAGTTGGCACACAAATTTATGTTCTACATAATGAAAAAAACTTACACCTCATTGCATGCAAGAAATTCTTGGAGAACAAGTTTTATTTTTTATAGACATTACATGCTTTGATAATTGCAACACCAAACATGTAGCTCTCTACTTCAAATGACAAATTCCATTATGGAAAATTTTATGTAACATTTTAAATGATAAAGGAAAAAACCACCAGCCAAAAACATAACAAATAATGAGAAAATATTAATTTCTATATATGACATCACATAATTTAAACATATCTTGTAAACTATAGTCTTAACTCTTACAAACTAACGTTGCTTTGTTTATTGAAACTTCTCCATCTTCATTCATCATATTTCTGAATGCCCATTTTGTTCCAATCACATTCTTATCCTTCAGTCTAGGAACAAGAGCCCAAGTCTTATTCCTTTTTATATGTTCTATCTATTCATTCATTACTTCAATCCAACTTATTTTATCTAAAGCATCTTTAACATTTCTAGGTTCAAACTTAGTAAGAAAATATGTACCTTATAATTTTTTCCTTGTCATTGTACCATCTGATTTCTCTCCAATGATCTACTTTGGTGCATGGTGCCTTCCAACATATCTTGCTAATATAGGTACTTTTGATTTAGAACTTGTTTCACATAGCTCAACATGATCTTCTAAATCAGGCTTTGGTCCTATTGTCTATGACTTGGTTCCTTCTGACTCTCACTTAGTAGAAACTTGTTTTAACTTAGGTACTTAATATAACTCAGGTCCTTTAGAATGTGACTCAGATTGTAGTGGTTCAAACTTGGGTGCTTCTGGAGATTTTGGGGACTTGGGAGGTGAAGCTTCCTAACTTCCAATTACATTAGGTAATGTATTAGGTTCATAATACACAAACCATCTATAATCCTCAGGTTCTTTATTGCTTTCTTCTTCACTCTTATCTAAAACCAAATCAATCTTCACATGTGCACTTTCTATGATCTTATGAGTGGTTAGATTCAATTATTTATATGCTTTTCTTCTGCAAGAGTACCCTTGGAATATGCCTTCATCATTTTTGACATCAAATTTACCTTTCCTAGACTCCTTCAAGATATAACACTTGCTACCAAATACTTTCAAGTATCTTACATTTACTTTATAGCCATACCATGGTTCATAAGGTGTTTGAGTTGAGTCTTTTTTTAGTTGTACTCTATTTAAGTTATGAGCTATTGTATTGATTGCTTCCTTCTAGTATTTGATTGCAACATTATTTTCTATCATCAGGGTTCTTGCACAATCCATGATAGATATGTTCCTTCTTCCTGCTATACCATTCTGCTAGGGTGTACCAGGGGCTAATACTTATCTTTTGATTACTTTCTCAGTGTAGAATTTATTAAGTGCACCTCCTCTATCTAACCTTAGAAATATTAATCTATTTCCTATTTCTTTCTCAACTCAAGATAGATACCACTTGAACTTTTGAAAGGCCTCAGACTTATCTTTCAAATATATTGCAATCATCATTCCAGAATAATCATCAACAAAAAAAATGAAATACTTATCTTCATTGTATCTTTCTATGCAAATAGGTACATGAAGGTTTGTATGAACCAGCTCCACGATTTCTTCTTAATGATAGTTCTTTCTTTTGAAACTAGTCTTTCCCATCTTTCCAATTTTGTCAATTTTTGCATACAACCAAATCATGTTTCCTCAAACTAGGAATACCTCTTACTCTTTTATTCTTTCTTATCTTGACTAGGTTATCAAAGTTTACATGACATAACCTTTTATGCCATAAACAAATTTCTTCTACTTGAGCAATGAAACATGAACTTTCACTGAGATCTAAGTACAATATGTTATCTTTGATTCGATTACCAAACCCAACTAGATTTCCTTTTTCATCTAGCAACTTGGCCTTACCATTCATAAATTCTACCTTGAATCCACTTTTATTCAGTTGTGGCACTCTTAGTAGATTATGCTTTAGTCCTTCAACCTAGTAAGCATTGTCATATATGAGTTCATTTGTTAGTGAAATATAATATTTTCTTTTTATGCAACAAGGTTCATTATTTCCAAATCTAACACTTCCACCATCATAGTGTTCCATATGTTCTTAAAACTTTGATTTGTCACTAGTCATATAGTGAGAACAACCACTATCAATAATCCATGTACCATTCTTACTAACATGAGAAATAAGTGTTATCTTATCTAACTCATCATCTTATTCATGTTTTATAGCTATATATACCATTTTATCATTATCACTGCTATTAGAATCTTTAGCCATAAAACAAGATTTCTTACCATTTTCCTTGTAGTCCTTGTAGCTTTTGAATTCTTTTTTTCCTTTATATTTTCTACTTTTATGTTCATCTTTCCTTTCTTAATTTGGGCACCTTGCAACAATGTGACCAATTTCTTCACATGAAAAATAGATTAGAGGAATTTTACCTTTGTATTTTCCTTTACCTTTAGAATATTTCTTTGCAAGTAGGGTTTCAACAACTTCAAGATCATTGTTAGAAATTTCTTTCTCATTTTCACTATTAGATTGTTTGGTTTTTGATTTTCCACCTTTCTTCTTGAGTCAATGCTTGGCTTCTAATGTAGACTCAATGCCTTTGGAACTAGGAACATAGTCATCATAGTTATCCAACTTCAAGTCTATCCATCTTCCCATTAGAGCATCTAGATTTATCTTATTATTTGGATCACATCTCATCTCTTAAATAGTAGATACTCTAATTGCATAGATAGGAAGAAGGGTTCTAAGTACGTTGGTTACAATTGTTTTATCATCAATGTCTCCTCCAGAGGGTTTGATTTCACTTACACTTAGTTTGATTCACTCAACATTGCAAACATGAATTTTCATTGTATTATTTCTATTTTATAATTGGCTAGAGCTATTTTAGCTAGTGATTTTTTTTAATCAATTAAAAAATTTCCTAAAAATTGCATGTATCAGATGGCATTATGAAAATAGTTCACATGGAAGATCTTTGCTTCTATATTTCATACATGAAAGGATTCACATTTCATGTTGATGCTACCACATTTTTAATGCATATATTGAGATGTTCAATCTATTACCCATATTTGTTTCCTTTTGAGTCTCCATTCAAATTCTCTTATAGGAAAGGGAGGTTAGATCCTGCAATGAATTTCATTATATGTTTATAGTTTCCTCAAAGTATTTTACCATTTTGTTGAGCTCTTCAAAAATGATTGATGTTGGAAAAGGTAAAATCATAGTGCCTTCTTTTATTCAATTTATTTGATTCTCTAGAAAAAATCTCAAACCCTAATCTCTTTTGTTTTGTTTACTGCTTTTGTTGTTTCTAGTAAATCCTCTGTATGTTTTGTACTCAAACAGTTCGTATGCCACTCTAGGTGAGAGACTTTAATTAACGTGTTGAGTTGGTGATTTTTAAAACTAATAGAATTATTATGTTTCAATACAAAATTTTGTGTCACATTTATGTTGAAGGTGTAGTTATACTAGAGAAAACAAATTGAACATTGTTGATCAACTATTCAAATCATATTGAATATCTTAGACGATTCAATTGACTTTCTCTATTGATCATTAATTATTTTATGATTTTGGTTAATGAGAATGCTAGAAGTAGTAAGCATGGCTGCATTTAGGACTGCTTATGGTTCTAGACCAATTCCAAAAAGACAATTTATCCCCCATTTAGGTGATTCACTTGATCTCTCATGCCTCAACATCTCATTTTATTTTAAATATTGTAACTTAGTACTTTCTGAAATCTACTTCTAAAGATTACATAAAATTTGAATTTTTTTTTGGTTTTCCATAGTAGGAAGCTTTATAGACATATACTGTAGGATACTCAATTTTGAAGCATAATTGACATAAGATCATTGTCATAAACATTGTTATGTTGATCGCTCTAATTATGGTTTATTTAGTGGGGTATTGTGCATTAAAAAAAAATAGGCATGATAACTAGAGAATTGGGTATGGATATAAAGGATAAGTTGAGCTTTAGCTTCGACAAAGGCAATGACAATATTAGACTGGTGACAAATATCCTACAAGGCAAAGAACGTTGTAACCAGCTCCAAGTGCCTTCCACCATAAAGACATCAGATTTGGATAATTGAAAAGTGATTGATCTAGCAAGTTTGAGGTAGAAGCACATTTCATGCTTTTTCTATTTTGGTCTTTTTGATGTCATTTTTATGTCTTTTCTTTCTTGTCTAGTGCAAATTAAAATGATGGTTCTTTACAAATTTAAGGTTATATTAGTAAAGGGAGCTCCTTTACAATTGTTTTTTAGTAATGCTTATTTTATTATTGTCTTATTATCTGAGTCATTGATTATATAAAATGTAAATGATGTTATCTCAAAGAATTGGGGTATATTAGTCATTTATTTATTACTATTTCTTTTAATGTGAAGGACAATGGGGTTAATTACAATACAACTATATTCTCCTCTTTATCTATAAAATGTGTTCCAGTTTGGCTACTATACTATTAATAAATGTATTTCTCTACTTAATTCTTTGCTATTAATGTGTCAAAGAGAATTGGTGTTCTAAATTCTTCTTCAGGTTACCATATACAAACCAAACTAGGAAATGAAAAATACTTGTGTTGAAATTATGTCCATGACTATTATTTGGTCTCTCATAAGCTCTACAATTACTAAACACTATGATAATATTTCTTTTATTTAATTCTATGTATTGAAATATATTTTGTTAGAGAAAAAGTTTCAAATGCAACACTTCACCTATGGATTACCTGTTCCATATTTTGTCCCCAAAAAGTAGAGTTTTGTGTTTAGTTGTTTTTAAGTTTTTGATTTTTCTAAACAATATAGGAGGAAGCTTTTTTAGAGATGGTGCAAGCAATGAAGAATGTTTCAGAATTGGACTTGGGACTAACTATAAAGGAGATAAAGTTTCTTATAAGAATTTTATTGGTGCTATTAGAGCTTCATGGTGTATGTTGTCATCAATCAAGCAAAAGGAAGAAGCCAAGGATAATGAGTAGAATGTCAAATGGATCAAAGAGTATCCATAGGAAATCGCAAATCAGCTCACTAAAATTATAAAATATGCAATGGTATTCATTCTATAATTGATGATCATTTAATTCCTACTTCCACTTCACAAGAATATACTGTCTTTTATTACAAAATGTAGTTCTATTGTTATTATTTATTCTTTTCACCCAACAAAGAGGTATTGTACATTGTTTAATTCTAATATCTTTGTCATTGGGTTCTATATTAAAAACTCATTTTGTCTATTTTTCCATCTATCTCCTATCTCTATTACAATTATTTTTTGAAAAAGTACTGAAAGTGTCTTGCATAATATATCGTATCATTTTTCACTATAGTAGAGAATTACTTACATCATTCCTTTTTACTCCTCATAAGAATACATTTATTTTTTGATTTTATCTTCTTTTCATCCATAAGAATGATTTGTTGGAATTGCAAATGATCATTATGAAAATCATATAAATAAAGATAAATCTACATGGCCTTCCATAAGTGGTTGTTGAATTCTGTGAATTCTATTGAATTCAATTATTGTGTCAGGGAAGAAGATTACTATTGATATCTTCCTTGATTTAAAATTGGACATGAAATGAAAGACATTTGACCAACTTTTGAAGGCTTACCAGAAAGTTTAATCATATGAACATATATGATTTTAGTCATATATATAAGTAAAAATATCGTACATTTTTTTTTCGCATGACAACCAATTCCTAATTGGGGTTAATGAGACTACTTTGATTAGGCTACCTCAATTAGTGCAGCTACAAATCTACCTCCCACTCAATCTATTAGGTTTGGTTTAGCACTACACTTGTAAGTTTTCTAATATGAAACTTTGAATTCAGTCAAAGGTGAGTTTAATTGATTCTTCTATACATAACATGGTTAATTTTTAATTAATTATTTAAAGGATACCATTATGTTTAGAAAAAATGAACAATTTTCTTAGTACTTAGAATGTTAGAAAGTGTTGCCAAGATGGTTTGATTTGCAAATTTCTAGGTTTTCTTTATTTTATTTTATTGTTATATTATTATTTTAATGAATCTTCTGAAATATTATTATTGTTTTGTAATTATTGGCGGGTTTCAATAGATCTTTTCATTTAGTAAAACAAGCTTTTGATGAAGCCATTGCATATATATAAATAGTAAAGAGTCTTATAAGGGTACTATGCTCATAATGAAATTATTGAGAAACAATCTTACTTTGTAGACTTCCTATTTACAGAATGATTTAGGTAAGTTACTGCTTAATTCTTGGTTTATAATTTGGGTGGAGATTTTTTTTCGAAGTATTTTATAATTTTATAGGATTCTAAATCGAGGGTTTTTCTGATGTAATTCAATTTAGATCTAACTTGGAAAGTTGTTTGAAAAGTTGATGTGGGCTTTGAATGAATTTTTTCCATTTACTAGTTTACTATTCCTTTAGCTTATTTTAAACCTTATTTTAAAATACTACAAAATATGAAAATGTTATATATTTCCTAAGTTACATATTGACATTATGTTATTGGCTCATTCATTGTTAAAAATGGTCATGAACAAAAATGATTGTATTGAAGAGAAGAAGATGCATGACTAACACTAAAGAGAACTAATTAAAGGATCAAATTAAAAATGCCATTGTGTACTACATTTACCTTTATATGTTGTTCAATAGTTTATTGCCAATCTTTTCACTGTTATAAGTCTTAAGGTTACCTCCTTCTATGATTTTTTTATTTGCATTTTTTTTCCCTATTACTAGTTTTTTTTCTTTCCAGGTAAGACTACAAAGCTTTAAAAATTCACAAATAGACTTTTGTAATGTAAATAGGTTTTACCATTCTAATTGGAAAATAAATTATGTTTACATATGTTCATATTATTGGACATACAATCCTACCTCAACCAAATTTACTACAACAAGAATATAAGTTGTCTTCTTTTTGGAAATATAAGCAAACCCCTCATTTCAACCAAAATGAAGTAAGAAAACATAAATCTCTCAAACAACTCTTAAAGAAAGCAAGTGGGACTTTTTCTTGCATGTAGAGGCAAGGTTTGGCAAAACCCCAAAGATCAAGACCTATGATTGCTACTGAATAGATGCCTACTTGTCCCATATACAATTGAATGCCCTTCTAAGGTAGGCTTAGGGTGGTTGGCAGGAGGAAGGAATTGTATGCATCACTAACTCAAATTCTATTATTCTAGTTTATTGGATGGCTTTAAATCATTGATTCAACATAAACTATCCATTTGTGATTGTCTCATCAAACAAGTTTGAGAAATTACAATTTTTAAGGTTATTCAAAATATATTTTGTGCTTTTGTTCTGAGATGTTGCAATTTTTTGATCTTATTTATTATGGCATATGCATTAGTTGTAAGAAAAATTCTTCCTTTAGATGTTGAATTTTCTCTGTCACTTTTGACTGTTCTTTTTATTGCAGACATTTCTCTAAATTAATTATGAATGAAAGACTACGTAAATTACTAGTTTTAATTGGCAAGGTAATAAGTGATTAGATTCAAAAGTTGTATGAATACACATTGAAATGAATAGAAATCTTGAGTTAAATCACAAGATTTCTTGCCCATTCTATTAAATAATTTAGTTATCACCCAAAAACCATATTTGGTATATCAGACTTGTATACTAGAAAGAAAAAACTCTATTAAATGTAAATAATCCTTCCAAAAATGATGTTTAGGAATTTGATAAAGATATAAAAAAATCTATGTCAATATTTCTTTTTAAATGAGTATTGAAATATATGCATACATTTATTATAGTTAAATGAAGACAATAAGGAATACAATTTATAGGTACTTTCTACATTTGTTCTGGTTTTTAAAATCTTCAATTTCATTGTTGGTCTTTTATTATTACATGGATCATTTATGTAGTCTCACTATTCATTAGGCTAAGGGTTGTGTTAAAAAATAGTTTGAGTTTGATTTTGATTTACCTAAGCCTAATAAGTATTAATAAATACAATATCCTAAATTCAGAATAACAATAATCCTCCATCCTTTTCACTTTTAAAGAAGAATATAATTTTTCTTCCTATGCTTTTCATTAAAAGTAGGGACTTATTAATTTAGGGATTGAGTGTAGTAACCTAATAATGAGCTTTAGGATTATATGTGTCAATGTTATTTAAGGTGTCATAGTAGTAATTTATAATTTCTTGTTGTCATTTTGTTGGTTCCTCCATAATACTACCTAGTTGATTTCTAATTTTAATTTTTTTTCTGTTTATAATTCTCAAGTTTCAAATGCTATTATATGATATTTTCATGTTCCAGTGACCTCTTGGGAACCAAGTTTCTTTACCTTTTTTTTTTCCAAAAAGTTTTTTTTTTTCTACAAGATGACCATGTTTATCCAATCATTTTTCTTCTCATGATATCTATCATCATCATCATCATTGTCACCATTACTTCTTCATTTAATGTATTTATAACTTTTTCTACTATTATTCTTCCAAATGATCCCTATTCCATTTTAAACTTTTGTTTTTGAGGGATTTAAGTTTAGGAGTGAAGAAAAAAATCTTTGATGCTTCAAAGGACTCTTTGCTCAACCATTTTTCTACTAGCATCAACAAATGTTTATGTTGGAACCATAGAGTTTCAAATTTAAAGAGGTTTTTTATTAAGTTTCATAGTTAAGTGATCTCTAATCTTACTAGAAATTGATAAGATCCAAACTTTGTTGATATTATTGGGGCTAATATAAAGACAAATTTACCAATATACCCATTGAATAGGAATGTGTCCAATATTTATGTTACTTTCTCTTCTATTATTTGATATGTACAATCCCTTATTTATTTTTAAATACATAAATTTGTGATTTACTGATATGTAAAAATTCCTTTTTGGATTGTTAAATGTAATTGGAAACTCTACATTCTTTTGTTGTTGTCTAAATTGAATTGAAATCTTCTCGTAAAATAAAGTTTCTTAGTTATTATTGTTAATGTACCTTTCTATGTATAGAAATAATTATTTCTTGTTACTATTACTAGTAGGACCACATATGTTGGTGGTGCAAAAATCTAATATGTTGTTCACACTATTAAATCTACTAGAGATATCCAATTTAATTTTACAATTTTTATTATTCTTGCTTTCCTAAAATTGCATAATTTTGAAATACTACATGATGGACCATTATACTCTACCCAATCTGATTTCCATATTCCTAATTTTTGAATGAAATGTTTTTGTTTCCTCTTTTCTTAACTTATTTTTGTATAGTAGTAGTATAATGTTAAAGGTAAATAATTTTACTTTACATTTTAGTAGTATTTATTTTTTTGAGGAATTTAGGACCTAACATTCGATATAGTTATCTTCATTGCCCTATTGGAAGGTTCTTTTTATTGTTTCCTCATTCTTTCTTGGCTTCCTATCATTTTTTCTCATTTTATATAATTTTATTTTACAAAAAATAGGATTCAAGACCTTTTGATGTTGCAACAATACCATATTTTTTGACTGAGATGTTATTCTCATTTAAGCCTTTAGGTGATGCTTGAATCTCCTTATTCTTATATGTTCATCTTCTATTTCTTTCATGATTTTAATTTCAATAGTTAGAGTATATTTTTGAATATCCTCATTTACATAATCCAACCATCATTATCCTCTCACTCTTAATTTTTTTTGCGATTACATTATTGCAGATTATAAAAGTTATTTCCATACTCTTTTATAATACATAATCGAGAGGGGCATTGCACTTCTCCTCTTCATGGAATTCTGAAAATTAACACTGACAGTTCATTGTTGGTATTGGGGGAGTGGTTCATTGCAGCTCTGGGGAAGTTAAAAAAAAATTCTTAGTGCATAAAGGTGACTATACTATCATTCCCATGAAGGCTCGGGCCATTTTATATGCTGTGAAACATTGTTTTTTGTGGGGATGGTGCAAGATTATCTGTGAGTCTGACTCCCAAGTAGTGGTGAACTTTCTTTCCTTGTAGTAGCTTGAGGATGTTAGTTGGTAGCTAGCCACTATTTCTAATCAAACTCTTCTCTTTTGTACAACTCTTGACTTCATTAGGTTTACTTACATTCCTCATGAATGGAATACAACTATTGATTGTTTGGCTGAATGGGCTTTTGGTCATGATCCAGGCTTGAATATTATGGTTAGGGGGTAGCTTCCCATTGAGCTATTAGAAGAATTTGATGGACATGTTGCTTAGGATAGAGATCCTTGTTGAGCTCTCCTTGTTTTAATCCTTTCTATTTTAATAAATTTTTACCCCTCTTTTCCCCAAAGATTATATTGCTACCTCTTCATCTTATCTATTTTCTCAAGTCTTTTTCATTTTTTAACTAGGCTAATTTCATATATAGATCCTAGAACTATTACTTCTTTCTCATTTAATCAATTAGTTCAATTGAAATTTATATTACACATATTAAGTTCATTAGCATTTCATGGAAAAGGAATTTATTGCATACTACTTTTGTATAATTTTGATTTAGTATTAGCATCCATTCATTGTACTTTGGTTTTTATAATTTAACTTGATTTATATTGAGTGTTGTTTTTAGAAGACCCTATTTCTCTTGTATTGCACAAAATCATGTAACAATGCACTTTTAATGAACTTATCTCATCTAGTTTACATTACTAAATTTACTACTTCCATTTTCCCCCAAAATGCTAATATATTTTAGGATCTAGATGTTGAGGGCACCTAATAGATCTATATGTTACCATGTGAGGTACTCCTTATCAATGAGTATTATTACCTTAGATAAATTACTTATTATGGATGAATGGTCAATTTTGATACCCATCCTAATGATACTACTTGTTATACTCAGGAATAAACAAGACTATGATATTTTATCATTTGTAGATTGTGTGTTACTCTTTACTAGACTTAGATGTTGATACAATATTAGACTATGTCATTCATTTAAATAATATGCTCATTATCATTATCTTTTATGTTTGCATATACATAATCTTCGTTGTTTACTTGGTTGATTATAAAATTCTTCTCACTGAGAAATGATTCAAAAGTAATGATTGTCTCTATGATTATGCTTACATTGAAATTTTATATTATTACTGACGATGGTTAAACTTTCATTTATTGCATTTATATGGGTATCATTATCTATGCACTAACAACACTTATAATTTATGTTTTAGTATGAATCCTATTTGATGTCTTTGTAGGATAAGGGGATGAAATTGTAGTCACTTCTATGTGAGATTTGCACATGGTCACACTCATGCACCTTGTATTCTATATCTTTGCTTGTGTTTGTGTGTGTTTCTCATCTCAATAATCTAGGGTTATATGTACAAGACACCAACTCTACTTGGATATTCGGGTTTGAGAGTATCTTTAAAATCCTCAAAGATTGTTAGTTATGGATATAGTACCAATGTCACTACATGATCTTCCCTTTTTATATTATTTTATCTAGTAACATTGAGGTTATTACTTTTTAAGTATGATCTCAAGGTGAGTAACCAATCGAGAGATAATGTTGGAGAGCCATGATGGGATTGTTAGAATAACCATTATCAATGTCATAATTATGAAGCCAAACTCGCTCTTCGAATGATATGGATATTATTTTCAAATTGTCAAACAAATGAAGATGCTATGAATATAAATGGCAATATTACTAGTGGCAAAGGTGAATAAAGAATCTGCAGCATACATAGATGTATATATAGAAATAGTGATACATGGATACACTCAGCCAATGGGTAGATATACTGCAAGGTATAAGAATCACATAAATATTTAAGGTAAAATATAAAAAGTCATGGTATGGGAGATGTAATTCACTCAATCAAGAAAATAATGGAGGTGGTCAAAGGATTGTGTTTAACAGAAATGAATAACAATCATATAATTAGGTGACAGAGATGATATTGAACATCATCATATATATGCAACAACACATATTTGGGAAAAATTACCTTGGCAGTATTAATTTTGAAGTCTGATGAAGAAACAAACTAATACAGAGACTGTGACAGACATATGTCTCTACCATGAATAAAAATCTGAAGTAGACACTAGAAGATTCAGAAATAATGAAGTACAGACTGTTTGTTGCAGTAATAGAATCATATTAAATGGAGTATATGTTTCCTAAGCTATAGAAGATAGAGCTTGTTAAATTGGGGAAGTCAAACACAAATTGCTAGCAGTCTAAAATTTACTCTAGCGCCAAAATGATAGCATAAATATTGCTCTGAAAGTAACATAAATCCAGGAGTAGCTTTCTCAGGCATGCCTGAAATGATAAAAATAAGAGATCTAATATACTAGGCAATGAGAATCAAAAATAAACACTGAACTAAGAACATATTTTATTCATAAAACTAATTGCTTACAACCTATGCAATGGCCTCTATATATAGAGAGCCTATGAGATGAGGGCATTAATAGAAGATTTTTCTAGAGGCTAAGATGATAAGGCTGTATGACCTAGTATCAAGGACATCATCCATATATATTAACAACATAATAGGAAATGTGTGACAGACAGACAATTCAGTTATAATAGCCTGAGTGTATTTGTTGACTATTTCTAACATCCTCCCTTAATTTCTACCACTAATGATAATGTTAGGTACCTATTTACAAAAAAAGAAAGAGAGGGGAACATGACATGACTATCCCCCCTTAATGTTCACCTCAATCATGCCGAGCATGCCTCATAATTTCAAAAATTTGGCCTCAACTATACTCTTAGTAAATATATCTGTTGCTTGGTCTTCACTTGGACAAAAGAGAAGATTAACAAAATTTGCTTGAACAAGATCCCGAATATAGTGAAAATCTCAATGTGTTTTGTTTTAGCATGAAAAATAGGATTATTTGCAACTTGAATAGCACTTTGATTATCAGAATACAAAGGAGTAGCTGAACTTTGTGCAAAACCAAGCTCAAATAAAAGGTTGTGAATCCAAACTACTTCCTTTCTAGCTTCTTTTGTTGCTCTATATTCTTCTTCACATGAGGACAATGATGTAACAGTTTGTTTTTTGCTGCTCCATGTAATTGGACCTGACCCAAGCTGAAAAATATATCCACCAGTTGATTTCCTATCATCTATGTCACCTCCCCAATCTGAATTTGTGAAGCCAGTCAAAGAAATTGAAGACTTGTAACTATAATGAATGCCATAGTAAATGGTGCCACAAATGTATCGTAAAATTCTTTTGGTAGCCAACCAATGAGTTTCTTTTGGTTCCTACATAAATCTAGATACCAAATTGACTACAAAACAAATGTCTGGTCTAGACTATGTTAGATAAACCAAGCTACCAACAAGCTGTCTATATAAAGTAGCATCCATCTTCTTGGAAATACATTCTTTAGTAAGCTTAATTCCAGATTGAAAAGGAGTAGGGGCTGGCTCGCATTCAAGCATGTTAAATTTATCTAAAAGATCCAAAGCATATTTTTCTTGAGAGATAAATAACCCATCATGAAGTCTACTAATTTGCAAGCCAAGAAAATAATTCAGTTCACCCAAATCACTCATATGAAATGCCCCTTTAAGATCTGATTTGAAATCACTAACTAACCCAATATTTGGTCCAGCTAGGAGTAAATCATCCACATAAACTGCAACAAGAATAATTTCATTTTGCACTCTCTTCACATAAAGATTTGGATTTGATTTGCATTTTTGAAACCCATGAAGCTGAAAATACCTATCAATCTTTTCATTCCATTCTCTTGGTGCTTGTTTAAGCCCATAAAGTGACTTCTTTAATCTACAAACAAGATTAGGATGATGCTGATCTACAAAACCTGGTGGCTGATCCATATATATTTCTTCATATAAATCTCCATTTAAGAAAGCATTTTTTACATCCATTTGATGAATATGCCACCCAAGACTTGCAGCCAAAGAAAGAATAATTCTAACTATATTCATTTTAATGACAGAAGCAAAAGTTTCTTCATAATCAACACCCTCTTTTTGATTAAATCCCTTAGCAACCAATCTAGCTTTAAATTTTTCTATAGCACCATCTGATTTAAATTTTGTTTTATAAACCCATTTGCAACCAATGACATTCTTACCTTTGAGAAGTTGCACAAGTTCCCAAGTTTTATTTTTCATCAAAGCATCATATTCTTCTTCCATAGCTTGCTCCCATTCTCTCTTCTCTCTAGCTTCCTCATATGATCTTGGGTCATTTACTTGTAGTACTTTGGCCATGAGAGCACTACCATTCCTCCCTTGGATCTTTGAGCCTTGCCTATATATTTCTTCAACACTCCTTGTCTTTTGGCTAGCTGAAAAGTTATCTTCTTCATCATTACTACCTGCAAAAAATGTCTGATTACAAGCATTAGTTGTGTTGTTTTCACTAGTATTTTCATCATTTGTAGAAGTGCACAACTCATCCTCATGAATGTAGTCTCCATTTCCTCCTATAATATCTGAAAAATTAGAAGCATTTATTGTTGTAGAGTGAGAAGGAGTGGTTGTAAGTTGTGAATGCTCATCAAACTTCACATCTCTACTAACAAAGACCTTGTTTGTTGTCAAATCATATAACCTATAAGCCTTTGATTCTTCACTATAACCCATAAACAAACACTTATGACTCTTTGGTTCTAACTTTTCCCTTTGTGCATCAGGAATGTGTGCCCAAGCAATACACCCAAATACTTTAAAATATCCAATGTGAGGTTTCTTACCACTTCATGCTTCTTCAGGGGTGATATTTGTGAGAGCTTTGGTGGGGATTCTATTTATAATATGTGCAGCACAAGGAATAGCCAAACCCCAAAATTTATTATGCAAACTTTTAAAATGCAACATACAATGAGCCATTTCTAAAAGAGTTCTATTCATTCGTTTAGCCACTCCATTTTGTTGAGGAGTATAAGGAACTTTTCTTTGTACCTTAATACCATAATTTTCAGAAAATGACTCAAAAGCATGATTGCAATATTCACCCCCTTTATCTATCCTTAAACATTTAATTGTTTTGCCACTTTGATTTTCAATTAATGCTTTAAACTTTTGAAATACTTCAAACACTTCTTTTTTCCTTTCAAGAAAATAAACCCATACTCTCTTGCTGTAATCATCAATAAAAGTGAGAAGGTATCTAGCACCTGAAAAGTGAAGGATATCCTGGTTGACATAAATCACTATGAATAAGTTGCAATGGATGATTAGCTCTCCATGCTTTTCCTGAATCAAAAGGATATCAATGATGTTTCCCTAACACACAACCTTCACACACACCTTCACAAGCTGAAATTTTTGTTAATTCTCTAACCATATCCATTCTAACCGTATCTTGTAATTTTCTATAATTTAAATGTCCAAGTCTAGCATGCCAAAGTTGTGACATATAATCAATCTGAGCAATAAAAGCATGAGAGAGTGTATATTTATCATCAAGAAACCCCACAAATTTAAATAGATTCTCTTCATGATCAACTCTACCAATAGCAATTATATTGCTTGGGTCTTTTCTATCTCTAACAATAACTTGATCATTATTGACAACAAACTCATATCTAGCTTGAACTATTTTGTATACTGAAATAAGATTCACCCCCAATCCCTTAACCAATAAAACATTTTTCAAAGACCCATGTGTTACATTAACAGTACCTGTTCCTAAAACTGGAAGTTTCATTTTATTGCCAATAGAACTTTCTTGATCTGAATTCTTCCCTTCATAAAAATCAATAAACAAAGATCTATCCCCAGTCATGTGAGATGATGCCCCCGAATCTAAAATCCATTCTTTATTAGAATCTGAAGCAAAGCATCCCCCTTTAACACTAGATTTACTTTTGGGTGGAGCAATTATCTCCTCATTTGATTTCTCTTGCCTTTTTAAAGAGATAGCTACGAAACTATGATTATCCTTCTTTCCATCCTTAAACATTTCTTGCTTGGGCTTATATTGCTGCCTTTCATTGTCCCTCTTCTTCAAACAAAACTTCTCCATGTGATTCTCACCTCCACAATACCTGCAAATAAAAGGCTTTCTTCCAGCTTGCTTTTTTGCACCATCATTTCTAGAAAAATGATTAGAACCTTCATGATTTTGAAATTTATTATTTCCTTTCCAATTCTTTTTTCCATCATTTCTAAAGAAATTACTTTTGGCTGTATATGCATGATTCCTTTTAATATGCCCTTCTTTAATAAGTTGAACTTCTTCATCTAAAACAAATTTGCAAAATTGATCAAAAGTTTGTTGGGGGGTATTGGGATTTAGTTGAAGAAACCTTTTCCTTGATTCCTTAAAAACTTTATATGGCTGGGGAAGCTTACTTTCAACCATTGCAATCAACTAAAAATCCTTTTTTGCATATTCAACACCTTTTTTTTTTAGCTGAGTATTTAAAAAAGTAACTTCATTGAAGTAATCAGACATTTTTTCAAAATAAGATGGATCTAAATTCATCATTTTTTCTTCTATACTAAACGTGCTAGCCATGTCTGCATCTTTATAATCATTTTCTAAATTCTCCCACAGCTCTATTGGGTTATCAATATTAACAAATCTTCTATTGAGATTGGGGCTCAAAGCTTTACCAATAATACCTCTAGCTTGCTCCAACTTACATTTCCACAACTCCTTTTCTTTATCATTTTGTTGAGGTTCCCCAATTTTTTTATTTACTATCCTCCATAAAGCCTTCTCTCTTAGAGCATTCTTGACTACAATCTTCCAATCTGCAAAACCACTTCCATCAAAGATAGGAAAAACTTCATTTGAAGAACCCATGTTAGCAAAAAGATCAAGTTCAAACAAATCTAGCAATACTCCAGCAGCATAACAGACCTGCAACCAAATATCACTCCAAAAGAAAAAATCAACGCTGCAAACAAACCATTTTCAACAAATTATTTGCCTGCAGCAAAACCCTCTAGCTGAATTTCTAAATAAATCTCTAGCTGAACTTGGCTAAACCTTGCTCTGATACCATGATAAAAATAAGAGATCTAATATACTAGGCAATGAGAATCAGAAATAAACACTAAACTAAGAACATATTTTATTCATAAAACTAATTGCTTACAACCTATGCAATGGCCTCTATATATAGAAAGCCTATGAGATGAGGGCATTAATAGAAGATGTTTCTAGAGGCTAAGATGATAAGGCTGTATGACCTAGTATCAAGGACAACATCTATATCTATTAACAACATAATAGGAAATGTGTGATAGATAGACAATTCAGTTATAACAGCCTGGGTGTATTTGTTGACTGTTTCTAACATGAAATGACTACAAAACTGCAGGAACAAATGAGAAATCAAATGAAGGATCCAGCGATGGCGATGAAAACAAATTCGAACCTTAGAGTGAGTTTACATGTAATTGGCAAAAATTATACATAGTTGAAGATGATTCCACGCCTTATCTGCCAAACTAGTGTCTATGCAGTAGGTTTCATGTGATCAAATGTATATGAAGACAATGAGGTGACATGAATTTAGACACAACAATGAAATCGGGAAAGTGAAGCCACAAATCTAAGGATGATGCCCAGCTTGGTCTTCCGATGTGATAGCAATCATCTACAGGTGTAAACAGTTTGTCGTGGGTCAAAGAAGAAATACATTAAACATTCGGTACCTTCTTGAAGCATAGTTTTCCTTGTGAAATTATTTATTCTCAAGAGACTATATAGCGGAGAAAATGATCTGAAATGGGGCTTGCAAAAGATGAAGATTCATTATAAAGACACGTCAGACCCTGTGTGTGTTAAAAAAAAATATTAAATATTTGTGTTCGATAATCTGAGAATGGATGTGAGGTGAATCTTACTAAGATTTTAAAGACAAAAGTTGTGTGGAGGGCCAGAAAGAAAGGGCTCTTTAGTATCGAGAACCACCAAATTGGAATGATTTGAAATTATCATCTGCTCCAGTATGCGTCAGCTGTGAAGTCCAAGAGACGGGAGCAATTTCTCATAAAAGAATTAGTAATAATGTTTTAACCTAGAGTATAAATTAATTAAAAGTTGAGAAAATGAGAAAGTACGATCTATTTTCAAATAATATGATACTTGACTTTGAAAAGTCACGTTCCCTTATGTGAACAATTTTAAATAAAGAAAATTTATTTCTGAAGAGGAGAAGATATATCTAAACGTACAAGTCATTTATAAGGAGAGCATTTTATATTAATTGCATGAAGGAATAAGTTTCTTATGATTTTATAATGAAATTTCATTATTTTATTATTATAAAATTATTTTATTTTAATAATAAAATAAAAATGTTCTTTGTTCATCATTAATGGCATGGAGATTTAAACTACAGGTGAATTGTCCTTCATAATTATATTTTAGAACTCTCTATATGATTTTATGATTTTGATATCAAATAAGTGGACATGGTCAGTTAGCATTTTAGATTTGATCATCATAGGTGTTGTGAAATATTGAATTGTTTATGTATCTTATCTCCTTATCAGCGGAGTTAAAATTCAACCTAGACTAGCTTAAGATTGCATTATAATTGGTCTGTCACATCTGGATTATTAAAATTGGTGGCAGTACAAGTGCATTGAACATTATGAAGTTGTACATGAAAGTTCACCGAAGTTGACTCTATTGCTCGAATTAACAAAGCACTGGTCTTTTGTTATCAAAGTCAAAAAATTTAAAATATTCTTCTTACAAAAAATCAAATTCATTATTATTAAAATTTTATCCAAATACTTATCATCTAGTTTCATTCTAATTGAGTTCAAGGACCTTGCCAGCCAAGGAACTTGCAATGTTTAAATTCGCTACAGAAAACCCTTGAATTGAGTAATCAATGTTCAAGGTGAAGGTCTACTTGCTTGGGTGTGACGGAGCCTGAAGTGTAGGGGAGTCTAACGATTTCCATTTGTTGGCCAAAATTTGATTGAAAGATCCTACTAGAGAAGTGGCAGGCTCTTGGATTTCCAATCTGTTGTTTTGGGAACCAACAAATAACATAGAGTTGACGTCCACACTAGCATAAATTTGTTGGTGATGTTGGCTTACAGTTGTCTGTTTAATCTTCCCTACCCTTACCTACTCCAACTACTTCATTTATTGCTTCTTCTCATTGAGAGTTCTAGATCTCTCATTTTAAACTATGCTTCTAGATTGTTAGGTTTAGGTTTAGGGTTTTTGCATAGAGGCGACTGTAATATTTTTTCTAGAAGTTTGTAGATGTTTTATCTTCTCGACTAATAATAGATTTCTCTATAATATTGTATGCTTTCTTATAAAATGTTGTATGTACTCATTTGATATTACGGTGGAATGAAATATAACATAGTTTATTGTGAAGCAGCACATCGTATTTTTTAGTGCATTTATTTTTTGTCCTCTGTCTATCCATCAGATTGGTATCAAAGCCGTAGAAATTTTGGGCATTGTTTTTATGGGCATATGTCATTGTGGGTGAAAGGCAAATGAGAGAAAAAAGATCTAAGGAGGAGATCATAGTTTCTATGCGAGGAAGGAAGAGAAAGGGTTTGTAGTGGTTACAAGCTAGAAAGTTTTACTATTAAATCATGGCAGGAACCAATGGAAGTATTTCACAGCCACAAATTCCTACTTTAAATGGCAAAAATTATGATTATTAGAGCATCAAAATGAAAACACTTTTTCCTTCTCAGGATGTTTGGGATTTAGTTGAAAGTGGGTTCCCTTAACCAGCAGATCAGTAGTCATATCAATCTCTTTCACAAGCTGAAAAGGATTTATTAAAGGAAAATAGGAAAAAGGATGCTAAGGCACTGTTCTTTATTCAGCAAGCAATGGAGGAAGCAATATTTACAAAGGTAGCTGCTGCCACAAGCTCAAAGCAAGCATGGGACAACTTGCAATCAACATACCAGGGCACAAGAAAGGTAAAAACTTCAAAGTTACAAAATCTTAGAAGAGATTTTGAAAATTTGCAAATGAAAGATTCAGATTCAATAGATTCATTTTTCACTCAAACAATGGGGATAGTAAATCAGATTAGATCATATGGAGAAACCCTTGGGGATCAACAAGTTGTAGAGAAAATACTTAGAAGTCTACCAAATAAGTTTGATTCAAGAGTTGCAACCATTGAAGAATCTAAGGATCTCTCCTTGCTATCAATAGATGAGTTAATGGGTTCTCTCTTATCACATGGACAAAGGTTGAATCATTCGGGAACTTCATCATTGGAGAATGCTTTCAAGACTCAACTTTCATTTGGAAGAACAAGAGGAAGATTAGATCACAGTAGAGGTAGAGGATGTTTTACAGCAAGAGGAGGAAGAGAAAATCCACAGTTTGAGAGTAGAAGGCCAGCATCAAGCTTACAAACCAATTTCACATCAACAAGAGGAAGGGGGAGCAACCATCATCAAGGAGAAAGGTATGACAAATCTAACATCCAATGTCATTATTGTAATAAATTTGGGCATTTTGCATCTGAGTCTAGAAAAAGACAATATGACATGAATAGGCAAAAGGCACATTTTACAAATGAAAGTCAGCCCAACACTAGTGAGCAAAACACCATCTTGATAACATGAAATGTTGCACAAGAGAGTTCTAAAGAAGTATGGTTCTGAGATAGTGGTTGTAGTAACCATATGAGTGGGTCTAAGGAGATATTCTCAACAATAGATGAATCAGTAAAATTAGAGGTTAAGTTGGGGAATGATCATCAAATCTTAGTCATGGGAAAAGGGTCAATTAGCATAAGAACTAAGAAAGGTGAAGAAAAGGAAATTCTTGATGTATATTATGTTCCTGGATTGCAACACAATCTCATAAGCATTGGATAACTAGTACAAAAGGGATATAGAATACATTTTGAAAATGGTGAATGTGTGATTCTAGATAAAAGACCAAGCAATAGGCTGATTGCAAAAGTTGAAATGACTCAAAATAGAATGTTCCCACTTACAATCCAAACTGAATTATTTTTAGAGCCAAATGAATTGCAAAAAGTAGTTGAATTTGCATTCAAATCTTTCCACAAAAATGAATCTTGGCTATGGCATTTAAGGTTTGGTCATTTAAACTTTAAAGGGTTACAATGCTTATATAAGAAACAAATGGTCTATGGGTTGCCATCAATAGAGCCACTTAAGACAACATGTGAGAGTTGTATTTTGGCAAAGCAACATAGAGAAAAAATTTCAGTTGGAAAGTCTTATAGAGCAAAACATCCACTTGAGATAGTCCATTCAGATCTTTGTGGGCCAATGCAAACACCATCCTTAAGTGGAAAACTTTATTTCTTGACATTTATTGATGATTTCAGCAGAAAAGTTTGGGTTTATTTTGTGAAGTATAAATCAGATGTATTTGCTGTCTTTAAAGAATTCAAGGAAAAAGTTGAGAAAGAAAGTGGATACTCTATTAAAACATTAAGAACTGATCAAGGTGGAGAATACATATCAAATGATTTTATGAATTTTTGCAAAAAAAAAGGCATATGGAAACAATTTACAGCAAGGTACACTCCACAACAAAATGGAGTAGCAGAAAGAAAAAATAGAACAATTATGGAGATGACAAGGAGTATGTTAAAGGAAAAGCACTTGCCAAATGAGTATTGGGTTGAAGCAGTTGCATGTTCAGCATACATACTAAATAGATGTCCAACAAAAGAAGTAATAAATAAAACACCTAAAGAAGCTTGGAGCAGAAGGAAGCACAATATAGCACATTTGAGAGTGTTTGGTTGTGTGGCATACTCATTGGTACCTCAAGAAGTGAGACAAAAATTAGATGATAGAGGAGAGAAGTGCATATTTGTGGGATATAGTGAACAATCCAAGGCATATAGGCTATACAATCCTATCACAAAGAAGTTAATAATAAGTCGTGATGTTGAGTTTGTAGAAGAAGAAGCATGGGATGATAGCTTGGATAAGTCAACTACAGTTGCAGCTAGTGTTCCACAAGAAAATGAAGAAAATGAAACTCGAGATGTGCATTCTACAACACAAACAAATGTTCCTAAAACACCTACAAGGGCGCCTACCACTCAAAACACTACTACTCCAGCAAGCACTAATAGCAGTGAATCATCTAATCCAACACTTGCTTCATTAAGATCAAGAACTACAAATACTTCAAGGAAGACACAAAGTCTTAGAGATATATATGATGAATTACAAGAGGCTGAAAATGATGACTTAAGCATTAATTTTGCACTCTTAGCACATGCTGATCCAATTTATTTTGAAGAAGCTATTAAAAATGACAAATGTGAATTCAGCCCCTACACCAGTTGCATTGGGTATAAAACTTAGCAAGAATGATGAAAGTCCTAATGTAGACTCAACTTTATTCAAAAGATTAGTTGGCAGCCTTTTATATTTGATAGCTACAAGACCAGATATAATGCATGGAGTTAGTCTCATTTCAAGATTCATGGATAAACCAAAAGAAACTCATTGGAAAGCTGGAAAGAGGATTCTGAGGTATATAGCTGAAACAAAGAACTTTGGGATCTTATATGCACATTCAGATCATTACAAGCTGATTGGCTATATAGATAGTGACTAGGCAGGTAGCTTTGATGATAAAAGAAGCACTTCAAGACATATCTTTCACCTAGGGTCAGGAGCTATTTCTTGAGCATCAAATAAGCAACCAATTGTGACATTATCATCAGCTGAAGCAAAATATGTTGCAGCAACATCAGCAGCCTGTCAAGCAATATGGATGAGAAGAGTACTTTCGGACTTGAAGCATCCACAAGAAGAACCTACAAGAATATATTGTGATAATAATTTTTCAATTGCTTTATCAAAAAATCATGTCTTTCATCAACGTAGTAAACATATAGATATAAGATATCATTATATTTGTGAATTAGTGAACAATGGTGACATATGTCTTAAGTTTTGCAGGTCCAAAGAACAATTGGCAGACATTTTCAGAAAGCCTCTTGCAAAGAATGTCTTTGAACATCTTCGAGAAAGTATTGGTATCACAGACATACATGGCAGTTAAGATTAAGGGGGAGTGTTGGTGATGTTGGCTTACAGCTATCCGTTTAATCTTCCCTGCCCTTACCTACTCCAACTACTTCATTTATTGCTTCTTTTCATCGAGAGTTCTAGATCTCTCATTTTAAACTATGCTTCTAGATTGTTAGGTTTAGGTTTAGGGTTTTTTCATAGAGTTAGCTATAATATTTTTTCTAGAAGTTTGTAGATGTTTCGTCTTCTCAACTAATAGTAGATTTCTCTAGAATATTGTATGCTTTCTTATAAAAGGTTGTATGTACTCATTTGATATTATGGTGGAATGAAATATAACATAGTTTATTGTGCGGCGGCACATCGTATTTTTCTGCTCATTTATTTGTTGTCCTCTGTCTATCCATCAGAATTTTGGCAAAAACAAGGTGAAACTTAAGGTGAGTCACCCTATCAATGACCATAAGTGAGCCAAAAGATTTTACAATACCCTTTAAAACCTTATCATTTAAAAGATTCACTAAAACTTTGAGAAGATGAACCCTATGTAGGAGAAATGATTCCTATGTTTGAGTGAGGGTCTACCCCTCAAATCCATTTGCCAAGAGCTAGGATATTCCTTTTCTTTCTGTCATGAGCCCAATGGCAATTAGTGAGAATGAACACTAGGTCTTCTTTGTTCACAAAGTTGAAAAATGAACATGCCACAAGTATGAATATTTAACTTAACACTCCCCTTGAGGGACCATTGGGTCACTACAAATTTTCGGAGTTGATTAATTTATGGTCTAAATGAGAAAAATCTACCCAGAAATGATAATTCCAATGAGTTGACTATGTCATCAGGGATTTCATTAGGAACCTAATTGTAGTACTACTAGTCTTGAAGAGGTATTGTATGAATGAAAAACATAAATTGCTACCCTAGAGGGAGAGAACAACCTCACACCTTTTTAGTAAAGGAGGCAAGATCTACAAGATCTTTGGGGGAACCAAGAAAACCTCCTTGCACTAACAAAGAGGGAGTCGAGGGAATGGGACTAGAGCTCAAGTCAAAGTCCAAATGTTGAGCGCAAATAGGGGAAGACTTACAACTTTCAAAATCAAAGGAGGAAAGGAAAGGATGGGAAGCCAAACTTGGAGGCCCAAACCAGCACTAAGTTGAGGAGGGAAAGGTAAGACACATTACTAGGGTCTCCCATAAGAAACCATATAATGAGGAAATGAGACTTAGGTAAACACATGAGAACTTGGTTGAAAAACAAGTCTACATGTACTATTGTTAATGTTTTCATAAAAATATATATATTATAAAATGCCAAAACACATTTGTAATAAATGAAAATCTATAATAATATCGGAATGGCAACTTAAATCAAAAAAAAAAAAAAACAAGTATTTTATCTACTAGAATCGAATTTGATCTACAGTAAAGAATACCTTTTTTAAAAGTCAATGTTGAAAATTTAACCGCCTAGCGGAAAGCATTGAATGCATTCAGATATTTTTACATACCTTAGCCAGACTACTCGAAACCATTCCAGACAAAGTAAATAAAGGCACATAGCTTTAGCCCTCTCGATTCGAAGCATGCTACGAACCATCATAACATTTCTTTTATCCAATGGATGTTGATTAGATGGAGAATTTTACTGAAGGAGCTCCAAGAGGGAACTATGAAATGTGTCGACTCACACAGACCCGTACAGAGTAATCAGAGGCACTTTAGTCACTTCTTCAATTGAATACCTGCCCGCTCTTCAAAATTCCAAGACTTATCAAATAGCTTTCTCTCGTCGATGAGGCAAGCATACTTGATTACGATTTCATTGCTCAATTTAAACCCTAAACCTATTGTGGCTTCCTCTCTTCTTTCATTTCTCTATTTCACCACCGACGAGGGAACGTTTTAAAGTGTTGAGTATTGCAACGAAGCTACAATTAGTGGGAAAAAACGGACAACATTTTTTCTACAAATAGGAAGTGATTATAGTATTTGGATGATGCTGTAACACGTAAACATGGATTATCCTATTCAACCAGAAGTAGGTTGTGATTATACCTTGTGTGCCAAGCACAATAAAGCTGCAGTTATTCTTCCTTCAACCCTAAGGCTCTAGCACTTCCGCTTGGCTATAAATAGCCAAGAATAACATCAATGCATCTCATCTTACAGGTGAACTTGGTCTCTTGTCTCTCTGTTTAGGTATGGCTTACCCTTGCTCAGCCATATTGTGTTTCCTGGTTATGCTGACAAAAGTAGTGCTTAGCAGTGGGCACTTTACCTCTGAATTCATGGATTCAAGGGCAGCTTATTATGGATCACTAGACGGCCTAGGAACTTCGAGTATGTATATATGATTTGTTCACATTAATCTCTTAATTGTTTTATGGTACTTTTCTCAAACTACAAATAGGGTAGCCAGTATTTAAGTAAAACTATTTCTTTTTCAATAACTATTCTAGCATTAGGATGGGTGATTTGATAATATTGAACATCATTTGATAGAATAGATACTACCTTGTTCAAATTACAGATAAAATAATGAATGAGATGGTTTAATTGAGAACAAGATAACTATTTTTTAAACTAGAGTAATTTGAGCATGGATGATCAAAAGATTTAAGGTTTCACGTTTTGAGCATCATCTTCATAGAATTGATATTAAGTATACCTGATTAGAAATTTGATCTTATAAGCCAGTTCATAAATATGCATTAAAAAGTAAAACTATATGTACAACTTCATAGTAATATGACATGTTAGCTCTCTTTTAAATAAAAAACAAGATGTTTGAAACTTACAATAAATATGTAGGTGGCGCTTGTGGATATGGGGAGTATGGGAGAGATGTCAAGGGAGGAGATGTTGCCGCGGTAAGTCCATTAGTATACAGAAACGGGGCTGGCTGTGGCGCTTGCTATGAGGTAGTTATTCTTTATCAATCGTTACAAACTATTATTTTTTTGTTTCAAATAAAAAATCACGTTACGTTGTAATTGTTTGGAATAATAAATAGTGTTGGTGATAAATAGGTGAAATGTAAAAGTATGGACCTCTGCTCAGCCAGTGGAGTAACGCTAGTTGTCACAGATTATGGAGAAGGTGATCGAACTGATTTCATTATGAGTCCTCACGCTTTCATGACTATGGCCAACCAGGGGAAATTTGAGCAACTTAAAGCTTTGGGTGTTGTTGAAATTGAGTACAAGCGGTAATTTTAGAGATTTAGAATTTTTTATTTTTTTGGTCCATCTTAAATATGATACCTAAAAAATTAATTAGCTTCTAAAAATTAAGTTCAATTTGATTATTTAATACTTTTAGTCTAATTCCTTCTCATAATTACTGCATATATTTCAGAGTACCTTGCGACTATCAAGGGTACAATATCTGGTTCAAGATTAACAAGAGCAGCAATTACCCATATTATCTATCCCAAGGAGGTGAAAGTGATATAGTTGCTGTTGAACTTTGTGAGGTATAAAAAATACTACCTTAGTGTAAGTTATTCTTTGAGGTTACTTTACATTTTAAAACATATTATAAGTGACGGTGTACTAAGCAGGAGAATAGATCTGATTGGAAAGCAATGCGGAGGAATTATGGGAGTGTTTGGGACATAGTAATGTCACCTCCAAAGGGCAATCTAGCTCTCCGAATTCAGCTGTCAGGAGGGGAATGGACTTATGCTCAAAACCCAATACCTTCTAATTGGAAATCTGGCACTGCATATGACTCTGGCGTTCAGATCAAATAGTGATCAGTTGAATGGTTACATAACACGGTGGCGTTTAATCTAAATAAATTGAGGCAGGGACATCAATGCCATCATCTATCCTCCTGCATTTGAGTCCGAAGTAAGGGAGTATAACATAAAGTATATAGTGTGCTATTGAGAAGTAGTGAGAGATTCTCACTCTTGTTTGTGTGTGTGCTCTGAGAATTAATCAGTATTGTTTGTATGCGTGTCGTTCTTCGATGTGCTTTTATCATCTATTCTGAATACTACCTGTGTTTTTTTAAGATGGATGTTGCTCCTATCGATGACTTCATTGACATCGTGTCTTTTTGGGCCGTGGGCATAAAGAGTTGTATTTCATAATATCAGTTACAAAGAATTGCCGTTTTATTTCTGGCTATTATAGTTTGAGTATAAAAATGAAGTAAAATTAAGTAAATAGTTGAATGTTGCTTAAAACATTAAGTCAATATAAATGATTGACAAATAATATATAATATATTAACATATTGTATTAATTATATTTAAAAATTATATAAATTATACTTAAAATATAATTACATTTACAACATATATATACAAGTTCACGTTAGAAACGAGTTCTATATTTATGATAATTTTAATCTTTTTATTCTAATAAAATTCATTTGGTGGTTGAAGTTATCTTACCTTTTTGGTTCAATGTTCAATGTAGAAGTAATGTCAAGTTTATACAAAAGAATGACAATCACTAGGAAGAACAAGCTCAAGAATGTGGACATGGTCTGGTAGGCTATCAAGAAGGCCTAAGAGTCTAGGTCTTATTTTGTGTTGTGTCTTATAAGGTTGTAGTTTTATGTTTGCTGGTTCTCTCAGGAGATACTTGGTTAATTTTAGTGAATACTTAAATACGCTGTTTTAGGCTAGTTTTTTATGCATTTTGTGTTTGGACTCTCTTACTAGCATTTTTTTTGTTGGTCGAGTTGCTAGTGCATTATGGTTAGTTTGAGTTGTAATTTTATGAACTTCTCCTCTATGAACATGATTGTTTTTTATTATACTGTTTGAAGGTTTGATATTACATTGTAATGATTGGTGTTGTGCTAGCTTGTTGCATGGCTATAATGGCCTTGGGTGTTGCTAGCTGGTGGTTTATTGTTATTTTATGGGTTCAACACCCTTCCCTACCTTCTTTATTAAAAAATTTAGAAATGGTGTTTCACAAAATAGATTTTATACTGATGGTGCCTAGTGTATAGAAATTATTATAGATCAAACTCATTTTCATAGATCTACCAATGCAAATAGAGGAAAAGATTACCCTCAGAGTGTCACAGAGATGCATGTTTATTAAATCATGATCAATAAAGAGAAATGAATACGTCATTTTTTTTGTAAAATATAAAGAAAATAGAATCTCAAATTCTCATAGCCTATACATTGATGTAGAAAGCTTGCAATGCTTATAAAGAAATAAGATAGATTTAGGTACTTTATGAAAAGAGATTAATCCATAAAGGTCGTTAAAATTATTGATTAGATTTATTAAAATAATTGTCTTTATGAATGTCTTAGGGCTTTCAATTATATCTCTATATTAATTTAGAGATATGATACATATCTTCTTATGAACTAGATCCCTAAATAATCTCTTGCTTATACCTTAAGATTTATCCGATTGAAGCTATAAAACATTAACACTCTCTTTTAGCAAGGGAGGATAAACACAAGAAAAATGTTACACCATTGGTAATGTTAAGAATATCTTAGAGGTTTTCCACCATTTAATATCACATTTGATATCATGAGTATTGATCTCTAGAATATCAACATATGATATTCATCAATTACTCAAACTAGTATAAGATATCACATTTGATATTAAGAGTCTTGATCTCCTAGAATATTGACATCCAATATTCATCAAGTACTCAAAAACAAAGTTTAGATATCACATTTGATATCAAGAGTATTGGCCTCCTAGAATACTAATGATATTCACCACTTACACAAAATGTTTGGATATCACATTTGATATCAAGAGTATTGGCATTCCAAAATATCAATGATATTCACCACTTAAAGCGTTTTAGATATCACATTTGATATCAAAAGTATTGACCTCCTAGAATATCAATGATATGCACCGAGTACTCTAAGAGTAATGGCCTCGTAGAATGTTGAGATGCAAGAAATTCACCATTTGCTCAATTTATTTGATCTCATAATACAAGTTTATTGTAAGATCGTCACTTTACAACAACTTCTCCAATTACAAGTGATTACCATTTGGAAGTCGTCACTTCCTCATGATGCACACAAGGGATAGGCCCATACAAAAGTCACATTGTCATAGTCCTCATGACTATGATAAGTTATGATCGTTAGAGAAACCGTCTCAACATGGTTTACTCCCTCTTAATCAATAAGATCAAGTTTACTGAGGTTAACAAAATAGCATCCTCAGTCTTCTCCCTCTGAATGATAAATAGGACTTGTCATTTAATTCCTTCCTCCTATAGTACATTTCAAAATAGAAAGGTCAAAGCACATAGCTTACATGAGAAGCAAATATTACATATAAAAGAATAGTAATTTTTTTCATATTCTAAGACTCTATCTTAGAGTTATAATATTTAACATTTATTTACATTACACGAATATAATAAAGAACTCCCTCTTAATTCAATATTCCACTCATGTTAAGGATACTTAGAAGTTCCTTTCAGAATGACTATTTCTGTAACTCTATATCATAATCACTGACTTTGGTGAATGTTGCTTGATGTTTTAATCTATTATGTCATTTAAAGGTAGAGTGACCATAGTTGTCACATTTGAAGCATTGCATCTTAGATTATTCTACATGCCTTCTTTTCCTTTTGAAATTTTGTTTCTTCCTTTTATCAACATGAGTTGAAAGATCATGAAGATCACTTCCAATTGAAGTATCATCTTGTAATATTAACATACTTTCCTCTTGAATAGAATCATCCTTTAGATGACCAAGCTTGGGAAGTTTGGATCGAGCACATACTCCTTGGCAGAAGGTTTTCCAAGATTGTGGCAATCCTCTTAGAGCTGTCATGGTTAATTCCTTTTCATCATAAACATGAACATTTTTAGAGATTTGGTTCGTTACTTCAGTTATCCTCATGAAATAGGATGCAATAGTTTCTCCTTTATTCATCTTAATGTTTGGAGAGACTGTCTTTCAAACATTTCTTCAAGTGTTTGGAGCATTTCGCATGTAGTGTGTAGTTCAAAAAATAATAGGGAGTAGATGATCCTTAACTCCATCCACAATCAATTTCATGGCTCTAGCATTGTCTTTTTCCCACTTATTCAATTCATCATTTCCTTTTGGTGGTTGGTCAGATTCTTTCATTAATTGTTTGAGATCATTATCTTTCATTAATTGTTTGAGATCATTATCTTTTAAGGTTATCTTCATTCATAATTTCCATACTGTATAATTGGAGTCGCCTTGAATCTATCTTCAACATTGATACCACTAACCATTTTGATTGCTAAACATTTTTAGTGTGCAAAATAAATAAATAAAAATCTAATCAGGATCTACCTTCAAGCTGTTTAGACTTGACAGAAGGGACTTGGCTCTGATACCATGTTTAAATTATTGATTAGATTTATTAAAATAATTGTCTTTATGAATGTCTTAGGACATTCAATTAAATCTCTATACTAATTTAGAAATATCATACATATCTTCTTATGAACTAGATCCTTAAATAATCTCTTGCATATGTATCAATATAATTTCATATTATAGTATATTCCGTAGCAACGCCTTTGATGTGCTGAGTTGATATTTTATTTGAATCGGTGTCTGATCTTATGTATAGAACATGCAAGATCTCCTTTCGGTGATGTCTGTACATTGCCCATAGGCATCAAAAGACCGATTATATGTACGAAAGGAAGGAGGGCGGGAAGAACGAAGAGAGCCCACAAAACGCACCGCTTTGAGACAAGGAACACGTCGGTCAAAGAAAAGAATTAACCACTCAATGCATATGAACGGTCAAACATAATTAAGAATATCAAGGACTTTAAAGAATAGCCCACTCCAAGGCCCCGATCACCTTTGCATAAGAGAAAGAAAATCGCGTGTATAAACCTCGGATGCAAGAAAATATAATATGAATAAGAATATTAGTATAATATCTATAATGATTAAGATACACAACTATATACTTATAATATTTAATTAATGAAATTAGATAAATAAAATTTTGACTTGATTTCACACACACACATATATATTACAATTATGTGAATAAATATATATATAATATTTAAATAAAGAGTTTGACCTTTAAGCTTACACCTTAAGATTTATCCGACTAAAGCTATAAAACATTAACAAAGGTAAATGAAAATGACTGGATGCAATCACATAGTTTCAAATTTAAAGATTAATGGAACGGAAACATAAATATCTTTCATAAAATAGAAAGAAAATGTCCAAAACCAAAGAAATAAAACCATTTGAATTGTACCTATGCATAGAAGTATGAAGAGATGGACGATTTACAAAATTAAACATTTTCTTGCACTTAGAAAACATAGTCTATAGAGAGATGAGCAATATTTGACATGTTTAAATACCATACAAGTAGTAGAAGGGAGTTTCCACAAGATCTCTAAACCCTACCCCCATTTTCTCCACAGCTCTAAGAATGTTGAAAGTGAAAACATCTAATGCAAGCTTTTGAAGATTTTAGGGCTCAATTTGTTGGTTTCTAGTGGACTCCAAATCTTATCGAAAGTTCAATACAATCTCAACTTAATTTAGTTACTTTATAATTTTATGCATATTTCATTGATAATATAAAAAAATATAGTTCCTTTTGAATGGAAGGATTATAAATACATATTTATTTATAATTTTTTTTGTATAAAGATAAAAATAGATTTTACGAGGACAAAATACAAATTAACAATTTACGAATGCTAGGGAAAGTCTATGTTAGAAACAAAATACAAATTAACAAATCTAGAACCCAAAACTACCAACCTGTGAAACAACAAAAAACTAGAATGACACCTAAACCAGCGTGAATCTTAATGACCTGGCAGTCTCTTTCCTTGGATTTGGAATCTTAACATCTAAACTAGAAAATTTTCATTTTTCTGAGCCTTCTGTGGGTCCTTTTTCCTACGCCTTGGATGTCCTCAGGCTTTTCTTCATCAATGAGATCTGATGGATGGGCAAAGGCACAAGAAAAATACAAAACACCAAACATAGAACACAATGTGCTACCACACAATAAAATATATTATATTTCATTCACAGTGATCTCAAATGAGTACATAGTGTCTTTTTATAGGAAAGCATATAATATTCTAGAGAAATCTAACATTAGCTAACAAGACAAAATATCTACATGTTTCTGGAAAATGCTACGGCGAACCCAACTTCTAGAAAATACTTTAGCCAGCACACCTTAAACCTAAACCTAATAATCTAAAAGCATTAGACGCTTAGTAAAAATTAATTTTTCTAACACTCCCCCCTAATTTCTACTATCAAATTTCATTGCATACAAATCCAAATCCCAAAAAGCTATTTTCCAATAATCTTCATATCTATTAATGTCTTCATTAATAATGTCTCCCAAGGTTGCGACCTTTAATTTCTACAATATTTTATAAGCAATTGTCTGGCAACAATTTCCTCTTTTCATAGGATCCACTGATAATCTTGCCTCATCTTGCCTCATCTATCACAAATGCCAATAACCTTTTGCCTCTCTAATGCCTTGCTCAGATTTGTTTCCCACTAGTATTGAAGTTTTCCTTATGCTTGAACATTTGTACTTGAATAAACCTTTGATCAATGCTACAAATTTATGCCAATTTGATCCATAGCTCCAACCACAATCCATTTTTATACAACTTGCCACAAAATCATTTTTGTAATCTCTATTCCAACATGTCTTGTCACAATGATTTTTTAAATCCCAACATTACATGGATTTAAATCCCAACATCTATCTTTTGTATGTCCTTTCTTGTTACAATGTGAACATTGCACAATCTTTATGCTTTCAATTGATTCTCTTGAACCTTTATTCATCTTTCCATTGCCTGCATCATATCCAAGACCTTCATATTTTGGCCTGACTGTAGCCTCAATCGGATTCCTTAATCCCTGTTCATCCTTTCCTAAACCTTTACCTTTAAAACCCATTCTTTTCATGATCTTCAAACCAACACTATTATTATCATAACAAACAAAATCTGCAAACTTATCAATTGTCATTTACTTTCTTACACTTTTCATCACTAACACTTTTAGTTTCAGAAAAATCACATTCACTCAAATCATTTGTGTCACAAAATACATCGCATACAAATGGTTTTACACTCAAACATTCTTTCTCTTGTTTCAAAGTAGACAGATCCTTCTTTAGCATACTATTTTCCTCTTCCAATTTCTTCACATTTTCTTCTAAATCTTTGTTCATTTTCTCAACATCATCAAACAAATTTAACTTTTCTTCTAATTATTTATTTTTCTCTCTAAGCTTATGTGTTTCCTTCACCTGCCAATTATGTACTTCTTCCACAAATTTTAGCCTATCCTCTAGCTCTTCAATTGCCTCTATATGAACACTAATTTTATTTAACAATTTAGACTTTTCTTCTCCCATTTCATTTCTTACTTTTTCCAATTTTGTTTGTAAAATATCTTTTTCACATAATAATCTTGCATTTTCTTTCTTCACCATCACTAATTCTTCTTCTAACTTATTTGTCTTCTCTTTTTGAACTCTACCAGCTTTTCCCATTGAAACAAAAGAGATTAAACACACTTTACCCTTTTTCAACAACTCACTATTGTATCCTTTCAAGATTTATTTATGAACTTCTTCAAAGCTTTTGTTACAAATAAATAATTACCCCTTTCAGCAATTAACACATGAGCATTCATTCATTTTCTCCAAACTAGTATAATAACACATCTGAAACAAATCAAATCATGCATTTTCCTCTTCATAGAATTATAACTTTAAACAACCATTCATTTTTAGCCTTGTCTACATTTCCTTAACTTCTCAACATAAAATATTAACAAATCTTCACACTAGCTGAAATCTTACCAACATTTTTCAGCCATTGACTTTGTAGTCTTCAACTCTCCAGGATTTTGATCCTTGTGCTCTGAAATCTTTATCTTTCCATGGTCTTTAACCTGGCTCTGATACTAATATGACGGATGGGCAGAGGCACATGAAAAATACAAAACACCAAATATAGAACACAATGTGTTGCCACACAATAAAATACATTATATTTCATTCACAGTGATCTCAAATGAGTACATAGTGTCATTTTATAGGCAAATGTATAATATTCTAGAGAAATCTAACATTAGCAGACAAGAAAAAATATCTACATGTTTTTGGAAAATGCTTCGACTGACCTAACTTCTAGAAAATACTTTAGCCGGCACACCCTAAACCTAAACCTAATAATCTAGAAGCATCAGATGATTAGTAGAAATTAATATTTCTAACAAGATCAATTTTTCAAATTGACACATTTCTACTCATTGTTCAATATCTTCCAAGACAAGGAATGAATCTTCTTATCACTATCATTTACAACTCTTTTGACTTCTCTGAACTGGCTAGGAACATCCTCCTTCTGTTCACTCCACACTTACTTATTGAGATCCCTTCACAACTCATTGACCACCATCCTTAGAGAAACAATTTTATTATGCATCCATGAATGAAAGTCATTAATGGACTCCATTTCTGCTTAAATTTTCTTAGAGCTAGATGAGGTGAAAGAAAATTTCTCCTTTTTTTTCTCTCTTATCTTTTCCAAGTGGGGGTCATGAGAATCAGAGGTAGAGTAGCCCACAATCCTTGCAATCCAATTTCCAACATCCTTACTCGGACTTAAAACACCTAAACCTTGAGTATCTTTAATTGATTTCTCCAAGATCGTACTAAGGTTCTTGTCATAGGATTTAGGTTTTTTCACCAAAAGAGCATCTTCAATTTCATCCCCTATCTCCATTCCCCCTTCATTTCCTTCTCAATAGTCAGCCATAACCCTATCATCTTTTAGTTCATCAGACGTTGAATCCTTCTTGTCCTCACCAGTTCTTATATCATCCTCATTGTTAGCAATAATCTTTATCTTGTTTGACATAGGGAATTTGGCCTTAATTGTAGGGGGGTAGTTTTTTCTCTTTTTTTTACCTTCACACTAGGTGACAGAATAGGAGCCTTGCAAAAAAAAGGATGAGGCAATCATATAACACAAGATAGAAAGCCTTCTTCTTGTGATTGGTTAAAGTCATGATTCAAAGAATTTAAAATGTAGTAGGAGAAACTGATATTCGCTCCATACCAAAAGTGAGTTAAGAAAAAATAAATAAAGAAGGTAACCCTTTTCCTCCTACCATCCAATACTATTTAGCCTCTAACACAACTAAGCATTGAGTGTTAAAAAGGCTTAATTTTCTTATTAGAAAATAATTTTCCTACCATGATTACTACTTGCTTCTCATTTTCCTCCCTTGGAAACTTGTTGAAAAGCTTCATGGTGATTTTTGTCTCTCTGAAAAATTGGATGCCCTCATTGAGATGACTAGATATCTTAGAGAAGAATTGAATATTGAGGAGAAAGGATGTATGGTGGCTGTATAGTTTCTCGAACCCTTAAAAACCTCCAAGTTAGCTTTAGGATAAAACCATAGAGGCGCTCATTGTACCTAGTTAATCCAACCATTTCTATTTGTTCCCACATGTGTGGGGTGTTCTTCCATTCTAATAAATTTGTGTGATCTCTCCTTTTAAGATCTCTTCTCGTTCTTCTTCTCTGGCTTACTATCAAAGCCCATTTTCAATTGAAAATGAGAATAATCAACATAAAGAGTGACAACAACCATACTAACCCAGAAAGCATGCTAAGAGTAAGCTTCATCAATGATGCTTTATTGATCCCTGTACTCCCTTGCAGTATTTATAAGTAATATTTAAGTTACTAATACATATGTGTGGCCTATGCATCATAATCCTTTCCTTTATAACTACTTCTTTGACCAGATCTTCCTTCCATGGAATTTTCCTATCAACTTGTTTCCCTATATTAATGATACAATATACACTTGTTTTTTTTCTTGTACACATGGGTAATTATTACCCTCTTAAATTATTTTAATATTCTCCATGTTTCTCTTATGGTATTTTTATTTTGATGTCATTTATTTTTTATAATTTAAACTATCTATTATGTTTTCTAAGTTTCCTCCAAGGTAGAGGGAAGTACACAGGCATTTTTTCAAAGAATAGCCACTTAAAGGTCCCTATATGATTCTTCTACATGAGTGATTTGGAATCAAAGAGGTTATGCCAATGCACCTATAAAATTTCTACTTGGATCCCTTAAGATTTTCACACAACTTGCTTTAATTGGAATGGCTTTGGCTACCATGTCCAAATTAGCTTTAACCCCACCTTTAGAGGGACTTAACCAAACAATGTTATCTCTCTCAATGCTCTTTTTACTTTAAATGTTTAAATATGAAAGAAGAGCATTTTTGGGATCAAATCCACTTGAGCTTATCATTGTATTTTTCTTTCTCTACATTATATTCTCCCTTATTCCCCTCATAGCTTTATTTGCAGTAACCCAAGCAAGAGCTTCCTTTTATTTGAATACCCAACCATTTCTCTCCTTCCAAATTTTCTAGCCTATGTACGAGGAGGTGATTTTCCACACAATTTTTTTATTGCTGTCCTTTTGTACGCATGTCTATTGAAATAAAAAATCTTCCACACTTCCTAGAAGAAGCCAATTTAGGTTCCATCCTACAAGACAAAATTTTTAGAATTCTGATGCATTGTTGCATCCAAAAAATTATTGAAGGATAACTTATTAATGGTTTTCATAGAGAAAGCATTTATTTACTAAATTGAATTCTATTTTACAGAGGTTATCCAAAGTAAGAATTTTGTTTTGGACCATAATCTAGTTGAAAATACCAACTTTAGGAGTTATATCTTTTATCTAGCATGAAGCCTAGAAAGGAAATTTTTTGTTTGCAAATTAGATTTAATAGATGATTATATTATCATTTGAAAACAAACTGAAAAAAACAATAATATAATAATTACACACAAAAGAACTTTTTCTTTTTCTCTTAATATATGTAGCATTTAGTAAATTGTACAATTTATTTAATCTTAAATATGATAAAAAAAGGTTAAAATGATAGCATGATATATATTTAATGTTAGGTAAATTGTATAATTCATTAAATGATAATTTTTGAAACTATAATTATAGTATTATCAATAAAATTTTCTAATTGAAATATTGTGTAATAAAATATAAGATTAGTGATATTTGAACTCACATTACATATGTAGGATAAGGTGGGTAAAGTGGGGTTCTTATAATGTATGGCAAAGGAACCCAAAAGGAGAAGACTAAAAGCCATTAGGTTTTTTGGATAATTTATTTTGAATACCATTTACTTTTTAAGTTTACTAAATCATAGATGTAACCATCCTTGTAAGAATTTTCCTTAGGGTAAAATTCACCCAAGAACTAAGAACTCAAACACAAGCACAACTGTAGATAAAAAATGGATAGGATCAATTAATCAGAGTATGTCCTCATACATTGCTTTGTTCAATATATGATATTCAAACATAGTAGGAGTGCTTGTATATAAAGGCCTCTCAGGAAGTACCTAGAATGTCTCTAGAAAGAACCAGGAGATAAGATAGACATCATGCCAACTAAGCACATGCCTTATCCATCATTCTAGATGAGTGGATAAGAATGACAAGGTTGTATAAACTCCTAAGTGTCTCATAAAATAAATAATAAAAATATGCATTAACCTAAGTAAACTTAAGTAAGTATAAACATTAAATATGTATTTACACCAAGACCCCCCCCTTAAGTGCAAGTTAGGGGAATGCCCTTAAGCTTATGAAAACTAGGATGAAATGCAGGATGGGTCCTGGCTACTAGGCCATGTTAGGTACCCATGCACATAATGACATGCATTCTCTCATAAAGCGAGGAAAGATGGAAAACCTCATGGGAAAAATCCTCTCCCAAAAAGAAAGATAAATAGGGATGCATGGATGGATGGATTAATCAAGACCCCCCGTTATGACATACATCCAATATATACAAGAGAAAAATGGAGGACAAAAGTCCCAAGAGGAAAAGGTCCCCCCCCCAAAAAGGAGAAGAAGGAGACAAGGCAGTCCCCACCCCATAAAAGTAGCGTGTCGACTAGTGAAAAATGCTCCAATGTAGAATTTGATCCATGACCATTCAATGATGTTCCTCCCCTTTGAAAGAAAAAAATGTAAGGGTACAAAGGAGATGCATCCCTTGCATGGAGAAGGAATCTCTAAGATGAACGGTGTCTTTGAAACCTATTCAAGTGTCCTTGTGTTGATGTTGATGATGGCTTCCTCCAAAAATGCTAAGAAGAAGTGTAGATTGAACAAGGAGTGATAGAACCTATTTGAAAAAACCAAGAGTATTCTCAAATGACAAAGATACCTCCTATAGATGTTGTACATAAGTATCCATAATCACATCAGCTCAAAAATATTGATCATGTAGAGAATGGACATGAGGGTCAGACTGGGCCCTCGCAACAACTATAGAAGGATTGTACTTAGCAAAGAGAAGTGATAAATCATCAAAGAAGTCCTCCAAATATGTTGTATGTGACTCCATGAACAAACTTGAAATGTCAGTCAAGAAGTCATCACCTAAGGTTGGAAGACCATGTGTACCTTGTTGTGTTGAAGTGCATAAATCTATCACTCTGGCAAAAGAATTCACCTGAAAAAGAAGATGAATATCATCAAGGGTGTCCCACATCTTCAATCTGAGACTCCACGAATAGGCCTGCAAGGGTGGGAAGGAAGTCATCACATGAAGGTAGAGTAGGAAGACATAAAGGGTCCTGCTCCACTGAATCTAAAGCATTTGTGGCTAGAACAGGATTAGTAGGAGCAATAGGAGAATCTGAAAGTGTGATCTCATCTGAAGAGGAGTCAACTACAAATGGAGGTAAAAAATCTTCTAGGAATGGAGGAATGTTTGGATCTACATACTTCTCCCAAAGATACATCCAATAATCATGTGGTGGCCATATCTTGGCAACTAGCTTATGACGATCAGAAGAAGAGAGATTGGTAAGAATGATACAAATTAGTTTACCAATAGGTTCTTGTAATTCATCAATGATCAAGTCATTGGAACATAAATAAGGAAATAATTCCTTATGGTCTCTTCTAAGATGATAAAGAAGTGTATCACTCCATGTGTGATAGCTGTTGTTTGTCAACTTGGGTCTAATGCCATACTGACATGTGGAACAATACTCCTCTTCCATGATGGACCAATCAATGTAACCTCCCAAAAAAAAGAATAATGAATGAAAGAACCCCCCCCCCCCCCCCCGCAATGTATGATTTAGGCACTTGATAGCCACTTGCCAATTTAGGGCCTATTTCTGAAAGTAGTATTTTTGTCTATAGAACCTATAATATTGTTATAGATTTGGAAAGTAGACAAAAAAAAATGCACTTTGAAAAAAAACAAAACCTAATTTGGAGTCTAGATGAGCATGTATTAAGCATTTTAACTGGCAAAAATCAAGATTTGTGAGTTGCAGGAAACTTCAGGAACAAATATCTCAAACCACCTACACCAATGCATAGATCACAAAATTCTACCCCAAAATGAAAAATATTTCTCACAAAAAGGAGTTTATATGAGGAAGATATTACTGTTTGAAAATCATTGTTGCTGTTATTTTTTCTGAATCGTTGCCATTGTGCTTCCAAAAATCAATTGGCTCTAGATTTTGCCTCAAATATTTGATTTGGATGAAAAAAAATCTAATTTGGGAAATTTTTGGACCTTCTAAATGTGATGCAAATATCTAATTTGCACCAACAAGCTCCAATCTTCACCTTCAAAAAATCTCTCCTATGGCCCCATGGAGAATTTTTTTTTTTTCAGAAAATAATGCAGATCCAAAATATAGTAGAGATGTAGATAAAAAAATGCTGATCCAAAAATTAAATGTACAGATTTGAAATGATCATACCAATGTTGCAAATTAGTCCTTCGAGTGCTGATTTGCAATTTTTTTTTGCCTCACAATTGACTTTGGCCTAGGGTACGTAACTTTATAGCCAATTTTCACCGAATCAACATTTTGGATGCAATGGTGAGGTCAGATCCGGCTCTAGACACTCCCAATTTCTTCAATACTTTAAATTTGGGCTTAGGTGCTAAAGGAACAATGGTCTCGAACAACAATGTGATGAGAAAATCTCCAATCTCTGATACCATGTAATAATTTTCCTAAGGGAAAAATTCACCCATGATCGTAGAAGTTAACACAAGAAAAACTATAGACCAAAAATAAATATGATCAATTAATCAGAGTATTTCCTAATATATTGCTCTATTCAGTATATGATATCCAAACACACTAGGAGTGCCTGTTTATAAAGGCCTCTCAGGAAGCACCTAGAATGTCTCTAGAAAGAACCAGGAGATAAGATAAGCATCATGACAACTAAGCACATGCCTTATCCATCATTCTAGATGAGTCGATAAGAATGACAAGGTTGTAGACACCATGTGCTCAATTAGTATGCTAACTCTTGTGTTGTAGACACCATATGCATAAAAGAGGTGTGAACTCCTATATTGTCAACATGACAACTCACAAGAGTACACAAACTCCTAAGTGTCTCATAAAATAAATAATAAAAATATACATTAACCTAATTAAACTTAAGAAAGTATAAATATTAAATATGTATTTACACCAAAAATCCTAATATGTTCTCTAACATCATCTTTAGAGCTTCGAAATCCAAGAGTTATGTTTACTCATCCAACTCAAAAAGTATTTCATAATTGTTTCTCATTTAAATTTTTCTAACATTTCCCTACTTAATCTAAGTTTCCTATCTATTTATGTCTAGTTGACATTTCTTATTTGATTCAGTATTCCTCCCTATATTTATTTCTTTGTATCACATTTTAGTATTAGATCTCATATAAGACTTCACCACTTTTGATCATGTCATTCCACATCTATTCTTGTAGAAGTTAGGGTGTGATAAAAAATAATTACATAGTCTTCCCTAAATATTTTTTGATTAATTCAAAGAAATATTTTTACAACTTTCATTTCTAAATTAGGATTGAAGGATGAAAATCATTTTAGTAGTGTTTCTACAAAACAAATTTATAACATGCTCCTTGTGAACCAAAAAAATCATGCTTTATATGGTTACTAGTTTTAAGGAATCTTGTTGTTGGAAATACTTTCCCTCATGGTCCTCATAATCCTATTATGTGTGATCTATTTTCTACTCGAGTCTTATTAATATATTTTACTTTTTGCAATTTTTCTAATGGTGTTCGGTCCAAATTTTTTTTGGTCATCTATAGTTTGGAACAATAGACGTAGTGTCTCATGGAGTGAAATTCTAACCATCTTTGTTGAGACTTTTGGTTTTAAGACTAATACCTTCTAGTTTGTTCTAACCTGTAAAATTTTATGATTTATTTGGAAGGAGAGAAATGGAGAGATTTTATAGAAGAGAAGGAGAAAACTTACTGCGTTTCGTTGTAAACTTATATATATTCAAATCATGTTACATATTTCTATTATTTTGGAAATCTCTAGGTACAAGTTCATAGTGCTGATGCAGAAGGAAAAAATCCTAATTCACAAGGAAGATATAGTTTCATTTTAGTATTTTTCTATACATAAGGATATGATTAATTAGAGTGAATTAGAAAATCTTACCGAGTTCATAAAAGGCCTATATATTGAAGAAAAAGTTACTAATGATTTATATGCTCCCCATGTTCATACAACACCAAGACAGGTGGTGGTGGAACTCAATATTTTACAAATATTTGTTCAACTTTTGCTTTCTTTCATTACTTACCTTTTGTATATTCTAGATAGACATTGTGATCAAAATAAGGAATCACTTACTGCATCTATTTGTGTTTTTATAGAAAATGGCTATTTATCACCCAATTCAAAGAATCCTTTTGTAGAATTGCACTAATAGGACTTAGTCATCACATGGCAATATCCATTGATCGATCTAGGCGGTTGGTCTTATTTGAATTCATGAAAATATATTTTTCATATTATCACTATAGCTATATTAACAAGGCATCAGATATTAGGGTATCTTAAAATAATTGTATTTTTGGGAAACCTAAAGTTGGGAATGATATCCCAAGAGCCTATAGTGATTGGGTTCATCGCTGTGCAAAGATGACTCATTACTGATATGGAGATGAGTGATAGAATTGAATGATCACTATGCTATATAAAAATACATCACTTTGGTGAGCTAAGAAGATGCTATTTAAGTATAATGATGAGCAATAGGTCTTCATATATTGTTTCATGTTATAGCAATCGTGGTACATCACTAAGCGGTGAGAACACAAAAAGATATAGCAATTAGTGATAAGACTTGGAGATTGCTGTAACTCATAGAGATTATTAGTAATTAAGGAAACAAAAAGATATTCTTGGCAATAAGTGATCAAATGGAGGCTATCACTATGACATATAGTGATTATCACTAATCAAAATGGTAAGGACTCATATATAGCGATTAGTGATAGATGGATGTCACCATTGTGACTTATAGTGATCATTGCTAATTGAAGTATGACAATATGAGTTTTAGTGATGAGCAGTAAAGCTTGACTATAGCTATAGTGTACAATGATGGATGCTTTTATTATTGAAATGACATCAATGTGAGTTGTGGCCATAAGTTAAATGTGACTGCTGATTGGATTTTGTACAATGGAGATATAGTGATCAGCCATGAGTTGCAAGATATTGCTATATGTTATAGAAAAAATTTTGTGCAAAAATCAAAGAGTAAGATTTGATATTGCCATACCTAATAGTGAGAAAGTGTATTAGAGATCGTAGATGAAGGGAATTTCTTATATCATTAAGCGATGATAATATCACAACTGCTATAGTGATGGGAATGAAGTTGGAAGGAGTTCAATATATTTGTGAGGTTAAGTTATAGAGATTAGAAATCCATATATTCATATCACTCAAAGTTATAGAAATCTATTTTTTGAATATGTTTTATCAAGCACAAAAGGGAGAGCATGAAATGACTTCTAACAACCAATTCATTTGCTACAATGAAAAAAAAAAAGGCTTTATGTTTCCATTCATGTGTAAAGTAAATGCACAAATGTAGCCTATTTTTTAATAAATAGACAATTATTTTTTTGTTTATTAACAAATTCTTAGGGGAAAATAGTGAAATTTCTATTCATATTTAATTTTTACATAGAGTTCTACCTAGAGAAAGTTTTAGAAAGTTCAATGGAGAGCTTTAGTAATACACAAGAGAGGAAAGAAGAGAAAGTCAAGAAGGGTAAAGCTAATAAGAAGCAAAAAGTAGATGATGAAGTGCCATCAAGGAAATTGAATAAAGACCCCATTTAGTAGATGGATTTTGTAGGTCTCAAGTCAATAAGAAGCAAATTTGCCTCTCCAGAAAAAATTAAAGACAAGTAAAATGCAGTTGAAGATTTATAGACTAGGACTAGGGGTTATGAGTTCTTTTAATATCATTATGTAACAAGAAATTGCAAGGCACATACCTGTCATCCTTGGGAGATGAATTTGGGGTAACTAGCAATGGAAAATGTGTTTGTGAATGTGGAATTACTCAAATTCATTATAAGCATATATAATGTTGAAGATAGATGAATCTACGTAATGTATGGGGAGAAGTTAATGGAGATATCTATTGAATCTCTAAATGAAGCTTTAAAGACTCACTAATACTCTAACTAAAAAGCTGTCATTTACAAAATTGAAAAACAAGTATGAGAGATTAGATGTTTCATATATGCAATGGAAAATGTTACACAAAATAGAGAAAGAGCCTCTAACAACATCAGATGGAGCTCCATTCAACATCAAATTTTTTAAGACATACCAATCACATGGAGAAGTAGGAGGGATGGACACACCTAATTTCATAGGAATTAGCCCCATGGTGTTAGCATCAAACATTCAAATGTTGGAGCCCAGACCCTATGATTATGTAGAATATGTTTCTAATAATATTCACACTTTTTTTGTTAATTTTGATGATCTTGAATACCCTACTTTTAAAAAATTTTCATTTCTTATACATATGGTTTTATATTTTGGACAACTGAGAGGATTGTGGAGTGATGGTTTGAAATTGAATTTGAGGGAGTCGAATAGGGAAATGAAGCCTATTCAAATATGGACATCAGTATGGGATTATAGATTCAATGCTTCTTGTCCCCTTAGATTTGAATATCACTTTCTTCAACCTTTTTACACTCTTTTTGTACACTAGTCTTTTCTATCAATTAGCCCAGATGCTAAAAGATTTTCAAGAACTAGAGACAATGGGGTGGGAGAGAAAATCAAGAACTATTGGGATACTAGTATTCATATGATTATTTCACTTTTATCAAAGTATTTGGATTTGAAGGAAGGCCATATAGATTGTTAGCATTAATGTTTGATATATTTCTTATTTATAAATTGTGCTAGGTAGATGTATGAATCTAGCAAATGACATTTCAGTGGTAAACAAAGAAAGAAACCTTTCCTTCTAGAAACTCTACCCTTTGAAAATTTTATTATTTGTGCATCAAATTCATATGACAATATCAGAGATAAATTTCTAGATGAGTATCATATGTATATAAAATGGATTCATGTAGTCATTATGATCCAAAAGGATATATTCATGCCTATAGGAAAATTAAAAAATTGGGTGATTATATTCACCATGGAATTAAATGAGACGAGAGTTTTAAGAATTTTGAGTGGGAAGATGGATAAGAAAGTATTGAGGAATAAAATAGGGAATGGGAAAAATAGAGGCAAAAGGCCAAGGAATAGTTTAGTGTGTTGGAGTTGAGGAAAGCCAACTCCGAAGACGCCAAGATCACCTGCATGCAAACCTGTCAAAGAGAAGCCATAGAAGGGAAGAGCATGGAGCACGGGCAAAACCCTAAACGGACATGAGAGCCAAAAATGCAAACACAATAAGAAATGTATTTACAATAAGAAATGGCTTGATGATCTGATATTCTGATATTACAATGAGAGAGAGCCTGAATATAAAGAGCTCCAGGAAGCTTGTAGAACAAGCTGGAAGGAGGTAGAGGACAAAAATGACAACTCAGCACATATCCACAAAAAGTGGAATATGCTAAAAAAGGAGAAAACTCCCGAGTTGTCAACAACTAACCACTACATGCATTAAATATAAAATATTAAATAAATGCATGACCTAAGTAAGCTTAAGCAATAGAATAAATAATTAAATATTAATTATTTACTCTAACACCCCCCCTTAAGTGCAACTTAGGGAAATGCCTTAAGCTCACAAAGCTAAGATGAATGCATAATGGGTCCCGACAACGAGGCCATTTTAGGTACCCAAGTACAATGCAAGAAGAATGCAACCTCTATAAGCAAGGAAAGAGAGAAAACCACATGGGAAAAACCCTCCCCCAAAAAGAGGTAAGAACCCAGTGAAGAGCTGAAGAAGTCTCCAACTCGGGAAAATGTCCCCTAAAACAGGAACAATGAGTGATCATGAAGAAGTAGCATCACAGAAGCATGAAGAACCGCAAATCTGTCAAACTGCTGATCTGAAGAAACCTCCATGGAAGAAGAAGGCACGAGCCGAGCATGTCTATATGGTAGATGATCCATCTCACCGAAATGCATAGGTAGCCAGCCACTACAATCGCCTTGTATGTAGGATCAACCACTGAATACATAGTTCATACTATCGAACCATCGAACCACAGATGCATTAGAACATAGCATAATCCCCCCTTAATGCAGACGGGGTGTGATGACAGGCAACTGAGAAGGTGAGCCAAAATCTTCTGCAAACGAACCAAGAACGAGGAGAGAGGAAAAGAAGTACAGACACCGATAAAGACATGGTCTAACTAACTCTGCATGGGCTAATGTCGTGGAAGGGACACTCACTTGACAAAGGGAGAATGCCTAAAACAGCAAACAAATAATCCCCCCCATGGTGCTTTATGAAATAGTGCAAGTACACCTGACTCAAAACAACGTTCATGACTCCCAGAATGCAAAAGTGACAAATTATCTCAGTGCGAAAATGAAAAGTGCTTCAAAAGGATAGCTACAATGAGCAGAACTGAAAAAGAGCTGAACCAAAAGAAAGTACAGCCTGAAATAAAGCAAACCATGCCAGGAAAATGATCCTCGGGCCTAAAACACTCAAAATATCCACCATAGAGCAAAAACGCCAAAACTATGATAGAAAGAGAAGAGGCCAAAAGTGAGGAAAAAAGAAATGTATTTACAATAAGAAATGGCTTGATGATATTTTGCTTCCAGCATTTGCATTACTCTCTTGGAGACTAACTCTATGATGCTATTTTGATTTTGTATCATTTGCATTCATAGTTTAGATATTTACTCTTTGCACTAGTTTTCTGGGTTATTAATCTTTTCAGATTCTAACATGGTATCAGAGCATCAAGCCATTTCTTATTGTAAATACATTTCTTATTGTGTTTGCATTTTTGGCTCTCATGTCCGTTTAGGGTTTTGCTCGTGCTCCATAATCCCCCCTTAATGCAGACGGGGTGTGATGACAGGCAACTGAGAAGGTGAGCCAAAATCTTCTGCAAACGAACCAAGAACGAGGAGAGAGGAAAAGAAGTACAGACACTGATAAAGACATGGTCTAACTGACTCTGCATGGGCTAATGTCATGGAAGGGACACTCACTTGACAAAGGGAGAATGCCTAAAACAGCAAACAAATAATCCCCCCCATGGTGCTTTATGAAATAGTGCAAGTACACCTGACTCAAAACAACGTTCATGACTCCCAGAATGCAAAAGTGACAAATTATCTCAGTGCGAAAATGAAAAGTGCTTCAAAAGGATAGCTACAATGATCAGAACTGAAAAAGAGCTGAACCAAAAGAAAGTACAGCCTGAAATAAAGCAAACCATGCCAGGAAAACGATCCTCGGGCCTAAAACACTCAAAATATCCACCATAGAGCAAAAATGCCAAAACTATGATAGAAAGAGAGAAAACCACATGGGAAAAACCCTCCCCCAAAAAGAGGTAAGAACCCAGTGAAGAGCTGAAGAAGTCTCCAACTAGGGAAAATGTCCCCTAAAATAGGAACAATGAGTGATCATGAAGAAGTAGCATCACAGAAGCATGAAGAACCGCAAATCTATCAAACTGCTGATCTGAAGAAACCTCCATGGAAGAAGAAGGCACGAGCCGAGCATGTCTATATGGTAGATGATCCATCTCACCGAAATGCATAGGTAGCCAGCCACTGCAATCGCCTTGTATGTAGGATCAACCACTGAGTACATAGTTCATACTATCGAACCATCGAACCACGGCTGCATTAGAACATAGCATAATCCCCCCTTAATGCAGACGGGCTCTGATACCATGTTGGAGTTGAGGAAAGCCAACTCCGAAGACGCCAAGATCACCTGCATGCGAACCTGTCAAAGAGAAGCCATAGAAGGGAAGAGCATGGAGCACGGGCAAAACCCTAAACGGACATGAGAGCCAAAAATGCAAACACAATAAGAAATGTATTTACAATAGGAAATGGCTTGATGATCTGATATTTTGATATTACAATGAGAGAGAGCCCGAATATAAAGAGCTCCAGGAAGCTTGTAGAACAAGCTGGAAGGAGGTAGAGGACAAAAATGACAACTCAGCACATATCCACAAAAAGTGGAATATGCTAAAAAAGGAGAAAACTCCCGAGTTGTCAAAAACTAACCACTACATGCATTAAATATAAAATATTAAATAAATGCATGACCTAAGTAAGATTAAGCAATAGAATAAATAATTAAATATTAATTATTTACTCTAACATAGTGAAGATATTTAGAAACTTCCAAACCCCCTTGTTCCAATTTCAAGTACTCCAGGTAGGCCAGTAATTTAGTCCTTGGAACATGATGTGAAAATAATTTACAAGGTAGATGCTGGGAAGGATGAAAGACTCTTAGAGTCAAGAAAATTTGTAAATAATTATGCTTTTATCAAATCCAAGGAGGTTATGGTTGTTTTGTATAAACATAGACGCAAATTATTGAGATAGAGTATCAAAGATATCTCTCTTGAGAATGAACAAGAACTAATGAAAAATTTGAAGGAGGATATAAAAAGGTTAGTTAAACATATGACTCTAGCAAGAGGAAGGCAACTATTCAATGAAGCATGGGTGATGGTTCTAGCTAGTTGGGATTTGAGGGCATCATACATGTAATGCCCCGCCAAGGGATCAAAAGAATTAACCTAGAATTTCACTAATTTTGGTAAAAATTTTTTTTTTAAAAATAACATGAAAGTAAATACCACATATAACTTGTACTTAATAATGGAAGCAATAGCAATGTCCATCTGAAAGTAAACATAACATACATAACCGATTACATTCTTTAAAGATCCCTTAACATTGAATTACATACATGAATCCATCTAGTACAAGAACAACATGAAATAATAATGATAAGTCCAATGTTTAAACATTACATTTCCAAATGCTCAATCATCCTCTGTACATGTCATAGGGTATGACAAGCTCAAAGAATATACATATGTAGAATAAGGTACATCATCCTATTCTAATCCATGATACATCAAAGTAAAGATAATCACATGATACACATGATACATCATCATAGAAGACATATACATCCATCATAAAGATCAAAAAAAAAAAACTAAGTGCACGGTTCCTCCCAACCATTAATAGCATCATTAGACCATCGTGGGCCCTAGCCATCCCTCCTTGCGTAACATCCCAAATCACCAAAGAGATCACCGGTAATAACATAGTAGGAATGTCACTCCTACAACATCATATGTAGAAAGTAATCTAACATGCAAATATAAGCATAAGATAACATCATCTAACATATGCTAATCATCAATCAAAAAGGATACATATCCACCATCACAAAGGATGCATCAGCCACGATGCCTTAATGAATCTCAAATGATAAGAGTGGAGAATACACTACCGCCCGACCGCATGGTACCTAAGTGGTCCACTCCCACCGTGCTGAGGAGATAATCTCAAGTCCCAAACAGGCTATCCATAACACATAGCACAAATCTCTATAGTCTAGGAATCCTAAAAGTATACTAACTGAACGGTTCCAATCCCGAAACTGACATCTACTTCCCAGAGGCACACAATGAAATGTAGGAACCTACTATGCAAGTGAGAAAGTGTCATCACATTTATCTCGTACAAGTTACCTTGGCAGTTAGCTAAACTCCATGGGTCCATACAGATCTCATGTGGCCACTAGTATCCTCTCATAATGACGAGGCGTACTATGGAATGCAAGGTCGCAACCATGCGTTCTCACTACTCCCATCATAGCCTATACAAGCACTCAAGGCATGGGTGAGAAAAAAAACTCTTATCTTTTTAGGTTCATTCAGTTACTATTAGGTGTGAATGTTATCACTTATTAATCCAACTTACAATGAGTTACCCTGGCAGCCTCTTAGGGCCTTGGCCCCCATTGCAAGCCACTTCCCGTCACTACATGTAGATATCCTACCCTAATGCTCATGGAATCATAAATCTCAAAATCACAAAAGATAATCCAAAATAAAATCTTCAAATATGCATAAAAGCATCAAATCTCCATGAGCAAGCATCCATAGAAAATCATGACCACAACAGCTCTCTATTGGCAACTGAAGTATCACTGATAATCAAAGTATCCAATGGTTCTCAATAACTAAAATATATCTCAATCATACTAATCGAAGACTCCAAAAATGGTTGAGTCAAACATGTCACCACATGACATCATCAAGAATAAATTCACATTACAATCCCATCACGCCCACTGGAAAATAACCAAGGATAACTGATCGATGACCAAAAATAATGGTTAAGTCAAGTGTCTCATACATAAGAATCTGAACTATAAAAATCAGTATTCACATCCAATACATAAAGCATTCAATGACATAACCATGGTTGGGTTTATAAAGATCGAGATTAAAACATCATCATGACATCACAATCACATAACCCCCAAACCTCTTGTAGACATCCTAAACTGGTCAACACTAGTCAACCCAAAACCCAAAACAATAGCATAAGAATACGCAATGTAAACACATGTTTGGTTTTGTTAAGTTTTCAAATTTGAATTTAAAATTCTTAGTTTACGTTTTCCCAAATAAATATCAAGTGGAGAAGTTTCATGTTTTACCTAACCCATGTGTATGTTTGATAGATAAAAGTTTCTCCATTAGACTCAATTTTCTAATTGATTTATATGACATTGTTTGAAAATTGACATTCTCAATGAATGAAAAACTTCGATTATATATTCTTATAATTAATCTTAGTTAAACTGAGTTTAATTAAATTAATTATTATTATCTCTTCATAATTGACAAGCTCAATATCAATATTTTAATCATTAAAAGAGTGATCCATTAATTTATAAGTCTATAATAATCATTTGTAAATAATTATATATATATATATATATATATATATATATATATACATACATAAATATATAGATACATAATAACATTTAATATCTAATAACAATGCAAATGAAATCGAAATTCATAATTAAATATCATATGAGATATCGTTGCAAATAAAATAAAACTTTTGTAATTTCAAACCAACGGTGATATAATAATCACCACCGATACAATATATAAAACCTGCGAGTCGCAGGGTACACTGCGGTTGCAAGTACTCTGCAGACTGTAGGTGCTCTGCGCCGCAGTCCATATCAGTGTGGCTGCCGACGGGGGTGAGGAAATATATTTCCCCCTCGTCCATTCAAAATTTATCATATATATATATATATTTTAAAAGTTGCATTTTATTAAAACGCACCCTTCCAATGTAATCTGCAATGCAACATTTGCTTGTGGTGAAACGAATATGTATAAATAATGCACACACACACACACACACACACACACACACACACACACACACACACACATATATGCAGATTTAAAAATATGAACATATATATACACAAATTTCTAATTCTCAGAATTTTTCTATAATCCTTTGATCTCAAATTTTATCCATTAAATCATCTGATGGTTTTGGCTACAAATTTAAACCCTAGCCCCATGTTCATTCCAGATCTAAGCATATAGAATTCTCAAATAAAATTAGCTACCATATTGATAATTGCATAAGAAATTCGTTAGAAGACATATGGAAGACACGAAGAAGATAGGGAATGCATGATGCAAAAATAGCATAAGTAAAATCAAAAGAATCTACCCAGATTATGATGCTAAATTACTCTTCCTCAAAAAAAATCCATAGAGCAAGCTCCTCCCTTCTTCAGAGTTCTCGAGTCCTCCAATGCTCCAATTGCACTCCAAAATGCTCTCTCCCTAAGCTTCTATGAATGCCTGAATATGAAGAGCTCTCAAGAAACTTTTGGAATGCTTCTTGAAACCATTGAAAGGTGTCACCAACTAAGCATGGGTCTTTTCCCACCTATTTGGTGAGTCATAGAGTTGTAGACACCTTGTGCTAAATTGATGCACTAACCCCCGTGTTGTTGACACATGTTAATTCCCATGCAAGCTTATAACTTCAATTTACTTTTAAATAATTTCTATTTAAATTTTATAACTTTGATTATAATTTTTATAACTTTTGTTATTATTATTTTATTTATTTCTTTATTATTATTTTGTAATTATTATTAATTTTAATTTTTAGATTTCTTTTATTTAATTCCTTTTCCCCAATAATTCACATTTAATTAATTACAATCAAAATATCAAAGATCATGATATTTTATTAATTTTCTCAAATAAATTATTTATTAATTAAATCTATTTATTAAAACTTAATTAATGTAAAATTCACCATAGACCTCCAAGATAAAATATGAAAACCCATCATAGAACAAATCATACAAAATAAATCTAAAGGGTTAAAAATCATGAAATATGTCATCCGACACATTCAGTGGGTATTCAACTTTGATACTTGTCCTAACTCACTAAGACAAATGGTTTTTAGGTTTGGAATTTGGACTTGAGAATTTATCTCCCTTCTCTTATCATTGAGATAGTATAATAGGGTACGCTCATCCTGGCAATTCAGGGAAGTTGATACCTGATACTAGCAACCTACAGAAAAACCATGCATGTACATACAATATATAATGCTAAGCTAAACAGACAATGGCAGGAAGTGGTGCATCGCGTAGATCCTGACTAAGCAGGTGACTATGACTCCCTTCCTTAACCACATCAGAAACGCCATACAATAAGAAAACACGCACACCATACACATACAAGTATGAGCTAAGTAACCATAATAAAACACATGAGATAATAAACCATCTAACTAATCATCATCAATAACTGAAAACAATGTAATGATCATCATACATACATGAAATGTAAAGTCTAAATGATCTCATCATATATCAACTGAATCCATATCATAATATCTGATAGTGTCAAAACAACACCACTAAACCATCAATCATAAAACTAGTCTACATAGTCTGATAATAATAGTAACAATAAGTCTAGAAAAGATGTGAATGAGGGTAGGCACTACATCCACCCCCCCTTGGATTAGGCTTAGTCCTGGAAGCCTACAAACAAATAGGGATATAACTCCCTCAATCTAGCTGCATCCTCCCAAGTAGCTGAAGAATCATCAGTAGGGTCCCATTGGACCCTTACCTACTCGATGGTTTGACCCCTGAGGGTCAACTCCCGTTGCTGCAGAATACGAATCGACTCTAAAGCCAGCTACCCTTCGTCTACCTACAACTCATTCCAATCAAGAACATGCACAATATCAAGAATATACTGCCTAAGCAATGAAACATAGAAAACATCATGAATGCGAGCTAGACTAGGCAGTAGAGCAAGACGGTAAGAAATCGAGCCAATCCTCTCCAAAATCTTGAATGGTCCCACAAAGTGAGGTGCTAGCTTAGAGCTCTTTCCGTACCAGATCGAACTCTTTCATGGTCGCACTCTCAAGAAAACCTTATCACCCATAGCAAACTGCTTATCAATCCTATGAGCATCAGCATACTTCTTCTGCCTATCCTGTGCCATAGTCAAATACTCACAGATACGCTCTACCTGTTGCTCCATATCACGAAGCATCTCAGGACCCAATAGAATGCAATCCTCGAGGCTATCCCAACTCAAGGGTGTACAAAAATGACGTCTGTATAATGCCTGAAATGGTGCCATGCCAATAGAACTATGATACCCATTGTTGTAAGCAAACTCAACTAGGTAGAGATAGTCCTCCCAATGTGTCTACCTATACATCACATACATCTGTAGCATATCCTCCAAAACCTGGTTCACCCTCTCTGTCTGACCATCAGTCTCTAGATGATATGCCGAACTAAAGTTTAATTGTGTTCCAAGCTCATGCTGCAATGATGTCCAAAATGCAGATGTGAATATAGGATCCTTGTCTGAAATGATCTTTCTAGGAATACCATGTAATCTCACAATGTCACGCATGAAGACATTAGCTACAGAAGCTGCTGTGTAGGAAGACCTGATCGGTGAAAGATGCACCACCTTAGTCAACCGATCAACAGTAACCATGATAGCATCATGACGTCGAACTGTCATAGGTAATCCTACAATGAAATCCATGGAGATGATATCCCATTTCTAAGAAGGAATGAGATTTGGCTACAAAAGTCCAGCCGGGTGTTGGTGTTCTGCCCTAACTCTCTGAAACACAAGACACCTAGCCACAAAATCAGCAATATCTCGCTTCATCCCGGACCAAAAGAAAAAATATCTCAAATCAGCATGCATCTTCTTGACACCTGAATGTGCTGAGTAAGGTGTACGATGGGCTTTTTCCAGAATCAAGGTGCGAAGCTCATCCAGTAATGGCACATAAATCCTCCCCAAATGTCTCAAAAGACCATCTAATTCTTGAACATAACCTGCAAACTTACCTTCCAAGGGTCTCCCTGAATCTATCTCTCTGCACACTTCTTGATACCAGGAATTCATAGGAAGTGCCTGAAGAATCTGACTCATCAAATCCACAGTAAGAGTCATCGATGTTACCACATGTCTCCTGCGACTCAAAGCATCTGCCACCACATTCTCCTTACCCTGAATGTACTTAACCTCAAAATCATACTCGCATAAAAATTCCATCCATCGTCTTTGGTGAGCATTCAAATTAGGCTGAGTAAAAATGTACCAAAGACTATGATGATCACTATGTAGCTCAAATTTGTGCCCCAACAAGAAATGTCTCTACCTTGTCAAAGCATGAACTACTACTATTAACTCAAGATCATGTGTAGGGTAATTTAACTCATGATCCTTGAGCTTGCATGATTCATACACAATCACCCATCCATTTTGCATCAACACTGCTCCAATTCCTTCAAGAGAAGCATCTGTACACACCATGAAATCATCTTCTGGATCAGGTGCAACTAAAATTGGTGCACTAGTCAAAATCTCCTTGAGCCTTTGAAATGCTTCCTCAGATTTCTCTGTCCACACAAACTTCTTACATTTCCTCTGAAGAGAAGTGATAGGATGTGCTATCCTAGAGAAGTTCTGGACAAATCTAGGATAATAACCAGCTAAACCCATGAAACTATGAATCTCTGACACATTAGTCGGGGTAGGCCAATCTATTGTCGCTTGAATCTTTGCAAGATCCACTGAAATACCATCACTTGAGATAACATGCCCTAAATACTGAATCTCCAATTTGAAGAATTCACACTTAGCAGCATTGGCGTAAAGCTAATTGCCTCTCAAACACTGCAATACCAACTGCAGGTGTTCCTCATGCTCCTTCTGAGTCTTAGAAAATATCAATATGTCATCAAGAAACACGAGAACAAACCTGTCAAGATATGATCAAAAAAACCATTCATCAAACTCATGAACACCAATGGAGCGTTAGTCAATCCAAAAGGTACCACTGTGAACTCATAATGCCCATAGCGAGTTTGAAAAGTGGTTTTGTGAATGTTTGCTTCCTTAATACGAAACTAGTGGTATCCTAACTTAAGGTCAATCTTGGAGAATACTGTAGCTCCCTTGATCTGATCAAATAAGTCATCAATCCTAGGCAAAGGATACCTATTCTTAATAGTCACCTTGTTCAACTGTCTGTAGTCAATAAAAAGGCACAAAGAATCATCTTTCTTCTTCACAAAGAGCACTGGACCTCCCCATGGTGATACGCTAGGTCGAATGCTCCCTTTGGCTAGAAGTTCCTCTAGCTGAAGATGTAGCTCACCCAGTTCTTGAGTAGTCATATGATAAGGACCTTTAGAGATAGGCTCTGCTCCAGGAATTAGATCAATGCTAAAATCAATGTCCCTCTTCGGAGGCATACCTAGAATCTCACTTGGAAGGACATCTGCATACTCCTGTAAAATTAGGTGGTCTAAATTCTTCCTCATAGGATCTTCCTCATCAAGATCATTTACCATAACAGCAAATATCTGACATCCCTTATGGAAACTTCGATTCAATTGCATAGCAAAAATCATCCGCAGAGATATAGGCCTTGGTATCCCAACTATCTTCACATCATTCCCTTGGTCATCTTGGCACAAAATAATCTTCTTCCTACAATCTATACTGGCTCTATGAGATCCAAGCTAGTCCATGCCTAGAACCACATCATAGGAACCAAGGGGTATGACTTGAAGATTCACTGTCGTATCAAAGCTCCCTAGGCTAAGCCCACACTTATGAACTATAGAATCTGTGGAGACCTTAATCCCTGAGGCTAGTTCCACTTGCCAACCATGATCTTGCTTCATCGCATCCAGCTTACACTTAGAAACTATAGATGGTGAAATAAATGAATCTGTAGCTCCTAAATCAAACAATACTAAAAGAGATATACCTCGAATAGCACCTGTGGTCTCAACCACTATTCCCTGATGATCTGCTTGACGCTGATCAATTGCTGCAAAAACTTTATGAGCTCTCCATGCATCACCAACTGTGGGTTTTGAAGCTATAGGCCTAGGTCCTAAAAACTGAGGTGCATTATGTATTCCCACCAGATCCTCTTCCCATAGGTGGTACATTAGATTGTTGGCGACTGTTCCTGCTTACAAAAGTCTGGCTACTCTGAGCTGGCTGATTGGACTGACTCTGTTTATTGCATTGAGCATTGCGGTTGTTCTTAAAGTTAGAACCTTTGCCACCACCTTTGCCACCACCTTGAGCCTGAGAATTTGATCCCTTTTGCTGCTACATCTGCTGAGACTGCTGTTGATACTATTTTCCCTTAGAAAAGAAAGGCTTCTTGTTACCACCTAAATTGAAGTTGCCTTTAGATCCTGATGCTGCTGGTGCTCCTACAAAACCACCTTGACCAAGGTTGACACTTTTCTCAACAAGGATTGCTCGATGCACCGCATCCTTGAGAGCTTTTGGCTCAAATACCTTGACACCCCCAATAATATGGTTATTCAAACCCCTAATAAAGTGTTGTGTCAACTAAGCTAAATTTTCACTGAACCCTGAAAAAGGCATAAGCCCATAAAACTTATGCTCATACTTAGCCACTGACATAGTGTACTACTTGAGATTATGAAAGTCATCTGCCCTTTGTAATTTCCATTCCTCTAGTAGGAATCGTTCATAGAAACTCTCTAAGAATAGTTCCCACATGACACTGGTCATATCGATTCCCAGCTTCTTCTCCTCAATCATCCACTAAGTGGCCGCAAAATTCTCTAAATTAGTGATCGCAAATCATGCCTTAAGATTGCTGTCAAAATCCTGCATGGCAAAAATTCTATCGAGGGAAATTAGCCATTGCTTGGCCACATATCCAGAACCTTGCCCATTGAAAGGTTTGACATTGGATCTTGAAAGATCCTTCCTCTGAGTGGACACAATGGACCTCTGATGATCCTTTCGAGGACTTCTAGATCTGGGTCTATGCTCTTGTTCTATCTGATGCACTTTAGGCTATTCTTGAATAGGATGTAGATGTTCTAAAATAGTCTACATCATCTATCTCAAACCAACCTCTTCAGACTCAGCTTGGTCCTCTCTACGGCTCTCTTCCTGCTGCCTACTAGAGTGCTCTTCCCTGCTCTCTACACAAGTCGATCCCTCATGGGCAGACTCATGGGCATTGACAGCTCTACCATGACCATAGCCTCTTCCTCGGCCTCTACCATGTCCTCTAACAGAAGACCCAATCCCAGACACCATCTTACAATAGAAAAATGTACTATTATAATCAAAAGACACATGTTTGCAATAGACTAAGTTCAATTTTATGTTTAGGTTTAAGTAAAATGTCCAGTTTTGAAAACTAAGTGTTGAAGTATGAAAAATATTCAACTAACAGCTTAGGTTTTGTTTCAGTTCACCTAGTTTCAAGTTGAAGAGATACACTTAATAGTTCACAGTTCTAGTTGTTCCAAAATACCCAAAGCTCCCAATGTAGAAACTCGGGCTCTGATACCAAATGTAATGCCTCGCCAAGGGATCCAAAGAATTAACCTAGAATTTCACTAAGTTTGGTAACATTTTTTTTTTTTTTTAAATAACATGAAAGTAAATATCACATATAACTTATACTTGATAACGAAAGCAATAGCAATGTCCATCTGAAAGTAAACATAACATACATAATCGATTACATTCTTTAAAGATCCCTTATCATTGAATTACATACATGAATCCATCTAGTACAACAACCACATGAAATAATAATGATAAGTCCAATGTTTAAACATTACATTTCCAAATGCTCAATCATCCTTTGTACATGTCACAGGGTATGACAAGCTCAAAGAATATACATATGTAGAATAAGGTACATCATCCTATTCTAATCCATGATACATCAAACTAAAGATAATCACATGATACACATGATACATCATCATAGAAGACATATAAATCCATCATAAAGATCAAACAAAATAAACTAAGTGCACGATTCCTCCCAACCATTAATAGCATCATTAGACCATCGTGGGCCCAGGCATCCCTCCGTGCATAACATCCCAAATCATTGAAGAGATCACCGGTAATAACATAGTAGGAATGTCACTCCTACAACATCATATGTAGAAAGTAATCTAACATGCAAATATAAGCATAAGATAACATCATCTGACATATGCTAATCATTAATTAAAAGGGATACATATCCACCATCATGAAGGATGCATCAGCCACGATGCCTCAATGAATGTCAAATCATAAGAGTGGAAAATACACTACCACCAGACCACGTGGTACCTAAGTGGTCCACTCCCACCATGCTGAGGAGATAATCTCAAGTCCCAAACAGGCTATCCATAACACATAGCACAAATCTCTATAGTCCAGGAATCCTAAAAGTATACTAACTCAAAGGTTCCAATCACGAAACTGACATCTACTTCCCAGAGGCACACAATGACATGTAGGAACCTACTATGCAAGTAGGAAAGTGTTATCACATTTATCTTGTACAAGTTACCCTAGCAGTTAGCTAAACTCCACGGGTCCATACAGATCTCATGCGGCCACTAGTATCCTCTCATACTGACGAAGCGTACTATGGAATGCAAGGTCGCAACCATGTGTTCTCACTACTCCCATCCTAGCCTATACAAGCACTCAAGGCATGGGCGAGAACAAAAACTCTTATCTTTTTAGGTTCATTCAGTTACTATTAGGTGTGAATGTTATCACTTATTAATCCAACTTACAATGAGTTACATTGGCAGCCTCTTAGGGCCTCAGCCCCCATTGAAAGCTACTTCCCGTCACTACATGTAGATATCCTACCCTAATGCTGATGGAATCATAAATCTCAATATCACAAAAGATAATCCAAAATAAAATCTTCAAATATGCATAAAAGCATCAAATCTCCATGAGCAAGCATCCATAGAAAATCATGACCACAACAACTCTCTATTGGCAACTGAAGTATCACTGATAATCAAAGTATCCAATGGTTGTCAATAACTAAAATATATCTCAATCATACTGATCAAAGACTCCAAAAAGGGTTGAGTCAAACATGTCACAACATGACATCATTAAGAATAAATTCACATTATAGTCCCATCATGGCGACTAGAAAATAACCAAGGATAATTGATCGATGACAAAAAATAATGGTTAAGTCAAGTGTCTCATACAGAAGAATCTCAACTATAACAATCAGTATTCACATCCAATACATAAAGAATTCCATCACATAACCATGGTTGGATTTATAAAGATCGAGATTAAAACATCATCATGAAATCACAATCACATAACCCGAAGCCTCTGGTAGACATTCTAAACTGGTCAACACTAGTCAACCCAAAACCCAAACCAATAGCATAAGAATACACAATGTAAACACATGTTTTGGTTTTGCTAAGTTTTCAAATTTGAATTTAAAAGTCTCAGTTTACGTTTTCCCAAATAAATATCAAGTGGAGAAGTTTCACGTTTTACCTAACCCATGTGTATGTTTGATAGATAAATGTTTCTCCATTAAATATCATATGAGATATCGTTGCAAATAAAATAAAACTTTTGTAATTTCAAACCAACGGTGATATAATAATCACCACCGATACAATATATAAAAGCTGTGGGTTGCAGGGTACACTGCAGTCGCAGGTACTCTACAGACCGCAGGTACTCTGCGGCCGCAGTCTGTATTAATGTGGCCGCCGGCATGGGTGAGGAAATATATTTCCCCCCCGTCCATTCAAGATTTATCATATATATATTTTTTAAAAGTTGCGATTTATTAAAACGCACCCCTCCAATGTAATCCGCGATGCAACATTTGCTTGCGGTGAAACGTATATGTATAAATAATGCATATATATATATATATGTAGATTTAAAATTATGAACATATATATACACAAAATTCCAATTCTCAGAACTTTTCTATAATCCTTTGATCTCAAATTTTATCCATTAAATCATTTCATGGTTTTGGCTACAAATTTAAACCCTAGCCCCGTGTTCTTTCTAGATCTAAGCATATAGAATTCTCAAATAAAATTAGCTTCCATATTGAGAATTGCATAAGAAATTCGTCAGAAGACATATGGAAGACACGAAGGAGACAGGGAATGCATGATGCGAAAATAGCATAAGTAAAATCACAAGAATCTACCCGGATTATGATTCTAAATTGCTCTTCCTCAAAAAAAATCCACAGAGCAAGCTCCTCCCTTCTTTAGAGTTCTCGAGTCCTCCAATGCTCCGATTACACTCCAAAACGCTCTCTCCCTAAGCTTCTATGAATGCCTGAGTATGAAGACTTCTCAAGAAACCATTGGAATGCTTCTTGAAACCGTTGAAAGGTGTCACGAACTAAGCATGGGTCCTTTCCCACCTTTTTGGTGAGTCATAGAATTGTAGACACCTTGTGCTAAATTGATGCACTAACCCCCATGTTGTTGACACATGTTAATTCCCATGCAAGCTTATAATTCCAATTTACTTTTAAATAATTTCTATTTAAATTTTATAACTTTCATTATAATTTTTATAACTTTTATTATTATTATTTTATTTATTACTTTATTATTATTTTATAATTATTATTAATTTTAATTTATAGTTTTCTTTTATTTAATTCCTTTTCTCCAATAATTCACATTTAATTAATTACAATCAAAATGTTAAAGATCATGATATTTTATTAATTTTCTCAAATAAATAATTTATTAATTAAATCTATTTATTAAGACTTAATTAATGGAAAACTCACCATAGACCTCCAAGATAAAAAATGAAAACCCATCATAGAACAAATCATACAAAATAAATCTAAAGGGTTAAAAATCATGAAATATGTCATAAGACACATTCGGTGGGTGTTCAACTTTGATACTTGTCCTAACTCATTAGGAAAAATGGTCTTTAGGTTTGGGATTTCGACTTGAGAATTTATCTCCCTTCTTTTATCATTGAGATAGTATAATAGGGTATGCTCATCCTAGCAATTCAGGGAAGTCGATACCCGGTACCTACAACCTTCAGAAAAACCATGCATGTACATACAATATATAATGCTAAGCTAAATAGACAATGGCAGGAGGTGGTGCATCATGTAGATCTCGAATAAGCAGGTGACTATGACTCCCTTCCTTAACCACAGAAGAAATGCCATACAATAAGAAAACACGCACACCATACACATGCAAGTATGGGGTAAGTAACCATAATAAAACACATGAGATAATAAACCATCTAACTAATCATCTTTAATAACTAAAAGCAATGTAATGATCATCATACATACATGAAATGTAAAGTCTAAATGATCTCATCATATATCAACTGAATCCATATCATAATATCTGATAGTGTCAAAACAACACCACTAAACCATCAATCATAAAACTAGTGTACATAGTGTGATAATAATAGCAACAATAATTCTAGAAAAGATGTGAACGAGGGTAGGCACTACAATACACCCTTGACAGTTTATTTAAATCTCATAAGAAGGACATGAAAATTAATGTGTAGGGAGTCAAAAATGTCATAATTAGGTCAAGATTTGTGAAAGATGAAAAGTCAACATTGTTATAGGCTTTATACCCTCACACAAAAGGGCACAAATTATTGATGTTGATCAAGATTTTTTCATTTGATGACATTGAAAGTAGGGGTGATAGACCCTAAGAAGGTTGTAGGGATGCAAGTGGATATGGCATTACTCAATCAGTAAAGTATGAAAAAATTGACATTTAAGAGGGATAAATGGAAAACCTTATATGAAGACATTTTGAAGATAGGGTAGCCTTAGGTGCAACCAATGATATAGTTATCTATTGATTCTTTGTATATTGAATTAAAGAATTTGTAAGAAAAAGGTACAAAATTGAAAGATGTTTCAATAATTAGAAGATAAGTTTCTTGCTCGTTGATAGGAAATTGTTTCGAGAATTTTCTTTTCAAATTGGGCCAGGTTTGGGATATTTATAATGTCTATAAACCTTTATCCTTAGACATAATGATGTGTATATGAATTTGGTCAATGAAAAAAATGCCTTAAAAAAAGATGAAGATATTTAGGAAGTAGAAAAGTTAATTAAGGATCATATTGCATATTCACAAGATTTTAAGGTTACTTTGAGATTAATGAAGGAACTGATGACAGAACATGATGTTATATCTTGGTGTGATAAAAATGGTGTCACCATTGACCAAGAGAGATGGATGGATATGTTCTATATGATGAAGGAATGATCCCTAGAAGATGTACAGAACAATGACCTGAAGATATCAAAGACCAATATATATATAGAATACATATTCGAGATCAAGATCAAAGCCAAGGTTGTAATTAATGATGCAAATTAGCTAGAGGATGACAAATATGTAGAGCACATTAAGCAATGTCATGATTTTATTGAATCATCATCATTGGAATCAACAACATAAGCCTTTGCTCTATTTTAATTTGCATATAGTTAAATATTAATGAGTCAGTTAGTTATAAATAATGTAAGTAAAGGGACATGTCCTTTCACTATGTAACCAATCTATTGCCTATAATTATAAGTGATTGATTTAGAATAGGAACCATAGAATATCATAACATCATATATCATATTGTCCATATAAAGAAGATGCGATTATTTTTGTTTACTCTTGATTTTTTCATCTATATGCACCAAAAACATATGTAAAGCTCTAGTCAAATATTTTGAATTCAATACAAAGATTATGTACCTGATTGATCTTTTGGTGATATCATCTCTATCTCTTTCATTTTGTTTCCTCTAATGAAATATTCAAAGTTTTCTTTTATTTATAGTCTAATTGAATGAATGTAGTAAGGAATTTTAATATAGGAAGAACCATAGTGTTGTATTAATTGATTAATCTACATTACTGTCTTGTTGGGATCTTGAGGGTGTTAGGATTAACCTCATATAAAAATGATAGTTACATGAAAATATAACCAATATAAGAAAATAGTAGATTGCACATAAGAGAAAAAAAGACACCAAGATTCAACGTGGTTTACCCAATCCCTGGGCTACGTCCACCAACAAAAAGTCCAATATTATTATGATCTAGTGATTACAACATGATTATAATTTGTAATCCCTTACAACAGAATACCTCTATAAGAACCAATTTTCAAATCACACATTATGAAAATCCCTAACCCTAAACCTTTGTATACAAGTTTTTGCCACTTAAAAATTAGGGCTAGATTAATAGAAAAAATAGTAGTTGATGCCTTTTATAATATAAGGTAATTTTTGGCTTCAGAGGTACTACCCCAAAAATTCATAGTGAGGGTGTTGCCCCTCAACCCTACCCTATACTGTGATAGGGAGTGCACTTGGGGCACTACCCAAGGACCCTGCAAGGGCACTGCCCCTTGACCCCATCTTGGGGGTCCTGCCCCCAAACCCACATAAAAATAATCTAGAGGGAAACCATGATGAATAAACCTCTAAGTATGATTAGGATCCACATCACAAGAAACTCCTACTTATAGACTGATCAGACTCCACAATAATAACCTCCCACTTGGAGACTAATCATAGCACTACTAAACTTGTAGCTCCTACTGGAATATTAAACTCCCCTAGGATCTATTTTTCTTATAGTTCATTCCATCTAGAAGACTAACTGAAGCTGAAGAGGAGTTCAGCTTCTACCTTGTCACTACCTTTATAAGCATATCTATTGGATTATCATTTGTATGTACCTTCTCTAGATTTAACTATCCATAATCCAAAACTAATCATATGAAATGGTAACGTAACTGTATGTGTTTTTTCTTTGAATGAAGAGTTGAATTCTTTACAAGATGAATGACACTCTAGCTATCTGTGAACAAATAATTATCCCTCTATGGGTGTCCCAATTCTCCCATGAAGAACTGAAGCCATATTATCTCCTTGGTTACCTTTGTAGCACCAACATACTCTACCTCTATAGTAGGTAAAGCATTGAACTACTATAATCGAGAGACTTAGCTCGCTACTACCCCACTAATAGTAAATACACAACCTATAGTATTCTGCCTAGTATTAATATTCTTTAACAAATCAGAGTCAACATATAATTATAAAGAAATAATAGAGCTCCCAAAGTATAAAAATTTACTAGATGTTCCTCTCAAATATCTGAGAATAAATTTAACTACATTCTAGTGCTTAGTTTCTAGATAACTCATATACCTACTAACAACTCCAACAACATGTGTAATATTTGACCTTGTACATACTATAGCATACATTAAGCTTTCTATAGCTAATGCATAGGGTACCTTAGAAATCTTGTCCTCCTCTTCTTGTGTCTTGGGGCACATCTCCTTAGTCAACTTCAAATGACTAGGTAAATGTGCGCTGATAGCTTTAGCATTCTCAATAGAGAAACATTGCCAAACCTTCTCATCATAATCAACTTGAGATAAGGACAATCCCTATTCTTCATTTTGCTACAAATATTCATCACAAGGATTTGTTTTGCTACTCCCAGATCCTTCATAGAAAATGTATGTGCTAATTGGTATTTTAGCCCCTTCATATAATCCATGTTAGATACACCTACAAGCATATCATCAACATATAAACATAAAATAATGTAGTTTTCATCATCCAACCTCTTAAAATAAACACAATGATTTGAATGACACCTGCTATATCCATGCTCATTCATAAACTTGTCAAATTTTAGATACAATTGCTGAGGCGCTAGTTTCAAGCCATATAAACTTTTCTTCAATTTGTATACTAAGTTCTCCTCACCTTTGGCCTCAAATACCTATGACTATGCTATATATATAGGAAGGTTTTCTTAACATCAAGATCATCCAAATGCAAATCTTCAGTAGCCACAATACTTAAAACAATGTGAATAGAAATCATTTTAACAATAGGAGAGAATATCTCATTAAAATCAATTCCATTTTTCTATGCAAATCCTTTTACAACTAACCTAGCTTTAAATCATTTCTTACCTCCATCCTCTTATTTTAATCTATAAACCCATTTATTGTATAAAGCCTTTTTACCCACAAGCAAATTGCATAAATTCGATGTCTTAATTTTCAGCAAAGAGTACATTTCTTCTTTCATTGTAGACTCCCAGTAAATCTTTGTATTGATCTACACAGTTTCATCATAATATTCAGCTTCACCTCCATTAGTAAGTAAAATAGAATACAAAGAAGCATAAAATCTTTCTGGTCGTCTACTTATCCTTGTTGAGCATCTAACATTCATTGGTGTGTGTGGTATTTTTTGTTGCAACTATTGTGCATAAGGAATTACTATCCAACATCAGCTTTTGGAGTATCATACAATACTACATAATCATTTTATTTCTTCTCATGTTGTTGCAATAGATCTTTGTACAACACTTTGTCATTAAATATGAATTCCATGCTTCTTACAATTTTATGATTTTTAAAATCCCAAAGCCTATAAATTAATTCATCAATTCCATATCCAACAAATACACATCTCATTGACTTAGCTTTGAGCTTGGTTCTATTTTTAGAATCTATATGAGAAAATGCTTCACAACCAAAGGTTTTGGGAAAAGAATAACTCACCTTCTTACCAATCCATCCTTCCTCTAGAATACCACAACTCAAATGAGTCTAGGGACCTTTATTAATCAAATATACAATGGTATTGATAGCCTCCACCCACATATTTAAGGGCAACCCAACATAAAACTTCATGCTCCTTGTACGCTCCATTATAGTCTTGTTCATGCGTTCAACCACTCTATTTTCATGTGGAGTCCTTGGAATAGTTTTCTATCTATGAATATCATAAGCGAAGCAATAATCTTTAAATTCATGACTACAATCCTCACCACCATTATCAGATCTGAGACATTTTAATTTCTTTCTAGTCTCATTTTCAACCAAGCATTTACATTTTTGTATAGTTTGAAATAAATTAGATTTATGTCTAAGGAAATAAACCCATACTTTTCTAGTTGCATCATCAATAAATGTAACATAATAATAAGAGCTGCCAAGGGAAGATACCTAAGGTGGTCTTCATACATTTATATGCACAAGCTCTAATTTCTCACTTCTCTTTTCCTTCCTAGTCTTCACAAAACTCACTCTCTTTTGTTTTCCATACACACAACTTTCATAGAAATCCATATTGACACATTTTAGACCTAGTAAAAATTTCTTGGAATCATGCACTTTCATACCTATCTCAATCATGTAACCAAGTCTATTGTGCCACAACGTTGTATCAAAATTTAAAATAGCTATTTGTTCTCCCTACTTAGCTATAGCAATTGTTCCTAAACATTCTTTTTTTTTTGAAAGAATCAAAGTAGAAGGAAAAATATAACCTATACAAAGATATAAGGTGTCTACTTTCACACCTTTTTCTCCTACAAGGGAACCTTTTGAAACCTTCCAATTTTTATCATTTAAAGTAACTACACAACCCTCATCACCAAGTTTCCCTACTAAAATTAAATTCCTACTCAGCCTTGGAACATGCTTTACCTCATGTAGTAGCCAATGATTCTAATTCTGCAACTTAATTTTAAATTTTTCTATTCCAATAAATTGACAAGGTTCATTATACCCCAAATAAACAAGCCCAAAATCCCCTTGGACATAATTAATAAAATAACCTCTATGAGGTGTAGCATGAAATGAAGCACCAGAATCTAAAGCCCATGAATCATCAAAAAATTTTAAAGACAAAAGAAAAGCATCCTCTTCGAATTTGTTACTTACAACATTTTCCTTCTTGTTTCCTTCTAGTTTATCTCCTTTATTGTTCTTTCAAGTCCAACAATCTTTCTTCGTATGCCCTATTTTACCATAGTACCAACAATCTCTTAGTCTTCTAGATTGAGACCTCTTTCTCTTTGACTTTCCTCTTGATTTTCCATACTTTTTGGAATTATTTTCTCTCTTAGTCATTTAGCCTCTACTTTGTGCATTCAAAGCATTTTTTGATGTAAATCTATTTGAGGATTTCCTATGAGTTTCCTCACTCAAAACAACACCATTCACATCATCAAATTTTAGGGTATTAGATCAAGAAATAGAACTACTCACAACCATTACCAAGCCATTCCATCTTTTAGGCAAAGAACACAAAATCAAGAGTGCCCTAATTTCTTTATCAAAATTAATACCACAAAGGATAACTAACTATTAACAACATCAAGCTAATTTAAATGATCTCAAATAGATCCACCTTCTACCATTTTCATATTAAATAAACATTTCATGAGAAATATCTTGTTTGAAGCAGAGGGCTTTTCACATAGTTTCACTAGGGTTTTCATCAACTCTTTTGTCATCTTCTCTTTTGTAATGTTAAATGTCACTAATGTTGCCAAATATAATCAAATTCTTCCAAGTTCCTTTCTATCTAAAATCTCCCAGTCCTCATCTGACATAGTTCCTTGTTTCTTGGATTTTCTTTACAATGGCTTCCATAAGTTATTCTGATAAAGATAGTCTTCCATTTTCATCTTCCATAATCAAAATTTCTGCCCATTAAACTTCTCCACCTTTAGCTTACCCTTATCTGCCATAGCTCCCACTTGACTATGAGATTCCCACTCAACCTTGAGACATTCCTACAAAGGATTGCTAAAAAAAAATTGATGACAGTTTGGCTTTGATACCACTTGTTAGGATTAACCTCAAACAAAAATAACAGTTACATGCAAATAAGAAAAATTAAAAAAATAGTAGATCCCACATAAGTAAACACAAGACACCAAGATTTAATGTGGGTCACCTAATCCCTAGGCTATGTCCACCAATGAAATGTCCCTTTTATGATTTTACATGATATTTCAAGCCTCAAATTAGATCTTTAAAATCAAACAACCAATATTACAAAGATCCACCAATTTCTCAATAAAACCCAAATCGGGTATGACCGAAATAGTGCCAAGAGCTTCACAACTTCACAAATTATTAATAAATCTGAAGATGGAAATTTTTTATAGAAATTTCAGCAGTATAAAAGCCTACAAAACGAAATTTCTAGATCTATATAGCCTTTACACAATAATTCACAAATGTAGGACAAAAACTATGCTCATCAAGCTCTCGAAATTAACACAAAAATGCCCGGAAACACCACAAAACACTAATAATATATATAAGAAGTTTAATCATGTACCAATACATATATTCAGCTTTATTTTAACATCTAAAATTCTGATATAAAACAGCAACTCAAACTGATATGAAATACTCAATTGAAAACACCAAACTCATACAAAAAACACACCCGAAAACCCACAAATTTGCACTGTTCAGCACAAAGGAAAACTCTATATGAGAATGCACATGGAATGGCTTCAAACTACCATCCTTAGCCTTCCTAGAAACCTACAAACTCCCATTCTTGGGTCTCCCTAGAAACCTGCAAACTCCCGTTCCTGGGTCTCCTTCTCTACAGGTTTGGCAGCCTCTGAAGTATAACAAAGAAATGAGCAAAAATCAAGTTCTGGAATGAGCCCAAAATGCCTCCAATCCCCTTGAAAGAGGGCATAATCCTAACTCACGTCCAAGAGGGGTTAATGAAACATATTTTAATAATAATTTTCATTTATTAGTCTATTAGCTTCCAAAGATTATGCCTTTTTTTTGAAACTTCACCTTTTTGGGCCTGCCTGCCTTAGCAAAGATTATTATTTTTAATTATTTCAAAAGGGTACATGACAAGTCCTCCCCTCCCAAACATTTTTTGTCCTCAAGAAATGGCTGAACAATAAACCAATCAATCCACTTGGATCCCAAATGTAGTCATGAACTATACTACTACCAATTAACACAGGCTCCTGCAATATCCTCTACAATATGACCAAGAGGAAACCATAATCAAACTGACAATTATAGATCCACTAAACTCCAAAATCACAACTTCCATAGTCAGAAACCCATGAAACACAAACTCTTAGAACATCAAAACCCAAGTAAAGTGGACTACCAACACAGTAAATACCATCAATGCATTCCACTGGCCTATACAGAATGTACAATCCAACTCTGCAACAATGGTGAATGCTCCCAAATGAAACTGTACCAAGTATGGAGAATCCACAAACTATACAACACCTGCAGTCAACACAGCTCTGTAGATCAACGACCATTGTCTCATAACCATAACTACCATGTACCCCTGATGGTGAAAAGCCATCACAAGATAAATAGAAAGAATTGGAACCCAAACCAAATTTTCCTGCCACCAACTCCTCAACACAAGGATCAAATGCTAACTGATCTACATACCTTGCAATATAATGTTGATAAAAAAACCAACCTCAGTCAACAGCTCACCATGAAAAAGTGATACAACCCACTGTGACTGATCACCAGCTAAGTCAGGAGATGTCATAGCCAAAGGAGTAGAATCAATAACAACACCTTCTGAAGCATCACTCTGAAACTCCTGCTCTAAGTCATGTATTATCAAGATGTCAACTGTAGAACCTATCACCATGTCATGCCCATTACAACCCTCATCCTGAGGAGTCAAACTATCCCATAACTAATGACAAGCACTAGGAACCAAAGTACATCTTTGTATCATCATCTCATCAACATGGTCATCAAAGGTAAATTGATGAGTGTACCTCATAGTGTAATGCTGATAGAATGCACCAATCTTAGTCAGTGGCTCAGACTGTAATCTAGATGAAACTAACTGCAATTGATCATTAACCATGTCGAAACTAACTACTACCTCCAAATATATCACCAAGGGAGTAGTATTACTAGCAAGAACCATGCCAAATGCCGACTCACCAACATCACACATGATCTTTGATACATCTCTAGTCTCTGTGCCATCAGTACTAGAGGCCACCACCCTGTCAGGCATACAAAAATTTTCTACAACACCCAACTCAACTGAACCTGACTCTAGTGGGAATGAACCTGATATGGCAATGTTAGTATCAAGGATGGATGCATCCCCATCTCCACTGTCTCTAACAATCTCGGCCATAGACATCCTCGGATCACCAAACACCACAGCTTGCGACTGTATAGAATCAGGTAAAGACTATAGTCACTCTAACTCCATGGTCACCTTAGCCATATGAAACTATGAATCCTTGAAAGCCAACTATGTACTCTCAAGAATCTCAGAAGTCACCTCAAGATGCTCAGTACGCTCACTCACCTCATCTTCCTTGGCCAACAATGCATCATATGCTATACTACCCCACTTCATAAGATAATCTCTGTCGGCTACCAACTTCATATAATTTTGTCTCAAAATTCGAATAGCCTCCCATAAAGAGTGGATCTCTGTCAAGGAAAGATAACTGCCTTCCTGCTCATCACTAGTAGGAGAACCCCATCCATAAACTGCTAACAACTGACGAGCAGCATCAAAATGCTGGCAAGTGATAGCAATGTCTTGGTCACTAACTCTCAATTGATTAGACACATGATGGCACTGCCTTGACTGTCTCCTACAAACCTCCTTTGATGCACTGTCTAAAATAGTATCCTCAAAATCACTAGTCTCTAGAGTATTACAATCCATATCCTGTGAATCAAATCTAATGCTCATATCAACATACTAAGTATCAAAAAAATTAGCACTACTGTCCAACTCCTTTGTACCCAAGGAAACTAAGTCTTCAAAATTTCCCTACATCCTCCTGGATGTCATCAATGCCAATATGATCTTGGGACTCATCTGTACACACTGCCAAATATGAAATATCATAAACACATTCCAACAAGTATGGTCAACTGGATATATGAACAAAGCCCAGCACCAGTGTATAAAAACTAATACCAACATCGGATAAGCTCCTAGCACAAGAAAAGACAACACCGTGCAATCTGCTAATCAAATCCATGATAGCACCCAAACAATCACTGCTACCAAAAAGTGTTAAAGATTTCCAGTCAACTAAATCCCAAATGCCAATATAACAATCTCTAGTCCATATCCATAAACTATAATCAGCTAGTAACTCAAGAAAAATCCTCACCTGAGTAATATGACCAATACCAACTAATTCCACATACCCGTCTGACATTATCCCTATATCCTAGATGTGAATGCAAGATGAACTCGCAACATTATAAATGTCCACATATGATCTACCATTCATAGAAACCTGAGTATTAGGAGTGCAAGATGAAACTAAACTCAATTCCATGCCATACTTATCCCCATGTCTCTCCCAGTCTTGTAATGGCAATGGAGTATTCACCAAAGAACCTCAAGTGTCCTTAAGCTCGTGAGAAAGCCTGTCAACTTCCTCCTCCTTCCTCCTCAAGGCATCTGAATAGTCTCTGACAAGGCTAAGAAAATGGTCACGATCTGATAGAAGATGTAAATAACTCAACTTCATCGTTTCCATTGCTTCCCTAATCGCTTGTAAGTGAATACAAGGAGACTTTTCCTAAACTCCCTTATGTCTACCCTGTAACTGAATCATCTAAATGTGATCCTCTATCATATCCCACATACTGTCATGATGAGATAATGAAGTCACAATACTATCTTTGTTCACCTTCAGCTGGCTAGACAAATCATGTGGAGTACTACCTACCTCAACCTCATGTGATGAAGCATCTAACTGTGCCTGGTACTCTTTCTCAGCAAAGTCATGTATGCTCAATGTCTGCTCATCTCTACCAAGTATCTCACCATCATGCACAACAAAATCCTCATAATCATCATCTAAACCCACTGCGTCCTGTGGCAGAGTAGAATCAAAGACCTTTTCCTAGCTATAAGCTAGTTTCTCAAAATCCTCATGCAAGTTCTTGGTAATTGTGTCATCTGCCTTGTGAGAAAATCTACCAAATAGAAATCCAGTCAACTTATCCACCTTAGCTAGGTTGGACAACATGTCATTCATTGTACGGTGGTGCTCAACCAACTGTTCAGACATGTCATGGCTTATTTTTTTAAGTCTATCTCAAATGTCTAAATAACCATCCTTTCTACTATTCTGACTTTGGATATCAATTGTCCAAGATCGTGTCCTCTGAGACTATGTACTATACTTTTCCATTCTAGATAAAGTAGAGTGTAACCCCAATAGGTTATAACTTCTTCAAACACCAAGAACTAACATGCAATTGATTAGAAGTAGCATGCAACCATAGATTTCGACATGTAACTGATTAGAAGCAATATGCAACCACCAAATTCACCAAGAACTGACATGCAAATGATCAGAAGTAGCATGCAACCATATATTTTGACATGCAACTGATTAGAAGCAACATGCAACCATAAATTATGACATGCAAGATCTGGGTAGTTGTCAAAACTGACATGCAAACTTCTACAAACCCTTAGGCTGGCAAGATCATGGCTCTAATACCACTGAAATTTCCCTTTTCTAATTCTATATGATATTTCAAGCCTCAAATCAGATCTTTAAAATCAAACAACCAATATTACAAAGATCCACCAATTTCTCAATAAAACCCAAATCGGGTATGACTAAAATAGTGCCAAGAGCTTCACAACTACAAAAATTATTAATAAATCTGAACATGGACATTTTTACAGAAATTTAAGTATCATAACAGCCTACAAAATGAAATTTCTAGATCTATATAGCCTTTACAAAATAGTTCACAAATGTAGGACAAAAACTATGCTCATCGGGCTTCCAAAATTAACACAAAAATGCTTGGAAACACCACAACACACTAATAATCTATCTTAGAATTTTAATCATGTCCAAATACATATATTCAAATTTATTTTAACATATAAAATTATAATATACAGCAGCAACTCAAACTGATTTGAAATACTCAACTGAAAACACCAAACTCATACAAAAAACACACCCGAAAACCTACAAATCTGCACTATTCAGCACAAAGGAAAACTCTGTATGAGCATGCACATGGAATCACTTCAAAATCTCATCCTTATCCTTCCTTGAAACCTACAAACTCCCATTCTTGGGTCTCCCTAGAAACCTGCAAACTCTTGTTCTTGGGTCTCCTTCTCCACAGGTTTGGCAGCCTCTGAAGAATAACAAAGAAATGAGCAAAAATCAAGTTCTGGAATGAGCCCAAAATGCCTCCAATCCCCTTAAAAGAGGGCATAATCCTAACTCATGTACAAGATGGGTTAATAAAATATATTTTAATAATAATTTTCATTTGTTAGTCCATTAGCTTCCAAAGATTATCCCCTTTTTCCGAAACTTCGCCTTTTTGGGCCTGCCTGCCTTAGCAAAGATTATTATTTTTAATTATTTGAAAAGGGGACATGACAACCAACAAAAAGTCCAATATTATTATGATTGAAATATTACAACCTAATTATAATCCATAATCCCTTGCAACTCAATACCACTGCAAGTACCAATTTTTGCATCACACATTATGAAAATCCCTAACCCTAAAGCTTTTTATATAAGATTTTTCCACTTAAAAAATTAGGGCTAGAATAATAGAAAAAATAATAGCCAACACCTTTTGAAATATTAGTTGATGCCTTTTACAATATAGCACTTGGTGCATTGCCCCTTGACCCTGTCTTGTGGGCACTACCCCAAAACCACTATAGAAATAATCTGGAGGGAATCTACACCAAAAATACCTTTGACTCTAATTAGGCACCACATCACAAAAGAAGGGAGTTAAAATCAATAAGATTGGATATTGAAGATTTCATGAGCATTTCAAATAGTTCATACTTTATTAAAGTGAAAATAGTTTATCTCCAATGGATTTGTTACTTTTTCTCTGAGGGTAACATAAAAATTTGTGAATGATTGATAGACATTTGGTAAAGAATCCATTTGTTAAGGCACTATTCCAATGATACTGATTTGAGTCTTCATATTGATTGTAGAAAGGACATAAATCCAAGTGACAGAGATAGAAAAATCATACACATACACAAACTTATAAAACTTTCATTTACCTTTAAACTTTATTAATCCTTTTTCAATGCTTGTGACCCCACAAGTTATCTTCTCAAATTCACAAGGGTGTGTGGTATAGGCCTTCCAACCTCAAACACATAGAGCTGGAATTGTAGAGGTTTACATCCTATTTGGATGGAACATGTCTATTGGAAAATTACTACTAGGAATTCCTAGAATTTTATCATCATTTCATAGGAAACCTAGTCCATCAATTTTGGCACCAACAAATTCATGACTCTAATAGGGAGTTGTTTTTACAATTAGGGATTGTGGAGTTAACCATAAGTTATTTGGTTCCTCAAGTTCAAAGATATCGAGTAAGGAGTTTTTATGCATTCTATTGGAGAGGAAGAGAACCTAGAAGAACAAACCTTAATTTTTCCTCTATAATAGAGGTGGTAACTCTATAATCAAAAGATATATGAATAATTAATTGACAGTAATTAGAAAGTAAAATAGTCTCAAAAGTGTGTCATTAAATTATAAGTGGAGAAGAAGATCTACCCATACTAGTGAACACCAAGAATATACTCCCAATAAGTGAAATACAAAAGTAGTGAATGTATTAGATATGATGAAGTGAAGTTGTGGAAAAATGGGTGAGAAATTAAGAGACGTTTCTCCCAATAATAGAGTTAATGGGACTCAGGCTCAATAAGAAAACAACTAGGAGAATGAAACTCAATTTTGTTGACATGTACCCTTTTAGAGAAGAGCTAACTTTTTTCAAAATTAGGGAAACCTCTTAGATAATCAATCTTTAGATGATGAATTAAAATATGATGAAGAAAATAATACTAGAGTTGGTGAAATAAGGAATTTGCAAAATCCATGAGGACTAAGAGAGTAGCAAGAGCTTTAAAAAGACAATCTAGTGAAGTCTTAAAATTGATTAGTATAACAAGGAATCAATGTTTTACCCCATCACCAAAAAGTACTAGACTAGAGAAAGAAGGTGAAAGACCTGAGATTGGAAACTATTGTATTCATGGATTCTATAATGATCAACCTAGAAAAAGACCAAACAATGATATAGATAATATGATAGATAACCCTCCTCATGTGCTTGAAGAAAGAAGAGATATTGATAGGAATATAAGATAATTTGCAAATAATTAGAATAACAAGAATGATTCTTGTAATAATAAAGCATACACCAATAATAATATGAAAAATAACATGCAACATAGAAGTAGAAATATAAATCACAATTAGAACATACAAAGAAACAATAGAACACAAAATATATTGAATCAAGATATTAGGGCTCATGTGCCATAAGAATGATATAGGTAATTGGACTTCTATGGTATTTTTGAATTTCCTAATCCTATTTCAAATGACTTGAGAACTGCAATCTCCAAGTATTTTGGAAATGGGACTATATCAATAGAAACTCATTACATAAATTTGAAGGCCATAATTGAATAAATGAGTGAGACTCATGAGGATGTTTTAATGAAACTATTTATCTATGGTGCAAAAGCACCCAAATAAAAATGTACATATGCCAATCAATCATTATTGAGCACCAATAATTTTAAAATGTTTGTTGAGTGTTTGTTGAGTTATTCTGTTATGCCGAGCATCAGTTCTGCACGAGCCGACTAGAAGAGTTTATCTTAGGATTTTTATAGGTCTTGATGGGGTCGGTTTACCCTATTCTATATTGTGTTGGAATAGTCTATAAGCCATTTTGGAAAGAGATAAGGATCTAGATCTTTCTATAAGTCATTTTGGTCTCATAGGGTCAGTTTTCCTATGTAATAATCTAGAATGTTCCCTAGACCATTTTAGCTTATATAAATGGGGTCTTTAGGTTTAGAGTTAGATAGGTTTTTGAGTGAAGTTGCTTTCTATAAAAGGTTTTGGAGAATAAAGATTTTGGATACGAAGTCATAGGGAGAAGAAATCTTTAGGAGAGCAAGTGTATATACTATTCATTTGATGAATCAAATAGAATAATAATGTTATCTATCTCTTTCTGGTGCTAGCTCCTTTTGTTTTTGCTTCCATTGAGTTTATCCTTGCTACAATGTTTGTTGAGTGTTTTCCAAGTTATTCTGTAATGCAGAGCATCAGTTCTGTGTGAGCCAACTAGAGGAGTTTATCCTATGATTTGTATAGGTCCTTGTGGGGTTGGTTTACCCTATTCTATATTTTTTCAAATAGTCTATAAGCCATTTTGGCAGGAGATAAGGATATAGATATTTTTGTAAGCCATTTTGGTCTCATAGGGTTATATTTCTTATGTAATAATCTAGAATGTTCCCTACACCATTTTATCTTGTATAAATGGAGTCTTCATGTTTAGAATTAGATAGGTTTTTGAGTGAAGTTGCTTTGGATAAAAGTTTTTGGATACAAAGTCACGGGGAGAAGAAATCTTTCGAAGAGAAAGTGTATATACTATTCATTTGATGAACCAATTAGAAGAATATTGTTATCTATATCTTTCTAGTGCTAGTTCCTTTTGATTTTGCTTTTGTTGAGTTTATCTCTGCATTAGTCTAGTCTTTAACTAAAGATGCAACATAATGGTATAGAAGTTTACTTGATAAATCTTTAGGCAAGAACGTGTTGGTCAACTCATAGAACATTTTCATGATCATAATGATCTATATTTTTCTTCACATGAATTAACTAGTATAAAGAAAAATCAAAATGAAACTATACTTGAGTTCAATAAAAAATTAAATAAGGTAATAAACAAGGTACGAAGAGATATTAGGCCACTTGACATGTTTCTAATGGGTTTTTATATAGATGCTCTAGATCATAAAATTAATAACGAAATTAGGAAGGAAAAACTTGCTACTTTACAACAAGCATACAAAATTTCTCTATCTTTAAAAAACATTAGTAAGGTAGTAGGTAAGGCATTGAAGGGGATGATGATACATTTTTTAATCCTAAGGCTACTAAGAAAAACAAAGAAGAAGTTAATATTTGTACAACCAATCTTTAATATGGTGAAAGATATGAATATGGGAAGTGGGAGGAATAACTTCCCTCCAAAAAGAAATAACCATCCTTTTGTCAATCATAAAACATATATATTGCAATACATTCCTCATAACATTAATTGGAAGGATGGTAAACAAGTGGACACCAAGGAGACTCTCAATCCTCTTAAAAATACTAATCACTTTGTCAATATTAGGTATTGGTGTGATGTTTGTTCATTACCTCATATGGCCAAACAATTTATCATTGCTCAAAATATTTGGGATGAGAAAATTAGGGACAATGATGAAAAGCCTAGATGCAATGCAGTATCTAGTGGATCATACTAAGGTGAGGAATCATTAGAAGATGAATTTACAATAACAAATATAGATAGAAGATATTAATTGAATCAAGAGGTGTTTCAGATATTGAAAATTTTCCAAGAATCAAAGAATTGTCTAAGGAGGAGAAAGAAGCTTATACAATTGTAGCCATAGACTAGGTGAAGAGAAAGTATAAGGTTAGGAATAAAGAATTAAATGAAGAACAATGAAAAGGAGTAGGGATGTTTTCCAAGGTGGGAGCTTAAAAAATCAAAGCTAAGGTTAAGAATTCTAACATGCAAGATTAGAAACCAAAGATTGTAAAAATAACAAATGACAAGTAGCCTACTAGTAAGAACATTCATGACCATAACTTCATTATATCTCATGCTTTATCTCAGGTAAAATGTGTTGTTCCTCTAATGGAAATTATGAAATTCCCACATTATAAGAAAGAAGCTTTAAAATTGATATCTAAGGTAAAGAGTCATAAAGAAGAAAGAGAAGATGCTTAAAAGATACCTAAAGTATATCTATGATCTATTGTTGATAAAGATCCTACTCAAGTCAATCCATTCTATTTAACTTTTCTTATAAATGATAAATTTGTAAAGAATTACATGATTGATTTAGGAGTAGCTATGAAAATTACGCTTATTGATGTGATGAAAAGATTAAAATTAAAATGTTGATATTCCCTATGCTAAATGTTATGCCATGGATAATAGATCTATCCCTATTGTGCGAGTTATAACAGAAGTTGATTTCATATTTCCTTCATGTCATGAGAAATTTTATAAAACTTATATTACAGTAATAGAGGTTCCTACTATGTATTGTATGCTTTTATATATAAAATAGTGTAACTTGGTAGGAGCTAATATTCAATTAGATCTATCTTATGCAACCATCCTAGTGAATGAAATGAATACCAAGATAGATAGGGAACTTAGGGTAACATATTTGGTGGAGGATATCAACCTAGAACCAATGACTTTTTTTTGCAATATAGATATAGACATCTTCCAAGTAAGTATTACTAAGGATGCTTTACAAAAGGTTGATCCCATTGATGAAAGTATTTCTATAAATCATGAAATGGCATGGAGGATGAATTTTGATGGCTCATGTTCCAAAAAAGAAAATGATACATGTATAGTATTTTTTTATCCAGAAGGTAAAACTTTCAAGTATTCATTCTTGTTATCTTTTAAGTGCACTAAAAATATAGCTAAAAGGAAGCTTTATTTTTAGACTAAGGATAGATAATAAGCATGTTATTAAAATCTTGAATGTCTTTGGTGATTCTGATTTAATTGTATCTCATGTTAGAAATAAGTTTTCTATAGAAGAAGGATAAAATGAAGAAATACAAAAATGAACTATGGGATGTTATTGAAATTTTTGGCATAGTTAATATATAACTTGGATAGACATGTATGACAATGTTTTGGTAGATTTTTTTGGCTATTTTGATAGTCAAACAAGGTAGTATTCCTTACATAGATATTACACAAATACAAGTGAAGTACATGCCAATAGCTCCTAACAATGTGTAAATTGGATTGTTTTTGAAGATGATAGGGATATTATCAATTTCCTTGCATGTGAAGGAAGATATAAAAAGAAAATCATATATTTGAATAACCTTGTAGAGGAGGTTGATGGGAAAGAAGTGTTATTTGGTAAAGGAGTTATTCAATTGAAAACAATCTATTCTTACAGAATTTTTAACACTAGAAAGAATGTTTGATAATAAAGATGCTAATGAAAAGGATAAGATTACTATCAAAGATGAAAAGTATATTGAAAGAATTAAATTGGGAAATGAATGCTCTCCTAAGGAAATATTTATAGTGAAGAAATTGACCCCAAAGATCTGACAAGATATTATCAAGATAAAAGTACAATGTTGTGTCACATATATGGTCTCACACTTTTCAAATTGGAAATGTCTATTAAATGCATGTTTTATACTAGTTAGCATCCAAATAATAAAGAAATAAAATTATTTCAAAAAACTGGCATCTCAATAACTCTTACTATTTTTTATGATTTTTTTTAATAACATATAAACACCCTTCTAATAGAGCTCAAATTTATGAATATTCTCACATAGAGTTCATAGTGTTTTAATCAGATATTGTATATTGTAATCTAAAAAAATTACCAGTATGTATTTTAACACTCAAGAAGATGTCAATTTTGAGAAAGAAAAAATATTAAATCATACCGAAATAATATAAAAATTATATGAAATTCTAGAGGAGAGAGTCCTCTTCCAGAATCTATAATTTTTATTTTGGTTTGAATACATTTATTTTGAAAAATGTGGTGGGAGATGAAAACCATCGATTTGAATAAGATGAAATTTGAACAATTTTGAAATATAAAATATAGGTCTAAAGAAAATTTTTTTTTTAACTGTTCTAGCTACATATGTTATCTATAGAATAATCTATGATCATAGGCAAATAAGTCTATTTTGATGTCATTTTGTGGTAGGAACTAGACCCCTAATTTCCAATATTTTTCAAGAACTAAATAGTTATCTTTAAAAACTAGGAAAATATATCATTTCTTATTCCAAATAATTAATAAAAATTATAATCATAAACTTCATCCATTTCTACACATTTCATTAGGTTACTTCATTTTCAAATTTTAAATAATAATACTAGTTTTATGTCATTTAAGGTGAACAATTATGCTTTTCTTAGCCTTTTCCCTTGTTGAGAAAATATAGACATGTGTTTGCTATTGGATACAATTGTTAATTGTGTATTGTCTTTCATGTTACAAAAATGTCATATCAGTCATTAGATAGAGTTTACCAAGCTTAGATGATCAGCAAAACAATTTACAATGTCTACCTAACGTTCCTGAACATTATACAGAAAGTTAGCTTCTACCGAGCTCCCAACGTTAACAAAGAAAAATTAATGTTTACCGAGCTCACTCGGTTATCAAAGGAAAAGTGGTAGAAAGTTAGCTTCTATCGAGCTCCCAAGGTTATCAAGGAAAAGTTAATGTTTATTGAGCTCACTCAGTTATCAAAGGAAAAGTGGCAGAAAGTTAGCTTCTACCGAGCTCCCAAGGTTAACAAAGAAAAGTTAATGTTTACCGAGCTCACTCGGTTATCAAAGGAAATATGGTAGAAAGTTAATTTTAACCGATCTCCCAAGGTTAATGAAGAAAAGCTAATGTTTACCGAGCTCACTCGGTTATCAAAGGAAATGAGGCAAAAGAGTTAGCTTTTACCGAGCTCCAAAGGTCGGCAAAGGAAGATCAGTGCTAACCGAGCTCACTCGGTCTCCAAAGGATTTTTGCAAAGTTTGCAGTGTTTACCGAGCTTCACTTGGTTAACACTAGAAAACCATTCTGGAGTAGTGGTTATCGAGCTGGGTCAGTCAACGAAGAATTTTATTGTTTTGATATTAAGTTCAATTGCTTCATGTAGTCGACTGATGTAATGATTTGTTTAGTTGTTGTAACTTATATTTCAACTGACTTCATAATCTGAAAGGAATATAGTTAGATGGTCAAATTGTGAATTAAAGTGTGAGTGTGAATATATGGATGAGGATGAAAATAAGAAAATATTGAGAAAATTTTGATGGAGGACTAGATATCCTAAAGGAGCTGCAAAGTTGTATTTGATCAGTAAGGATCCAGTAAAGTAGAACAAAGATCTGTACAAAGAAAAGAGATAAGTTGGATATCATTCAGGTCAATTCATTGTTGCTTTCTAACCATTGTAGTAGTGACTTCAAATCTCTTAATAGAGTTGGTTTAATAACCATTTTGTAAATCCTCTAACAAGGTGACAGTTCAGTTGAATTGTTCAAAAGACCTCTAACTAGACCACTCCTAATAGGGTGATTAAATCCTCTAACAAGGTCACACCTAACAGTGTGCTTTGTAACCTTTAACAGGGTTGGCTCCTAATAGGGCTCAGTTCAGAAAAGTGAAAATTGGTGACTAGTTACATGGTGGTTTTTCCCATATTGGATTTTCACATTAAATCTGGTGTCTCTTGTGTTCATTTATTTTAATCTTTGCAAGCATATTAATGACTATGAATGCTAGATAATTAGTAATTAGTTAATCTATTGAGGTACATTATTCCTACACTATTTACCAAGTATTAGTAGTAAGTTAAGACATCTAAGGGATTTTTTTTGGGATTGATTTTTGTGGTAATTGATTCACCCCTCCCCTCTCAATTACTTCATCTATATTTCCAACAATTGGTATCAGAGCTCTTGGTGCTTGTAGGACAAGATTTCAAGGATCTAAGCCAAAGATCAAGATGTCTTATAAAAGGGAAATTTCAAGACTTAATAGGAACAACTTCTCAGCATGGCAAGGGTTGATGAGACTTCATCTAGCTTCTATTAGAGATACAGGACTAAAATACATTGATGAAAAATATGCAGAACCAGTTGGTACACTATCTGTCAATGATCTTACTAAAAAGAAGACCCACAACATTATGATGATAGATATTGCATTTGCTCCGAGTTATGAAGAATTTGATGATATCAAGGACTACAAATATTCCTTTGAAATGTGGGAAAAGCTGAAAGAAATATATGGAGGAGATGATAATGTAAGAAGAGCCAAAGCAAAAAGTCTAAGAGGACAATTTGATCAAATCAAGATGAGAGAGGATGAAAACGTTGCAAAATATGTTGAAAGAGTCAAAGCATGTGTCAGTGCAATCAAAGCATCTAGAGGAGATATCAAGGAGGAGACAGTTATAAGTAAAGTTATTAGAACTCTACTTCCCATTTATGAAATCAAAGTTTCTGCAATTCAAGAAAGAATATGTGAAGCAAATCATAAGATAAATCTAGAGGCCATAGTTGGAAGATTAACTGCATTTGAATTAGATAACTTTGACAACTATGTTCCAGCTTCCAAAAGCATTGAATCAACATTTGAAGCCAAGCTTTCACTCAAGGAGAAAAGTAAAAAGAAAAAGGAATATTAGTCAGAAAGTGAAGATGAATTAGACCAAAGTTCAGACAGTGATCTTGAATTGATTGAAGCTCTACTAGCAAGGAAATATTCTAGAGGTAGAGGAAAATATAAAGGTAAATTTCCTCTAATCTGCTTTTCATGTGAAGAAATTGGTCATATTGCTGCTAGGTGCCCAAACAAGCAGAAAAAAGATGAGAAGAAAGGCTACAGATACAATGACAAGAAAGACTTCAAATCATTCAAAGATAAAGTTAAAAAAACATGTTTTATGGCTAAAGATTCTAGTGATTCTAATGATGAAGAAGAAGATGAAGTCATCTACATTGCTATGAAAGATGAGTCTGATAATGATGAGGAAATGGCACTCATTTTTCATATGAGCAAAAATGACACATGGATCATAGATAGTGGTTGCTCTCATCACATGACTGGTGATAAAACTAAGTTTGAATACTTTGAAGACTATGATGGTGGTAGTGTAAGATTCGGTAACAATGAACCTTGTTGTATAAAAGGAAGAGGAAGAATCTCTCTAACCAAAGAACTTATATGTGGTAATGCCTATTGGGTAGAAGGACTAAAGAATAATTTTTTGAGTGTGGCACAACTACTCAATAATGGATTCAAAGTAGAATTCATGCATGGAAAAGTAAGACTACTGGATGGCAAAGGAAAACTGATTGGATCAGGCACTCAAACAAAAGGTAACTTATTTTATCTTGAACTAGGTGAATGTTCATGTTTTATTGCTCCATTTGAAGAATTTTGGTTATGGCATAAAAGGTTGTGTCATGTAAATTTTGATAACTTGGTGAAGATAATCAAATTCAAGAAAGTAAGAGGCATTCCTAACATAAAAAAACCTAAGGTCAGTCTATGCAAGAATTGTTAGATTGGTAAAATGGGAAAGACTAGTTTTAAAAGTAAAAACTATCAGTGTGAAGATATATTAGAAATTGTGCATACTAATTTATGTGGACCCATTGGATTTGAAAGCTATACTGGAGAAAAGTTTTTCATTCTTTTTTTTTATGATTACTCAAGAATGTTGACTGTCATGTATCTAAGGAACAAATCAGAAGCATTTGAGAAATTCAAATGGTATTTGGCTAGAGTAGAAAAAGAAACAGGAAAAAGATTGAAATTCTTCAGGTCAAACAGAGGAGGAGAATTCATTTCACATGAGTTCAATAACTTTTGCATTGAAAGAGGAATCAAAAGACAAGTATCAACCTCTAGAAGTCCTGAACAAAATAGAATAGCTAAAAGGAGGAATAGATATATCATGGATTGTGCAAGAACCTTAATGATTGAAAAAAAAAATTGCTATCAAATACTGGAAAGAAGCTATCAGCACTGTAGTTCATACCTTGGACTGAGTACAGCTTAAAAATGACTCATTCAAAACTCCCTATGAGCTATGGTATGGCTATAAACCTAATGTAAGTTATCTAAAAATATTTGGAACTAAATGTTACATTTAGAAAAAATCAAGAAAAGGTAAATTTGATGTAAAAGGTGATGAAGAAATATTTTTGGGATACTCTTGCAAAAGTAAAGCATATAGATGTTTGAACTTGTCTACTTACAAAGTCATAGAAAGTGCACATGTGAAAGTTGATGAGTTTGCAGAAAGGACTGAAGAAGAAAGCAAAAGGGAACTAGAAGATTATAGAAAGTTTGTTTTCATTGAACCTGATAAAGTACTAGTCAATCAAGAATCTTCTACTCCCGAGTCATCAATAACCGAGTTATAGAAAGTTCAAACCGAGCTACAGCAACCCGAGTCACATTCAAATGCTACTGAGCTAGTGTCTACCAAGTCTAAAGGACCCGAGCCAATATCTACTGAGCTAGAATAGCCAGAACCTGAAGTTGAAATGCAAGAAGATAACAATGAAATTCTTTCAAAAGGCAAGGAACATGTATTAGCAAAATATGTTAGGAGACATCATTTGGTAGATCAGATCATTGGAGACAAATCTGAAGGAACGATGACAAGAAGAAAGTTGAAAGGTACTTGTTTACTTGCTGATTTTGAACCTAGAAATATCAATGATACATTGGGAAATGATAGTTGGATCGAGGCTATGAATGAAGAGATAGAACAAATAGAGACAAATAAGAAATGGACTCTTGTACTCAGGCCTAAAGATAAATATGTGATTGGAACTAAGTGGGTATTCAGAAACAAGTTAGATGAAGATGGTAAGGTATCAAGAAAAAAAGCTAGACTAGTATGCAAAGAATATGCTCAAGAAGAAGGAATAGACTATAGAGAAACTTTTTCTCCTGTTGTCAGATTGGAAGGAGTTAGAACTTTGCTAGCATACACTGCTCACAAAGGATTCAAATTTTATCAGATGGATGTCAAGTCAACATTCCTCAATGGTATACTAGATGAAGAGGTTTACATTGAACAACCTAAAGGTTTTGTTAATCCAGATAAGAAAAACATGGTCTACAAATTACACAAGGCATTGTATGGTCTGAAACAAGCCCCTAGAGCATGGTATGAAAGATTGCATAACTATCTTATTTAGATTGGTTTTCAAAGAACTAATGATAACAATAGCTTGTATATAAAGGAAGGACTAGATAATAAGATTGTTTTTGCAGAAATATTTGTAGATGATACTGTTTTCACAAGGAATGATGATCTTTGCAAAGAATTTTTAGAAAAAATGAACAAGGAATTTGAAATGTCTATGTTTGGTGAAATCAAATTCTTTGTTGGTCTTCAAATTCAGCAGAATAAAAGTGGTACTACATCACTTAATCAAAATACATCAAGGAGATATTGAAAAAGTTTGGTATGGAAGATTGTAAACCAGTTGGGACTCCTATGTGTACTGGATTAAAACTTACCAAGGAAGATGAATCAAAAAAAGTAGATCAAAAATTGTATAGATCTATGATTGGAAAATTGCAGTATGTAGTTCATACTAGGCTAGATATTGCCCTTGCAGTTGGTATTGTACCAAGATTTTCAGCAAAACCAAGAGAAAATCGCATGATGGAAATCAAAAGAATAATGAAATATTTGAAAGGAACTGAAGATTATAGTTTATGGTACAAATTTGGAGCTAATCTGGATTTGAAAGTGTTTACTGATGCTGATTGGGCAGGAAACCTTGATGATAGAAAAAGCACTAGTGGAGGAGCATTCTTTCTTGGAAAGAGCTTAGTTTCTTGGACAAGCAAAAGGCAAAATTGTACATCTCAATCTATAGCAGAGGTAGAGTATGTTGTTGCAGCAGTAAACTATTCTAATATCATTGGGTTTAAACAATTGTTGGAAAGCATGAAGGTTGAGATCAAAGAGCCAGTTGTTATGTTCTGTGATAATACAAGTGCAATCAACATATCCAAGAATCTAGTGATGCATTCCAAAACCAAACACATTGCAATAAAATATCATTTTGTTAGAGAATTGGTGCAAGACAAGGAGATCAGATTGGAATATGTCCATACAAAGGAACAAATTGCTGACATATTCACAAAGCCATTACCTAAGGACACATTCTTGTATCTAAGAGGTAAGTTAGGGCTCACTCCCCTATATAAAGTTCACTAAAATGAAGTTTTAGTGATGTATCAACACATTTCAAGTAAAAGATCTATCAGTTGATGCAACATAATCAAAAAATATTGCATATGAATCAGTACTAAACATACATTAAAATTCATTTGAGTTGTGTTGTCTTTGGCATGTGTTGTCAAAGAGGGAGAGTTTTAATAATATCTTTGTAAAATTTGTTTGAAAGGAAGAAGTTTGCTATGTAATTCCTTCATAGAGGGAGATTATTGAAAAAGGGAGATTTTTCTATCTAATAGAGAAAGTTGTTCTGATAGAAAAAGGCTTGTTAGACTTGTTTTCGAATTTCATTTTACTATGACATGTTGTGTTGCCATCAATGCCAAAGAGGGAGATTCTTGGATACAATTGTTAATTGCGCATTGTCTTTGATGTTACACAAATATCATATCAGTCATCAGATAGAGTTTATTGAGCTCAGATGATCAGCAAAGCAATTTACAGTGTCTACCGAATGTTCCTGAACATTATACAGAAAGTTAGCTTCTACTGAGCTCCCAAGGTTAACAAAGAAAAGTTAATGTTTACCAAGCTCACTTAGTTATCAAAGGAAAAGTGGTAGAAAGTTAGCTTCTACTGAGCTCTCAAGGTTAACAAAGAAAAGTTAACGTTTATCGAGTTCACTCGGTTATCAAAGGAAAAGTGGTAGAAAGTTAGCTTCTATCGAGCTCCCAAGGTTAACAAAGAAAAGTTAATGTTTACTGAGCTCACTTGGTTATCAAAGGAAATGTGGCAGAAAGTTAGTGTTAACCAAGCTCCCAAGTTTAAGAAAGAAAAGCTATTGTTTACTGAGCTCACTCGATTATCAAAGAAATGAGGTAAAGAGTTAGCTTTTACTGAGCTCAAAAGGTCAGCAAAGGAAGATCAGTGCTAACCCAGCTCACTCGGTCTCCAAAGGATTTTCGCAGGGTTTGTATTGTTTACCGAGCTTCACTTTGTTAACACTAGAAAACCATTTTGGAGTAGTGGTTATCGAGCTGGGTTGGCCAACGAAGGATTTTATTGTTTTGATATTAAGTTCAATTGCTTCATGCAGCTGACTGATGTAATGATTTGTTTAGTTGTTGTAACTTATATTTCAGCCGACTTGATAATCTGAAAGGTATATAGTTAGATGTTCAAATTGTGAATTAAAGTGTGAGTGAATATATGGATGAGGAGGAAAATAAGTGAATATTGAGGAAATTCTGATGGAGGACTAGATATCCTAAAGGAGCTGCAAATTTGTATTTGATTAGTAAGGATCCAGTAAAGCAGAAAAAAGATCTATACACAACAAAAAAATAAGTTGCAAATCATTCAAGTCAATTCATTGTTGCTTTCTAACCATTGTAGAAGTGACTTCAAATCTCTTAATAGAGTTGGTTTAATAGCCATTTTGTAAATCCTCTAACAAGGTGATAGTTCAGTTGAATTGTTCAAAAGACCTCTAACCAGGCCACTCCTAACAGGGTGACTAAATCCTCTAACAAGGTCACACCTAACAGTGTGTTTTGTAACCTTTAATAAGGTTGGCTCCTAACAGGGCTCACTTCAGAAGAGTAAAAATTGGTGACTAGTTACTTGGTGGTTTTTCCCATATTGGATTTCCACATTAACTCTGGTGTCTCTTGTGTTCATTTATTTTAATCTTTGCAAGCATATTAATGACTATGAATTCTAGATAATCATTAATTAGTTAATCTACTGAGGTACAGTATTCCTACACTATTGACTGAGTATCAGCAGTAAGTTAAGACATCTAAGGGATTTATTTTTGGGATTGATTTTTGTGGTAATTGATTAACCCCTCCCCTCTCAATTACTTAATCTATATTTCCAACAGTTTGCATGGTCATATGATGACCTTAAAGCTTATAGGGAAGATCTCTTACAACATGAGGTACCATTGAGACTCGATGATAAGCCTTTTAAGAAAAGACAAAGACTTATACATCCTACTCTAGCACCCATGATGAAGGAAGAGTTGATCAAGATGAGGCATACTAGAATAATTAAACCTATTAGACACTCAACGTGGGTTTCTAATTTGGTCTCTATAAGAAAGAGGAATGGGGATATCATATTGTGTGTGGATTTTAGAAATGTGAATTTATCATCTTTCAAAGATAATTTTGCTTTCCCTAATGGAAGCATTATTGAAAGAGGCCATAGGGAATGAATTGTTATCCATGATGGATGTATTTTTAGGTGATAATTAGGTCAAGGTAAAGGAGGAGGAAAAATCCAAGGCAAAATTTACTACACAATGGGGAACCTATGTGTATGCGAGAATGCCTTTTGGGTTAACAAATGTTGGAGCTACCTTTCATAGAGATATGGATGCGACTTTTTATGGATTGGTTCACATTATCATGGTAGCTTACCATGATGATCTCATAACCTTCTCTATGAAAGAATAGGATCAGTGTAAACATTTAGAAAAAATCTTCAATACAAATTTGGAATATGGAGTATCTTTGAACCCAAAAAAGTGACATTTTGTTACTATACAAGAGAATTCTCTTGGTCATATTGTGTCCAAGGAAGGGGTGAGGATTTTTCTAGAGAGAATTATTTTCATAGTTAAGATACAAGTTCCAAAAAATCTAAAAGCAATTCAATCATTCTATGGAAAAATTAATTTTGTTAGGAGGTTTGCTACAAATATTTTAGAATTGGTCAAACCTATTTCTAAAATGATGAAGAAAAATGCAAATATTTCTTCAAATGGTGAGACTTTGGAAGCATCTAGAGATATAAAAAAAGTCATTAAAGAAGCTCACGTGTTAAGGTCCCCTAATTTTTCTAGACCTTTCCATTTATTTTCCTTTGCATCATATCATAACATAGCAGCCATCCTGTTATAAAAGAATGAGGATGATCATGGACAATCCATTGCATTTTTTACCAAAATATTACATGAATCTAAATTAATCTATAATATCATCAAGTTGTGAAGCCTTTTAGGCCATACTTGATAGGTGTTCAAATAGTAGATTATGTTCCAAATTCTATTGTTAAAGATATCTTTAAGAAATTAGAAGTCACTAGTAAAAGATGTGGATGGATTAATTAGATACAAGAGTTTAATATAGATATAAGAATTACTAAACTGGTTAGAGGGTATGGACTCGTCAGATTAATGAAACAATCAAACTTGGAAGCTAATCAGGTAAATTAGAGAGAAGTAGATTATAGTGAAACAAGTATTGAAAGATTTCCTTAGTACACTGATGTTGTTTTCTTCTTAAAGAATATGAATTTCAATGAAGGAAAGACTATGAGATAGAAAAGAACTAGAAAATTGTAGTATGAAAAAAATATTCTTATTAAAAGTGACCTCTAATTGAAAAATAGATATGGTATACTACTTTTTTGTGTGGATCTATATCAGTGTAAAAACATATTATCAAAAATCTAGAGAGGGGTATGTTGAGCCCATTTTTTTGCTGAGACTATTGAACATAAAATTTTAAATGCTTGTTACTTCTAGCCTATAGCTTTTGAGGATAGTTATGAATATGCCAGGACATGTGTGAAGTGTTCCATTTATTCTCATGAGAGATGGATTCATGTTGAATCACTACTCATGAAACATTGGTTAATGAGTTTAATTCAAAATCACATAGTTTAAATCTTGATAGCAATATTAGAACTTGACTTGCTGTGGAAATTATCTCCTACTTATCAGATGTGAGGAGTGTCAGAAATTCTTTGGTAAATTAAAATTTAATGGTGTGTTGACTATGAGACCTATGCAATCAGAAGAGCCATTTCAAATGCGGGGAATTAATTTCATAGCTGAAATTATAGAAAAATCAAGTGGAGGACATAGATGGATTCTGGTTGCCACTCATTACTTTTCAAAATGGGTTTAAGTTATTCTAGTAAGACTGTCTACTCATAAAGTAGTCATGAAATTTTTGATGGAGAATATCATTTGCATATTTGGAGTACCTCATAAGATTTTCTTTGAGAATGCTATGTGTAGGATCATGGTCAACCAAACTATGCCTTTAAGTGATAAGGAAAAATTAGCAAATCAAGGTTATGTAAACTTGAAGTTCAATTTTCAAGTTGTTATGAACTTTACATCAAAAAATATTGAGGAAATTGAATTTAGTTTCTAAACTACTAGGCATTATTTGAAAAAAAAAAAAAAAAAATGATTGGTCAAAACTTTTAATTTTAATACAATACTAGACAAATTTTAGGATAAAAATAAGTAGATGTATGTTTGACCACTTTAATTAAAATCAAATGATAATATTTTTTAATAATATTTAATATTTAAGAATTAGACTCATATCCAGATGCAATGCATATTTTTGGGTATTTTCATTCTAAATAATTAATTAATTATGAATTTTCCACTATACTATTTTTAGAATAAAAAGATCTCATGTCTGACCACCTTAACTAATTGAAAACTCTACGAAATGTAATTTTTATTTATTTTACTTATACTAGATGGAGCTTAGAATGTGATACATCTTTTAGATTTCAAAAATGTTGTACTGTTTGAAAGTTATAGTTATTTTCAATCAGTGTGTTAGTCAACACTTTATACATAAGTCTATTAGAAAATAAGTGATAATTACTTACTAAACTCATAATTTGATAGACATTACATTTATGGAATGATAAGAACATTCTTATTGAACCCTTTTCATTTCATCAAATTTGGGTGAAAAAAGTAGTCAAATACATGTTCAAATTAAAATACAAATAGGAACAAGGCAAAAACATGTTTTTCAAATATTTTTAAAGTTGAATATGTAGGTTTGGTATCCAAATATAATAGGCCTTATAAAGGGATCAATTTTTTAGTTTGTTATAATGATGGGTGGGAAAAAAGTTGGAATAGATTTTGAAATGCTTTGAGGCATTTCAAAACTACATATTTTTTAGATTTCCACTTTTTGGCACACCATGATCCAATACATACCCTATTGAGTTTTGTGAATCCTATGATATTGCTATATCTTACTCTACCCTTATCATCCACAAGAGAGTGGATAGGAAAAATCTAGTAATATGAACATATTTAAAAATGTCAAGAGAATGTTGGATAACAATAATAAAGCATGGGACTCCACATTGAATTTGGCTATATTAGCAGATAAAATAATAGTTAAGAAATCTACTAGTTTTTCTCCATTTTAAACGATACATGACAATCAAGAAAGAATGCCATTACATAACTTACTACCTCTTTATAATTTATGAATTCAAGAAGGTGATGAAGAATTGGATCCATTGAGTGACAAATTTAATGCATTAGCTGAACTTGAAGAAAATAGGAGAGAAACTCATGAAAAAAATATGAGGCAACAATTGAAAGTAAAAAAAGTTACATCACAAAAGAGTATAGAATGGAAAGTTTCAAAAAGGAGAATGGGTTTTGAAGTGGAATGAAAAAGACCAATACAAAGGAAAACATGGCAAATTTGAGGCTTTATGTCTTGGGCCATATGTTATCACTAGTAAGAATAGAGAGGATTCATATTACTTGTAGGATATTGACGGATATGATTAGGAGTTATCTACTCGTGGTCAATATTTATAGAGTTTCTTCTTTCAAAATTGAGATCACATGTATTCCTAAACTTTTCTTTTTCTTTTCTATTTATATTGTTATTTTTAAAACTTTTTTGGTCTACTTGTTCCAGAGATAACTGAATTCTCACTATGCCCATAGGGGGTTCATGTCCCAAATTAGAGCCATTGGTGGAACTCAATATTTTGCAAATATTTGTTCAACTTTTTCCTTCATTACTTACCTTTTTTATGCTCTAGATAGACTTTGTGATCAAAATAATGAATCACTTATTTCATCTCTTTGCTTTTTAATTGAAAAATGTGTATTTATCACCCAAGTCAAAGAATCCTATTGCAAAATTGCACTCCTAGGGCTAACTCAACACATGGAAATATTATTTGATTGATATAGGCCTTGGTCCTATTTGAATTCACCAAGATATTCTTTATTTTGAGATTATTGCTATAGGTATAGTGACAAGGTGTCAAATATTGGGATATCTTATAGTAATTGTAGTTTGGGTAGCTTAATGTGAGGTATGATACTGCTATAGCATATAGTGATTGGGCTCATCATTGTGTGGAGATGGCTCATTATTGATATGGAAATGAGTGATAGAATCAAATGATCGCTATTCTATATAGTTATACATCTCATCGACAAGTGGAGATGATGTAATTTTAGTATAATGATGAGTGATAGGTCTTCATACCTCTTTGAATGTTATAGCGATTGTCGTCTATTATTGAGTGGTGAGAACACAAATAGATATAGAGATTAGTGATAAAAAGAGTAACTGAGATGAGAGGGGTGAATTAATTACTAAAAAACTAAATACCAAATCCCTTATATGTTAATACAAAATCAAAACATAAATTATAATGAAACTATATTCTAGTGTTACTCAGCAAACACAAAGCTACTTGTTTAACACTAGCAAATACTGCAACTCAAAAAGCATTGAGAATCATCTATAAATTGGCAATAATTGAATATATTGATCTTAATGTGAATAACCTTAAATTTAATTTAGTTTCATACACATAAAATAAATAACATGAATAAAAGTGACACCAAGATATAACATGGAAACCCAATTTGGGAAAAACTACCAACTACAACTAGTTATTGATTATCACTCTACACATTGTTAGGGGTGACCTTGTTAGAGGATTTGATCACCCTAATAAGAGTGGCCTTCTTAGAGGTCTTTATGACAGTTCAAATAGAAATTCCACCTTGTTAGAGGATTTACATATAGCTATTAAGCCAACTCTGCTAAGCAATTTAGATCACTACTACAATGCTTAGACAATAACAATGAAATGACCTAATTTCTAACGTAACTAAATTACTGATTACAAATCTCAGTTCTAGCTTGTATACTTGATCATTTCTAATCAAATGAATATTTGCAGCTCAACAAAGATATTCTACTTATCCTTCTAATTTGTTTCCTCTAAGAATCTTCAAATCTTTTGTTATGTTCCACACATTGAATTCTCAACTTGACCTTGTAATTATATCTTACACATTCTCAAGTCATCTTGAATACAAAATAATCAATTTATTAAATTTTAAAAAAAGTTTATAGTTTGAGTTTGAATTTTTTTTGTTTGATTTAGTGAGAATAAATAATTTAATTTATAAAACTACACATATATGAAAAGTCGTATAGTTGAAGTTTTAAATGGGAATTATCACTTAAATGGATGGTTAAACAGATTGAAAGGAGAGGCATAGAGTATGTCGCAGATTATGGTATGCATTGTGGGCCAAAGGATTCACCGCCTTCATCTAGCTTATAGTGGATATTAGAAAATTTCCGCTTGTTATATTCTAGATTTGAATCTGATTCACGTTTTAAAAAATGTTTTGTACTTAATAATGAACCTAAATTTTGATCGGATGAATTAATAGAGACATTGTCCTCAAACTTCTATTAATTGACGGCTAGAGGATTTTAGATCATGCTAACTAGTTACATTGATTTGTGGTCAATTTAATCAGTCATGTAATTTTAAACAAACAAAGTAATGTTAATTTAAAGACATTTAGCTTGTAGAGTAATTTATATTTCATCTAATGTTAATAATAATGATATATGTGTACAAAATGATTGTGTTTCTTTTTTAAACTGATTTTAGTTTTATGAGAAAGAACAGATATTTTTGTTATAAATTATTATATTGATTTAATCAAATAATTAATAGACTAGTCTTAAATTTTAATTTATACTAAAATAAAATTTTCATTTCATTAAGTTAGAGTTCTTCGTGAGAATGCTAAAATAATATCTTGCTTCATATTAAGTAATTCTATATGAAATAAACTAATTTTATGATGTCAATACGACTTTAAATTATTATTTTTGTTAAATTAAAGAATTAATCAACTAATTTTGAAATTTAAATTTTATTAATATAAAATTTCCTTTTCATCAAGTTAGAATCATTTTTGATAATCGTAAAAAAATGTGTCATTTTATATCAAGTAATTCCATATGAGTTAAACTTATTTTGTGATGATAAAGATCATCTCACAAAATGATAATCCTTTTTGAAGTTGTGAAAGATGAGAAATAGGAGATTCTCTTCACGATGTAGTTGAGTCTGTTGATTTGTTGGTTGTCACTAAGACTCATGAGAATCCTGCACAACCCCTTCCATGTTACACAGGGTATCGATGGCTTTCAATTTGTAGAGAAGAGGTCTGCACTTCTGGAGGAGTACATGGTTCTGGTGGGGTTGCATGTTTGATTAGAGATGATATGTTCAATAGTACCACATTGATTCTTTCTAAAACTTATTATAGATTTATGTGGTTCTATGTTGAAGCCACCAGTCACTGTGAGAGAGATATCTTCATTGTTGTTTGCTACTTTATGTCAGCTTCCTCACCTTACACCATGCATAGTGTTGAGGATGGGAACCCTTTTATAGACCTATACAAGAGCATCTCCAAGTTTGGGGCTATGGGTGACATCATCATCTTAGAATATTTTAATGCATGGAGTAGAGATCTCCACACCCCTAGTGTGACTATGGGTCCGACTTGATTTTTACTATAGAGAGGGATCCTACTAGTATGAGGCTTCAACAATTGTCCAAGGATCAAAATTCATTTTTCCTATTGGCTTAGTTCATTTTCTGCAGTGGTCTTTTTTCCATTTTAGCTTCAAAAATTTTCCACAAATAAGGTTTGTATTTCAACAATTTGAGAAGTAGGATTCATGTGACACTTGTTTCCATATTTTGTGTGTTCATTGCAAGAGCCTACAACTATGCAATAGTTTAAGATGAAAGATGTCATGTGTAGGTCATTATACTTTTGCCCTCTATATTGTATTTCTTTCCAAGATCATAAGGAAAGTTGCTTGCTTACTTCCTTTTTTTATGATTGTTAAGTAAAATTCAAGAAACATGGAAGAAGATGGAGTATAGACTTTTGCATCCAATTTTATGAAATACAATAGTCTATTGCATGGCTAGAGAAAGACCATTCACTATCATAAGAATAGACATCAACTTTTAGTCACAAATCCAATGATCATTCTTGGGCTTGAAAAATCTTCGATGCTCTTATGTAAATTGTTTGATCTTCTTATGTTTCTTTGTCTACAAAATAGTGTATATGATTGATACTAGACAAATTTATTTGTTTGATTTCAGTGACACAATATCTAATAGCACATTTTTTGGTTTTTAAGACTTTCTATCAATCTTTTCTAGGGTAGAAACTTGTTCACGTAAAACTTTTTTTCAATAAATTTAATACATTACAACAATATTTGATGGAGCTTTTTGGGGGGTTTTAAAACTTCAATCATACTTTTATTGTGCTATTTACTATATATATGTTTTCTTTTGTTAGATTAATTGCAAAGATATGCTTGATGTTGTGCACAGAGGCTTTAGGGATTTTAGTGATTATATGTGATTTTAGGGGCTTTGTTATTCGTTTTGGAAATTTATTTGTTCTATTTTTTAGTGCAAGTGAAATTCTGATAATTCTACTAAGTCTTTTGAAATCTATGACTTATTATTGGATCTAACGATTGTAAAAAAAAACTACTTTCCAATTGAAATTTTTCTTTATTGTTCCAAGTACAAGCCAAATTTATTATTGAAATCAAAAAATTTTCTTATATTTTTAATGAAACAAAAGTAATGTGTGGAGATAAAAGGAAATCACAATTCTAAGACCACAAACATGTAATGTATTAAATTTGAAGTAACAAGGTTTGGGGCACACAATTCCATCAAGAGATGACATATTTCTAACAAGTGTAGGAACATAGTCAAAGAAACCCCTGTGATCATTGTAAGTCATAATGAACACTCTACTTGTTAGGATCTCATAAAGCCCGTTCACAATTTTTGACTATGGACAACATAGTGCAAAGGATGATCATCATTCATAGATCTTCAAACTAAAATATCTCTTCTTACTTATGACATAGTTAGGTAGTTTCCCCACTTGGTATGATATTTTGATATGTTTGAGTTACATTTTTCTATTTTTGTGAGCTCTATAGGATAAGCTCAATTATCTTTAATAGATTTTGATTATTTATATAATTGTTGGGTCTATATTAAGTATAATTATTTGGTCTATAATAAGTGGTCCAACTATTAAATGACATAGCCTATAATCGTAGTAAAGAAAGATTGAATAATAGTAGATTCAAGTTCAATCTTGTTTGATATCTAGGAAATATTTTAGACTAGTGAATTAACAATAAAATTAGTACAAGGAAATTTCTATAAACATAGCAATCATTTCAATTTCTTCTGAAATAATTTTAACAACCTCATTTCTTTTCATGAAACACTAGAAAAAATTACTATATGAAACATTGAGACAAGGTAGTGAGCCCAAATACTCTTTCATAGTTTCAAATTAGTTGGTACAATTTTTTTATTTCAATTATCTCTAGGATTAAAAGTGGTCTCGAGGCTATCTATTAGAGTAATATCATAGATCTAATGTCTATATTTTACATAAGGAAGGTAATCATTTTCCATTTCAAAGTAGGTGATTGCTTACTTGACACAATCCATGCTCTCCTTCATGGTCAATACACACCTAATGAACTATGTAATGGACTTCTCAATCATTTCTTGCATTGTCTTCACAATGATTCTCTTGAAGCTATCCATTGTTCTCAACATGAGCTACACCCATCAATACTGTATGGTGATATTAGCTGAACTAAACAAACATGGTGAGGTTGGACTTTGGGGTGACATATTTTGTATATGGTGGTTGGTACATTGGTTAAATATATCAATATGTTTTCGGTCTTCAACACAAAAGAAGACCTAATTACATTTTAACAAAGTTCCATCCCATCCTATGATATCTATCCTCTTCCATGATAGTAATCCAACATCTAGCCATTATGAGCCCATTTTGTCAAGGATAGATAGAGAAATTGCACTACAAAAAATGCAACTAGAATTATTGAACATGAATTGTAATGAATCAGATAGTTGGCATATCATTGCCCATTCATTTAGTGAGATTGGCTTTAGTCAAGTTCCTTCATTTTCTAGTTCATGTGGCGAAAGCATATTTTTTGCCACAACTTTCTTACTCGATAGAAGATTTGATGTAATTTCTTTACACTTATTTATAACCTAGACATTGATAAACACACTTAACATGCACAACAAATTTTCCTTGGCATGTTTTCCAACATTCAAATAAGCTACTATAGAAGATAAAAATACTCTCTCACAAATACAATATCTAGACTTTTTCATTGTAGTGCTCCATGCTGAAAGTGGTCTAGAGGGCTATGAATTTTTCCTTCTATGGCTTTTGCACATATTTCATGCTACTAGACATGTATGGAAATTAGATACGTCACATAATGTACAAGAATTTTGCGATTGTAAACAAGCATTGAAAATCATTGACTTACTATGCATCACATCAAACAAAGGATATTGTCATTATGAACCACTCCAATAAAATCTACATCCTCTAGCTAACATACATAGGAAGCCACCCTTCATACTACAACTAATGTCAAAGACATGTGCATTGAAGAACCTACACAATTTATGCTCATCTAGTTCATGTACTAAAAATTCTTTGGACAGGCCTATTGTACATATGAATACAAGTTGATCATTGTGTAGCTTGAATCAAGCAATACGTAATGGGAAAACTCATGAGAAGACCTTGGGAAATGGTCATTATAGTACAACCAATAACACAAGCTGAAAAAAAATTTCACACCCACTAAGGAAGAGAAAATGTGTGTCATAACTTCGCAAACAAAGTCATGGTTCAAATAACCACATGCTTGAAAGTAAAAAGAATAAGGAAATCACAAAATCCACTAATCAATACTTGTAAAGCATCAAGGACACACCACCAGAACTGTGTGCTCTTTGTGACTTGTTGCACTTCCACAAAGATATTAACACAATTGATGGAGAATTTTTCCACTCCTTGTCTTTGCTTCCCCTTGATAGGAATCTTTAAAAAAATTCAATAGGCCAACCCATTTTCAAGAAGTGTGTCCAAGTTATTGCAACTGGCAATGTCCCCTATTTTGTAGCACCATGGAATATTAGGTGCAATAACCATATTGATGTAGTACATTCCTTAACTACTTTAGAAGAAAGACTTATCTCTCTTCATATTTCTTTTGCATAGGTCAGACAATTAGGATACTGAAGCAATATGGCTTCAATGGAACAATAATCAATGTACCTGTGAATTTTGACAAAGTACAAGTAGCTCTTCCTAGACAACTTGATGAAACAAGAACAATATTTGTTAGATTAAAATGGAAGTTACAATATGAAAATGCATATGTACAAGGGAATGTTAGACTTGCTTTCTTAATGAATGGTTTAATTGTTCTATCCAAAACACCCCTATATAGAAAATAAAACATTTCAATTAACAAAGATTAGGAGAATCTATTTGCTGGCCAAATGGAACATAACCAAATAGAAGCTGACTCAAAAGTAGAATTAGATGACAACTCAAATGACCTTAACAAAGAACCCATTAGTAAATCACTTATACACTGGTTTAATGACCCTCATGCAATTAAGGACCTAGATACAAGCATTATTGATATTGTACCATCTGAAGGGTTTAAGCCTCTTGGGATATTCCAAGATTTATACTCAGAAGAAATGAATTTTCCAACTCTTTTTTATGGCTTCCCACACCCAGATGACATAATTAGAAAATTTACCTTTCAAAAAGTAGCAAAGTGGGAACTCATGCACAACAACTAGGACTTCACAAAACATATATCTGTTATTTTCTTTAAGGCCATTAAAATCATTATTCAACAAATATTTTCTCTCACATGGGTTTGCATAAGAAAAGTTGAGTTAAAAGGTAGAAAGCTATTTTCAAGAGATGTTCATGGTTGTACTAATCTAGAAATAATATTACAATCACCATTAGGTTTCAAATCTCTAAAAAATATACGTACATCTCCTAACTATTTGAAAAATGCTTGAAAAAATATATTTTCCATGATAAGAAAATTAAGTCCTCCAACTTTCTTTGTCATACTAACTAGTGTTGAACACTTTTGGGAGCCATTATCCAAAGAATTACAATGTAAATGAACATTACACCATACTAAACACAATGAAACAATAGATTATAAAGACCTAGATTTTGAAATTAGGAAAAATCTAGTGCTATGTAGTTGATACTTCAACCATAGGGTGAATGCATTTTGAAAGATGATGCTTATAAATCTTAAATTGCTTGGCAAAGTATGTGACTATTTCTTTGTCATAGAGTAAACCAAGGTAATGAACATGTTCATTTCATTCTTTGGATAGAAGATGCACCTGTATATGGATAATGTAACAATTATGAAATAGAGCATTTCATAGATACTTATGTCTCCTGTGATTCCACATTGCTTGATGAAAATCTAAAAAAAATGCAAACACATCATCACACAAGTACTTGCAAAAAATAAAAATCATCAAAATGTTGATTTAGTTTCCCCTTGCCTCCCATGAGGAGAACAACTATATTAGAGCCCATGCTAGCTGCTAACTCTCAACTTAAAGATAAGGCAAGAAAATTATTCAATGAACTAGCAAGTAAACATTACATGAAGGAATCAACTTTTGATAACTTCCTCAATGACTTCCACATAAAAGAAGAAGATTATACCACAATGCTATAGACAAAATTGTCCTTGTCCTCCTCAAATGAGACCTTGCTGATATTTGGATCAATGCATTTGCTAAAGAAGTCCCCTCCCCATGCTATCCAAACACAGACACACAATTTATATTAGATGCATATGCTACTGCATCTTATTGTAGCCCATACATGACTAAGCAAGATAGGTTCTTGTCATACAGTAACAATGTACTAGTGCATACAATGACAAAGTTTACTAAATACAAAAACTAGGCAATGCATTGCTCAACTACCAAAAAATGTCTAGTTGTCAAGCTGTCCACATTGTTCTCTCATTAGCATTGTGTATAAGTTCAAGAAAGACCCTTTTCATCAATAGTTCTCCACCTAAAAATATAATTTCAATGCTCAAAAGGCCTAAACTACTAGAAAAAGAACAACAGAACTTAGAAAACATAAGGTATGCATCTGCAATAGATAAATACGTATACTACCAAAACATTTCCATTGCCTATCATTGGCTGAGTATACATCATTTTACTCCACCATGTCTACAAACATATCTAAAATTAAAAATCCACTCAGTATATGCTTTGTTAAATACAATCCACTTATTGATCATGAAAACTACTATAGAGAGAAATAACTACTATACATACCATTCGAAAGTAGTGAAGATACACTTCTACTTTGGCATGAAACATGGAGTGCAACATTTGATGCACACAAAGTATAAATTTCCAAAATTGAGAAGGTGTTCACTGTGCATGTTGACAACAAGTGAGGAAATATCGACGATGCCACAATAGAACCTTGCAACAACTACACAACACTAATCTTTGAAGATACAAAAATAGAAAGTGAGAAAGAAAAATATGACATTATGGTCAATCTTAAACATGTTAACTATACTAAACCTATGTACAACACCTGCAACTCTCCATTCTTAGAAATTGCTCACCCATTCTTACAAAGTGATGATGAATACTTCAACATGCGACGAAAGATGAATAAAGAATAGCATTCCATACTAAAAGATCTGCTAATGAAAAAGTGACTACATCCTAAGAAACCAATTTACTTGTTCATTACCAGTGGACCAGGTATTGGAAAAACATTCACAACTAAAGTCATACTTGAAGCAATAAATTGAATCTATGATAACCAACTAGATAATGACCCTTCCAAATTGAAAGGACTTATTATGACCAACACAGGAAAATCAACCTTTAATGTAGGTGGCGTAACTACTCATTCCATCTTCCACCTACCATGCAATTCATCTAGGATGCTACCCCTAGATTTGAATACACTTGATAACCTCAGTAAGAAACTTGAGTAATTACAAATCTTTCTTATTGATGAAGCCTCATTGATTGGCTCTAAAATGTTGTTCAACATAGATAGAAGATTGGGCCAAATCAAACATGTGCCAACAAAACCCTTTGGCAATATTGATATCATCTTTTGGGGACATATACCAAGCTCAACCTATATGTGATTCTTGGATTTTTCAACAACCAATAATTAATGGTGAAAATGTTCCATACACATTTTGGAATGATCATGTGTTGTACTTTGATCTACTAATTGTAATAAGACAAACAAATCCACATTTTATCTCCATTCTAAACCATGTTAGAAATTCCCATCAAACTAATGATGATATTTCATACCTCAATAGAACATTCCTAAGGATTTCCCCCATTAATCCAAAATTTCCATACTTATTTCATAGAAATATAGCCATTGAAGAACACAACAAGAGAATGCTTGACTACTTACCCACTAAGCTCTATGCCTTTGAAGCCATTGATAACAAAGATACTCCAATCAATAGCATTGATCTCCAAGCTGAAAAGTCTTCCCTCCCTAGCATCAACTACTTAAAAGAGGATTCTTTGGTAGAGCTAATTACTAGAAACCTAGACACACAAGATGGCCAAGTCAATGGCGCTGATGGTATTTTCAAAATGCAAACATTGAATCAAGAAGACATTCTCTAGATTCATTATAATGATCCTAACATTGGAAAATCTCGCCGCCTCAAATTGGAAAATTTGTACACAACCCATATTTCACCTTCTTGGACACCTATCATGAGAATAGCTAAAAGATTGAGAACAAGTACTAAAATAGTCATATGGGCACAATTCCCTCTTCAACTAGCATATGCATGACCTATCCATAGAGAATAAGGGTTGACAATGGATGTAGTTGCTTTTGACCTATACAAAGTCTATCAGCATAGTCTATCTTATACTGCTTTGCCCTGTATATGCAACATGAGTCATTGTATCTAATACACAAGCTGGAACACAAGAACTTTAACATTTGCAAAAAAGTTGATGAAGAAATATAATGCCTACACACTATGGCATAGTGGAAAACTCAATAAACTCTTTCCTCAATAGCTCTAAATAACTTCATTATATTCTCGTTAAATACTTGAAGCTTCCCAGTGCCCTCCCTTGACATAGCCCATGATCATGATCTAATCCAAGAAATTGTCCTCTATTTGCAAGAAACAAAGCACAAAGTTCATGACCAACTTGATTTTCTGGAAGCCAAATTCAATTTTTACTCTTCATTGTCTATACACAAGCTTCTAACATGTTCAACAAAGACAACTACTATGATTGAAAATAAGACTTTTGCGACAAAACGTTTTGAATCTATCACGACAAATCTTCTATGCTTGGGCCATACTATACATATCACAAACATGTCCTTAAAACCTAGCACACCTATTAAAGATGTGTTAAATCTTATCACAATGGTCATGACCAGACTACTACCCAATTCCAAACAATTCATTGTTAGAGACTTCAATATTAACATGCCACTACAAAGAAAGTTATAGTTAACGCTTGTTGAGTTGATGGAACAACATAACCTAACCTTAATCATCAACAAACCAACCACACAAGTTGGCACTTTGGTGGATCATATATGGGTGCACAATATTGATATCAACCTTAAAAAATTCATTGTACTAGAGACATACTGGTTAGATCATCTTTCAGTCTCCCTCTAGGTTCCACTCTAGTACATACAACACTAATCGTTCTACAACACACAAGATGATTTATGTGCTAGAGTCATATATGATAAGGTAATAATGATCCGATTTCTAGGATCTAGGACTATTACAAAGAATGCTAAGAAATTACATAAAGTTAATTTAAAACTTTTAATGAATCAAATCAATGTAATTGCAATAAAAGAACAACACAAAATAAAATGATAGAAGGAGAAAAGAGAGATGGAGACACAACACATTTGATTTTGGAGTTCATCTAGTATGGACTACGTCTTTGGGTCCTCCTCCAATAGGGAGAATGATCTAATTAACTCTAGGAAATCAATTACAAGTGATTTGAAATAATTCCCTTCAAGCACATGCAACGATATTCTCCAATGTGCAGGAATAATCACCACGTCTCCAAAATCACAATCTATTTCTCATCATTTGGCTATTTAAAATAATTTCCATGCCCTGAAAAGGCCCATAACCCCTCTTTTTATACAAAATATTTTCCTAAAATATGCCAAAACCATAATATTTAATTATAGGCCTATTAACAAAATGCATTTTCAAATTAACCCCCTTGCTAATTCATAAATTTGGCATTACATCACAATTTAGGGATTTGTTTAATAACAAAATAACAATATACCTATAGGGGCTCAGTTGTTTATACTAAGTTAAATAACAAATTTGTCTTTTTATATATTAAATAGAATGAGTGATATAATGGTGGCAATAAATTTTACTACTCGCTAGGTCAGGGGTTCAACCCACACCGGTGGCAATTTTAAGAAAACTTGGTGGCTTTCTAAATTTAAATATCAAGTACCGCATAGTTATGTCAAGGATGAATGGTGGTGTAACAGCCACCAGCCGAACTTTAGAGGTCGGTGGTCGCAGCTTCAACTCCTGGCACTACTAGTAATAGCTTTGTTTTTAAATTTTGAATTTTAAATTTTTAAATAAAATTATTATTTTTTAAAATTATTTATTTTTTCCCACCTAATCATCTCAAACTTCAATTGGGCATATCTTTCACATACGAGCTTCATTTTTATGAAATGAATGCTGTTGGAAAGCTCCCAACAAGATTTTCAATTTGAAATCCATTGTTGAGCACTTTTGAGATGATTATTTTTTCATCTTTTGATGACCTCTGTACCTAGTTTGACCAAACTTTGACTGGCCATAACTTTTGCATACAGACTCTATTTTCATGCATTCAAATTGCATTGGGTTTAGAATTTTGAGAACTTTAACTTGTTGCTAATTGAGAAGCTTTCAGACCATCAAAAGTTTGAATTACTCAAAAAGCAGGTGAGGCTATTTTTCCCTCACTTTACCAATCTCCATCCATTTTGACTTGCTTGGATGCATCCCCTTCAATCCCAATCAGAGGTATTCAACTGGTCCTCTTCATGAAGTTCTGACATTCCTATCTAGGATAACATCTTCTAGCAATTCAGATATATACTTTGGTGAAGGGTCATCAACTAATTGAACCTAAAAAATGATGTCTTCATCCAAGATAATTGGAGGCTCATACAACTTCAGATTCTCAACATTGACAACTAAATAAATGTGCATGTGTGGAGGAAGATTAAGGTTGAATCCATTAGTACCAATCTTTTCCAAGATTTCAAAAGGATCATACCTAATAGGCTTGAGCTTCCTTCATCTTGTATTCTTTCCTTACTGATATGTAACCAAACACTATCACCAACTTTGAACTGATGATCAATGCGATTCTTATCATGGGAGCCTTGTACTTTTCTTGGCTCTGCTCCAATTACGCTTCTACTACTTGATGGATAGCTTGGACCTTCTGGATGAACTTTAAAGCCCTTTTTGTATCATGCCATCCATCGATAATGTTGTCCTTTCCAAAAGAAAAATCCATTGGTGTTTTTGGCAAGTAATCGAAGCAAGTAAGCGTGTTGCACATAGTGAAGACTTTCATCCCACAACTTAGGATGCTTATTGCAGTAACCTCTAAGAAGATGAACCAATGTCCCATTGACTACCTCTGTCTGTCCGTCATTCTATAGATGGAAGGTTGTACTCTTCTTTAGCTTGGTATCCATTAGTCCCCACAAAGATGACCAAAATTCCCCTAAGAATTGAGAATCTTGATCTGATACAATAGAAGTAGGTAACCCAAAATGAACCCATACAAATTGAAAGTACAAATGAGTTGTCAGTTCAATAGTGATTTGCTTTTTACAAGGAATTAAAATACACATTTTGCTAAATTGATCAACTACTACATACAAATAATCATGACCCTTCCTCGACATAGATAAACCCCCCACAAAGTCCATAAACACACTTTCCCATGGATGAGATGGTACATGTAATGGTGTGTACAAACCCAATTTCCTATTACTTGGTTTGCTGGTTGCACACATTACACATCCTTTTATATACTTAGTGACAATTTCCTACATACAAGGCTAGTAAAAATATTTTTTCAATTGAGTTAATGTCTTACTTACCCCAAAATGTCTTGCAACCAAAGAGGTGTGTGCTTCACGAATTACATGTGCCTATTCATCTTTAGGAATGTATAATTTTCCTAAGTGATATAATAAGTTATCTTGCACATAGTAATATTTATCTTCCACATGTTTACCCTTGGATTAAAGCTACATAGATATCCTTAAAGTTATCATCATTAGCATATTGTTCCTAAAAACTTTCATGAACCATAGAACTATTTTGAAGGATTATCAAAGTATTCTTAACAAGAGGCCTAGAGAGCATATATGCTACTTTGTTATGGGAACCCTTCTTATACTTAATTACTAAATGGAACTATTGTAGAAAACCCATCCACCTAAAGTGCCTACTTTTTTGCAACTTAGATTTTGAGTGCAAATATTGTAGCAGCTAATGATCAGTGTGAATTATAGTTTCCTTTCCCATCAAGTAGTGCTTCCATTTTTTAACACTTTGAACTAAAGCATAAAGTTCCTTATCATAAGTAGGATAGTTACTTACTGCTCCTGAAAAAGTTTCAGAGTGGTAGCAAGCTGGTTTACCTCCTTGCATGAGTATAGCTCCCATAGCTAACCCGCTCACATCTGTCTCAATCTCAAATGGTTCATGTAAATTAGGTAGACCCAGAATTGGCGCAGTGCTCAACTTTTCCTTTAAAGTGTCGAAAGCCTTCTGTTGTGGACCTCCCCACTGAAAAGCTTCCTTCATACTGGTTAATGCATGCAATGGTGATGCAATGTAAGAGAAGTTTGTAATGAACTTTCTCCAATATTGAAGTGCACCTAAAAAAATCTTGGCTTCTATAAATGTACTTGGCTTAGGTCATTTTACAATACATTTGACCTTCGTAGGGTCTACTTTCAATTGACCATTTCCTATGACATAGCCTAAGTACACTAAGGATGTCTTTGCAAATTCGCATTTTGACATCTTTACATAGAGTTTTTCTTTTCTCAATACATCAAGTACTTTCCTTACATGAATTACATGATCATCCCAAGACTTACTAAATACAAGAATATCATCTAAATAAACAATGACAAAATCATCAATAAAAGGATGAAAGACATCATTCATGACTCTCATGAATGTAGTTGGTGCATTACAAAGCTCGAATGGCATAACCAACCACTCATAAAGTCCCTATTTGGTCTTAAAAGTAGTCTTCCAAATATCACTTTCTACAATTCTTTTTTGATGATATCTGCTACGTAAGTCTAGCTTAGTGAAATAAATTACATGTTTTAATTGATCAAGTAAATCATCAATTCTAAGAAGAGGGTACCTATTCTTTACCATTATCTTATTCAAAGCCCTATAGTCAATGCACATTCTCCAAGTCCCATCATTCTTTGGAACCAACACAATAGGAGAACCACAAGGAGAAGTACTAGGATGGATAAATCCTTTCTCGACAAGCTCGTGAACTTGCTTCTTGATTTCTTCATTCTACAACACTGATAAACAGTACATGCCGATATTAGGAAGTGGCACTTCTGGCTACAATTGAATTTTATGTTATATCTCTCTTTTAGGAGGCAATCCCTTCGGTTCCTAAAATAAGTCATCGTACGTAGAAACAAATTTGACCATTTCATCTTTATGTTTTTGGATCACATCCCTTAAATGCCTTAGATGTTTCATCTTCTTTGGCTTTTACAATCATCAGCACAAAATTCTTACTAGAGTTGACTAACCTTTTCATTGGACCAGCATTAACTAGTGCCAAATTAGTCTTAACATTATGTGCCCATATAATGTAGTCGATTTTATCTTTAAACAGATGATACTTATTTTCCCCCTATAGAAGATAGCCTAGAAATCATATAAATAGGGACTTCCAAGTACAAGACCACAAATATCTAGAGGGACTACATCAGCTTCGACCTCATCTACAAAGTTTGTAGTGATAGCAAATCCTAACTTACATTGCTTGGTTACCGGTAACTGTGCATGATTGCAAACCAATCCAAGAGGATATGGCTTTGGATGAGGTGTTGTAGTCAGATTAAGCTTCTTAACAACTTCCTCAGATATCAAATTAACTTGAGAACTTGTATCAAATAATGTATCAACCTTATTTTTCTTGATGACAACTCAAATGTGAAATAATTCATTCCTTTTCTTATCATTCTTAGGAGAAGAATCTTTACTTGTGCTTTCACTTATGCTAGAAGAACTGGTAGCTAATGAAAGAGAAATACATTTTCCTTTACCTTGGATCCCAATGGCAATGATCTATGTTTCATCTCCAGAATTAGATCCAAGATCTTGTTGAACTACAGTAGCAGTCTTTTGTTTTCTTTTATTTCCACCAAATCGCTTTGACCTCTTCTCAGGATGCAACTTCCAACACTTAGAATCATCATGCCCTTCTTTCTTGTAATGTGAGCATGTGGGTTTCTCACCCTCTTTCTTCACTATAGTTGTCTTTTTACCCTTCCCTTTCCCTTTGGACTTTTCCTCATACTTAGATGGCTTTTTATTAGTTTTATCAATGAAAGTACCCTTAGCTCTTGACTCTAAATGTGTTTCCTATACACATACTTCATCCAAATTACAAGGATTCAGGACAAGAATAGAATTCCTTAGGTAAGAATGGAGACTACCTATATACTTGAGTAAAATGTCTTGGGTATACAATGGGACATTTAATGAAATAGCCCTTTTATAGAACTCATGCGTGTACTCTTGGACAGTTTGACCTTTCCCTTTTCTAAAATGCTACCAACTCATCATTAATTTTTGCATATGGCCTAGGGGGTAGAATTGCTTCTTTAAAGAACTAACAAATTATGACCAAGACAGATTGAACTTTCCATGTTGTGAAGTTTCATGTTGAGTCTTACTCTCCCACCAAGTTAGAGCTACACTTCCTAACTAAAGAGTGGCTAACTAAATTCTATCAACATCATCTACAAGGTTTTTTACTGTATAGTAGACTTCTACTTCCTGAATCTAGTCATCTAGTTTCTTGGCATTTAACTCCCCACAATATTTTGGCAAGTAAAACTTTACATCCAACTTAATTCGAGGCTTATGTCCACTCTTAAAAATATTAGAAGACTCGAAATGTGTAGAAGAGGGAGAAGAGGGAGAAGATGGAGAAGAGGGAGGAGATGGACACTCATGATCAAGATCATGATCAGTGCCTTTCTTTTTCCCTTTTCCATCACGAGTTGCACACCTTCGCATCTTCTCTTCTCTTTCTTTTAACAAGACTTCTACCATTGACTACAAATTTTGGAGAGTCTTCTAGATACTTTGATCTTTTAAACCTTGTCTGTCGCCTTTATCTTCCATCTGGAATGGTGGATTAGCTCTTCATTTTCCAATCTCAGGATTATATCCTTCAAGATCACCTTCGCTTTGATTCAACCTAGATCTTGTTAACATTCAACTCTGCAATACTAGTCGAACAAAAGCTTTGATACCAAACTTGATCTGATTTCTAGGATCTAGGACTATTACAGAGAATGCTCAGCAATTACATAAAGTTAATTTAAAACTTTTAATGAATCAAATTAACATAATTGCAATAAAAGAACAACATAGAATAAAATGATAGAAGGAGAAAAGAGAGATAGAGACACAACACATTTGATTTTAGAGTTTGTTCGGTATGGACTACATCTTCGGGTCCTGCTCCAATAGGGGGACCAATTTGATTAACTCCAAGAAATCAATTAAAAGTTATTTGAAATAATTCCCTTCAAGCACATGCAACAATATTCTCCAATGTACATGAGTAATCACTATGTCTCCAAAATCATAGTCTCCTTCTCATCATCTGGCTATTCAAAATAATTTTCATGCCCTGAAAAGGCCCCTAACCCCTCTTTTTATACAAAATATTTTCCTAAAATAGGCCAAAACCATAATATTTAATTATAGGCCTATTAACAAAATGCATTTTCGAATTAACCCCCTTTCCAATTCATAAATTTGGCATTACATCAAAATTTAGGGATTTGTTTAATAACAAAATAACAATATACCTATAGGGGCTTGGCTATTCATACTATCTTAAATAACAAATTTTTCTTATATATATTAAATATAATGCACGGTGTAATGGTGGCAATAAATTTTATTACCTGCCAGGTCAGGGGTTCAACCCCCACCGGCAATAGTTTTAAGAAAACTTAGCGGCTTTCTAAATTTAAATATCAACTGCCACATAACTATGTCAAGGATGAATGGTGGTGTAATGGCCACCGATCAAACTTTAGAGGCTGGCGGTCATGAGTTCAACTCTCGATGCTGCTAATTTTTTTTTAAAAAAATTTTCCCACCTCATCATCTTGAACTTCAATTGGGCATATCTTTCACATATGAGCTTCGTTTTTGATGAAATGAATGCTGCTGGAAAGCTCTCGACAAGAACTTCAATTTGAAATCCATTGTTGACCACTTTTGAGATGATTATTTTTTCACCTTTTGATGACCTTTGTACCTAGTTTGACCAAACTTTGACTGGCCATAACTTTTGCATATGAACTCCATTTCTGCCCATTCAAATTGCATTGGGTCCAGAATTTTGAGAACTTTAACTTGATGCTAATTATTGGAGTTTTGAAGATACTTCAATTTTGATAAAAATATCCCCTAGATCAAATAATTTCCTCTCCTATCTTTAAAATACCTTGCTAATGTATCCTTGAAAGTCCATGATTTCACACCATATGTGAACTGTCATAACATGTGCATTTCTTACTTCTCTAGCTAAATAGTTCTAATACAAATGCTATATTAATGTATAGAACATATCCAACAAGATACATTTCAACCTTAATAGCTAGCTAAGACTACAAAGAAGACATCTCATCGCCTACACAATGCATATGCTCCAAATCCACAACTTGAGCACATTGGCACAAATCTAACCTCTATGTCTTTAGTAGTCCTCTGGGGTTTGCATCTTGGTAGAAACAAAATAGAGACCAACATATAACCATGAGTCCATACTCTTAATGGTAAGCCAATTAAATTTTTTAATGAAATGTTACTTTAACTACTTTCTTCATATCCTATTCCTTTCTATTGACTTAATGAATTCAACACTATACAAATGCCTAGCTTAGAATTTCAAATTCATAGTTATATTATATGCTACGAATCACACATAGATTTTTCACATTGAATTGTCTTTTTTTGTTTCCTTTGCATGATTTAGCACAAAAAAGCATGAATTATAAAAATCATTTCACTTTAGTATAATAATCTTCTGCATTGCAAACATATCATAATAATATAGCTAAATGCACTATAACTATAGTTAGTTTGTTTTGGTTTCATCATGTTATCCCATTGCAAAATAGTATTATTCTGACAACAACAACGGATTCATCAAAACAAGCCATCCTAGCAATAGAAAGGTACTATAATTAGATTCCTACACTTGTACCATATTGATTCCCTCTCTTTTTAAAAAATTTGATTTTATACTTCCCTCCATAATAATGACTAAATACTTAACTATAAACTATATTTTTTCAGCAATTTGCACATGGCTTCTAAGGGAGACAAATGCATAGAGCTTGGCAAGGAAGCTAACATAATAGAACAACAAGATTCAAAGAGGTATAAAGTACATATCAATTTTGAATTCTCCTACAATATTTACCCTCATGAGTTATCTAGAATTCTTTGTCCTTATAAACACTAGGAAGAAAACTCAGCAACATTCCCCATTCAGCATCTTCTAGATTTGCACATCTTAGTCTGCTCTTGCAGTATGCAGTATGCTAAAGCTGATAAAGGTCAAATCTTAAGCTTGATTTTTTTTTCCTATAAATATTTTGAGGAGAAAAAAAGTGTACAATATGGAGAAAGAAATAAAGGTAAAAAATAGTGGCAATAATGTGATAGAGAAATGATTGTTCTTGACTACAAAGTGTGTTTCTAATGGATTGATTGAAATGGTGAGTTCAAACTAGTTTAAACAAACATACTTCTTTTATATTACTTGTTGGCTATAATTTCATTCAACGTATGCCCTTTATCCTCTAGAGAATTAGGACTTCTACAATGCCTACAAAATTCTAGTAAATCTAATTGACCAAATCTTAAAAATAATAAATTGAATCATGCAGTAAAATAAAATAAAAATTATAGTCAATAGTGAAATTTGCAAATTGAGAAGGTTTGAGACACATGGCTTCTGAGGGAGACAAATGCACAGAGCTTGGCAAGGAAACTGACACAATAGAGAAACAAGGTTCAAAGAGGTATAAAGTACATATCAATTTTGAATTCTCCTACATGATTTATCCTTATGACTTATCTAGAATACTTTTTCCTTACAAACTCTAGGCAAAAAACTCAGCAACATTCCCCATATAACATCTTCTAGATCTGCACATGTTAGTATGCTCTTGCTTTTGAAGGTGACATACTTGTCACCTATCGCCTTGCTCTTGCCAAAAATAATGACAATGCAAGTAGAACACAAATAGTCCATATTGACCTTGTCAACAACCTTGGGAAAATTACAATTACAACAAATTTGACAAATGAGCTAATTGAAAAACATCTCTCCAAGCTCTCACCTAGTTCAGGCATCTACCTGACAAATTAATTTATCAAGAAGAGAAGCTAGTTTGAAAGAGGGGATTTTGACTACTGTATCCTCATAATTGGGGCAATGTCCATTCGACCCATTGGAAGAATTTGCAAAGAGCTTAAGTTGATCCCTGATGTAAATATTTCTAAGATGATTCAATCTACAAATGCCTACCTATTTGGCACAACTGCTATCCTAGTTGCAACCCACCCCCAAACAACTTCTAAAATTGAGTTGCATGTAAAGGATGGAGCAAGAATTTATGATACAAAAAATGTAAGCTATTTCCATTGCAGACTAAATCATCTATGATTTGTACCATATTTAGTATGTCTATTTCTATCCATCCTTATCATTATCAACTTATTGCAGGTAATTATTTCAGGAAACCACTCACAACCATTTCAAACCCTCAAACAAATACTCTCCTCAAGAAGAACACCCCTCTTGTTGCTCAAAAATGTTATTAGAAGTGGGTTAGTGGGTACAAATATCATCAAGTCAACACCTTCCACATTTATCAATTTTCTGAATGATAAGCACTGAAAAGACACTTTGTAAACATTATGCTCTACTTGTATACAAGTTAGTATCATAGTCACATATTATCTGAATAGAGATTGCTTCTCTATTTTCAACAAACATAGCTTACAAGAGGCCTTACTAAAATCTTGACCAATAAATGAAGGTTTCTGGAAGCTTGAGGCAAACAAATGCACATCTTCTACCATATCAATTATTGTGTAGTACTTGCCATGAGCCACCTCCTTCACTCAGCCAAAAATATGGAAAAATGACTTATATGTGCAAAAGACACAACATTTACATATCAACATTCCCTACAATGTATAGTGGTGTATGAGGATGAGGTTGTTGAATGTACCATGAATGGTAAATTGCTTGAACACCACTTCCCTGAACTTATCCAATGTCTTTTGACAATTATGAAAAAGACATGTCTATGGTTGTTAAATTTTTTTGTTAGTTTGAAATTCATGGCACTTTCACTATTGCAATGAATGATGTCATAATGACCATTGCAAAGGATTTTGGAAAGGTAAGCTCAATGGTCTCCTTCATTTGTCTACAAACAAACATTTTTATGATTTAAATTCACCCATCTCACACTTTATCTTTGCCTAACTCTCTTCTGTTTCACTTGTAGGGTGTATGACTACAAAAAATCTCCAACTTGAGTCTTCTAGTCAACCATATATAGTTTTGAAGGTAATCCCCACTTCGAAACTATTTTTCTTCTATCTATTAAGTAGATCTTTTTTCCCTAACAGAGTTAAACTAGTCATTTTAGTAAATATAAAAGTAATATTTTCCCAAACTTGATGCAAGTCATATAAGACTCTGGGCTTCCCAAAGTACAATCAATTTTTTTTGAGATTAATTAGTCCCAACATATGGAAAACAACATTAAGTACAATTACACACCCACCCTGCCAGATACAACTTACAATATTGAGTTGTTCCAGCGTATTTTACAATATCTACCAATTTTGGTTTATGAAGCTACCATATTGTTCACTCTATAGAAGTCTATGTCACATTAATGTAATCAAAAACATTATCAAACTAGATATTGAATAATGGACTTCAACAAACATGCTAAGAATTTTCATATCAAATCCAAACTATAACTTATTTTGTAAAGGATCAAAATACTATCCTATAAAGTTATAAACTTTTCAATGACAGACTATAATCATTAGCTTTCGGTTGTCTTTAGTTATTTTTATGATCTTAGATTTTGATTCGATATATTTGTGTATTCAAAATTTTAGACTATACTCAGCTTTCAGTTGTTTTTAGTTATTTTAATGATCTTAGATTCGGATTCGATATGTTTTTGTATTTAGAATTTTAGCTAGACTTAAAATGAGATGGGTTAATATATATTTTCAATTAGAAACATTAGATATCATTTTCTATTTAATTAATTACCTATGTTCTATCTTCTTATACATGAAAATATTTCTTGCATGTGTATTGCTGGTTGAGTAATCCTTCTACTTGATATATACTTAGTTTAGTGTAGCCTAATGAAGATCCCTAAATCAAAACAGTGCACAAGCCATCTTGATATTCTCATGCTACAACATATGTACTGTAGGAATAGTTTATGAGTTTTAATTTCTAGATTAGGTTGTGTATAATTTTTTACTATCAACATTTCGGATCATACTACATGATCCATCATCAGGATGCAAGAGAACAGGAAGAACAATTTTTTTTTTTCATTTTTTTGTTCTTCTTGTTCTCTTGCATCCTAATGATGGATCATGTAGTATGATCTGAAATGTTGATAGTAAAAAATTATACACAATCTAATCTAGAAATTAAAACTCATTTTCATGGATTCTGGAAATCTTATAGATATGAGAAGTAGTTTAGTTTTTTTCAATAAATTTGTATGCTAGGTTGGCAGATTAGCTCCCTAGTTCTGTGGACTTCCAATTTCTCACCAACACTTTGGAAGTTTCCTTTTACAAAATTATAATTTTTAAAAAAAAAATTATATTTCTTTCTCTCAACTCTTAGCTTGCTCTTCCCATCAAAGGAAAATTACAGTTCTCCTCAAATATAATTGAATATGGATGTGTCTTATGGAGATTGTGCCAATCTTGTAATGTCTATAATTGGATTTGAGAAGAGACTTGATAACATGGGCCTAAGAGCTTTAGAGAGCAACCACATGGCAAGTGTTGGCAATGAACAACTATGGTGTGTATGCACATTAGCATATAGTGTGTGGAGGAGTCAAATATCTGTCTTCCATGTGGTGTTTTGGGCTAGGAGTCAAATATCTGTCTTCCATGTGGTGTTTTGGGCTATCTCTGTCTTCATTTTATCTTTCTACTCAGTCATCACTCTCTTTCTAAACCTATACCTCATCTATCCTTGCAGGAGTTCATCAAGCTCGCTAATTCGTTCCACTTTCAATTTTGCAAGTTGGCTTTTTCTTTTACAAATTCTTCTGAGCACTTGGAAATGTAATATTTATTTTGTAACAACATTTGTAGGTGAAAATTTGGCTTTTACTTTTATTTTTTCAGCTTAGATTTTTGGAATGACACATAAAATGTGGACATATTATCTATTCCTTAATACATTCCCTTTCAAGTTTATAAATCATTCAATAATATTTGTTGTGTATATTGCTTGGAACTGTAGATGCCTCTCGTTGTTCTCTCATTATTCTCGACTACAATTAACACAAACACTATAAATATAAATTGAAATCATCCCACAAAGCCAAAAACATCAAACTTTGTTGGAAGAAAATGCACATCAAAATAATATATGAAGAACATTCGTAAAAAGGTTTAAAAATTGGGACTACCATAGATGAAAAATAAGTTTAATAAGTAAACTGTTTAGAGTTTTCATGTAAATTCAAAAATCCTATACATAAAAGAAAAGGAAAATTAAATAATAAGAAATGAAATTCTAAAATAGCCTTATAAATTTGATGATATGTAGGAGCTATGATTGGATACAGGTTATGGATGAAATATACAAAGTGAGATGTTCTATGTTTTTGTAAAAGTAAATTTTACAATTTAGTTGCGAGGACTAATGTTTAAGCTGAATCCATTTCTAAGGTTACATCAAAGACTCTGCTTGACAACAAAAGGAGAGCATCATATCAATGTATAGAAATGTTTAATTTTTATTTTGAAAATTTTAAGAGTTATTTTCCTTTTCCAATTGTCTATCCAATTTTGCTAGGGTTTTAAATATTTTTTCTGTAGAATCAATAAAAGAAAAACATAAAATAATTTAAAACATTATGTTGGAAGTTTCTCATTGCTGCTAGGGTTTATATGTTTGGAAACTTGTTGTTCCTTCTACGTTTTGCACATTGATTGACTTAGTGGATTCTCACCAATCTTAACATAATACACTATAGAAATGCTTGACATTTGAGAAAGCGTAGGTTTCAAACTTGAGCCATTTATGAATGTTTTCTAAATTGAGTGAGTATTGTTAAACATTTATCCATTATAGAGAGTTTCTCAGTTGAATGGCTAAGAATCTATCCCAAATGCCAAAATACCATGAATAGAACATGGAAAACCTATTCCTTTGGCTATCTTTTATTCACAATATTGATCATCAATGTAAGTTTATTTTTACTAAATTTAACCATTACATATAAAGAAAATTTATTTATTTGACATTGTTAATGTTCCATAACACTTATTCTCATAAGAAATAGAATTTTGTCTGAACTTAATTTTAAACATGTTGTATAAAATTGTTTTATGTTCAGAGTAATACCTATTTTATCCACGGCTCTATTGTCATTATATTCAGGTGCAGAACATTATATAATTTAGGTATTACATACGACAGCCAGAATAATTAAAAATAGAAACAAGTCTCGTGCCTAGGCAATATAAATTCGATCGGGTACCTAAGAACTTCGACTGTGGCAGTTAAGCTGGGCCAAATCATATAGAGGTAAGGGCTGAATGAATCCACGAAAGTGATATAAAGCTCTTTTTGTGCATATCAAATATTAAATATTAATTATGAGGCAATTTTCAAATATTTGTAGATTGTCTCTACAATAATTCCTTATCGAACAACCCAAAGATTACACCGCCAGCACCTTATATTCAATCCTTCCTATAATCAGCTCAATTTATTCTACACTACCTACATGGCGGTAGGTGAGCATTACCTTAAAAATTGGAGAGAAACCTTGGCATAAAAATATTAAAGAAAGAATCGATTGAATAATAAACGAAAACTTATGATATGAATATCAAGATTTAACTGTATGATTTTGAGTCAAACTCGATGACCCATGTTTCACGAGTAGTGATTCAACATGAATCCATCTCTCATGAGAATAAATGGAACACTTAGCACTCATTGGATCTAGGTGATGCTCACAGGGGTGAAGCACTGGGACTTCCTGAGAGGTCACCCATCCTAGTACTACTCCAGCCTGAGCGCGCTTAACTACAGAGTTTCCTCCATAGTTAAATGCAAAGCTTGCAACCCCATTTGCAAGCTTGTAAAATGAATTGACCATTTAATTCATCGCATGTTTTATTTTATGTAAAACGAATTGACCATTTAATTCATCGCGCGTTTTATTTTATAAGATAAGGGATTATTTTATAAGTTAGGGGTTAATAGTTTTAATGGCTAATTAATATTCTAGATAATATGAGGACTACAGAATCCTTCAAAAGTCTATGAGATATACTAACACAATTATAAGTTTTAGACAAAACTGGAAACCAAAATTAAGCTTTTTTTCTTGGGTAATGTAATGATTACAGCCGTGTTAAGATAAGCAACATGTAATGTTAGATTAAGACCCATTTAGAGATCCAAGAAGCCATTATCAAAATTAAGAAGTGGAATGTCAATCTAGAAAAATACTACTTGAAAATAGAATGTTCACTCTAGTGAATGTTTTAGGTTAAACTATAGAAGTTCAGTCTAGTGAATGTTTTTGGGTGAAATTAGAAGGTTCATTCTAGTGCATTTTTTAGGTTAAACTATAGAAGTTTCACTCTAGTGAATGTATTAGGTTAAACTATTATGAATTTTATTTGCAATTGGAAGTTTCACTCTAATAATGTTTGAGTTTAAACTCTTAGAAAGTGAGGTTTAAATTTTCATTTGTAATGGTAAGTTTCACTGTAGTGTAGTCAGTGTTGAGAAAAGAGGGGTAAAAATTTATTAAGACAGAAAGGAATACAACAAGGAGAGCTCAACAAGGAGCTCGATCTTGAGCAACAAGATCATCAAATTCTTGCACCATATCAAAGGATAGTTGCCTTCTATCCCTAATATTCCAACCCGGATCATGACTAGAAGCCCATTTGGCTAAACAATCAGAAGCTCTATTCCATTCACGAGGAATATACGTGAATGTAATGAATTAAAAAGAGCTAGAGAAGAGAATAATTTGTAGTCAGTGTTGTAAGAGAAACTATTTAGAATTTTAGATGCAAATGGAAGTTTAAACAATATTTTAGTTTAAACTATTGGAACATGTGGACTTTGTTTGCAATTTGAAGCTTCACTTTGCTGTAGTGTGAAATTTCAAGTTGCACTATAGTAAATATTTGAGTTTAAACTCTTAGAACTTACGTTTACAATTTTGTTTGAAATTGAAAGCATCACTTTGGTGAATGTTTGAGTTTTAAAAATAGTCTTTATAGTAAATATAAAGTATATTTATTTAGATATAACTATTGATAACTATCAAGATATTGATACTATTTGATATAATGTATGTTAAAACTATTTAAAGTGTCATCAATTACCTCCATAATACAATGATGCAGCACATGATCTCAAAATAATCATAAAGAGTTCTCAACAATTTTTTTTAATTTATATTAGAATTGAAAGTAAAACATTTGGAAAGTTAAATATTATTTTCTAACATTTATAAACTTAATTTGGTTTCCCTATTACTTACCCTATTACTTACTCGAACATTCTACATTGACAACCATATTCTTTTGCTCATAATAAGCGCATGAGAGCATGGAAAAATTACCACTAATTTTAGCGCTCAAGGTTTTTCGATTTTGACTATAAATATTATTGCCCAAGATCTATTCAGAACCTTTTATATAAAATATTTTTAAGAAAAAGAATAGGGTTCTTAAGTATCTATGTATGTTTCTTGTGAGCTCTCTAGAAAGAAAATGAGAAAATGAGAGCAAGAGAAATTACCATCATAAAATTGCAAGGGTTTTGGTTGCAAATTCCTAACAAATCTAGACAAAATTTGAAATCTTTGAAGCTATGGAATCTTTTAATAAATGGCCTTAATATAACCAATTTTGTGGATACAGTCTTCATGCACTGGTGGGAATAAATCACATATTTTTACCAAAAACACAATAAAAAATCAAAGTTACTATAGATTTTCTAAGTCTACCACAAACATGTTTGAAATTAGGAAATTAACATTTCTACAAAAATTTGAAGCTATTTCTATGCAAAAATGGAATTATCTGTCTAAAACTCCACAAGATCTGTTTGTTCCCAAAAAGAGAGCTCACCTATTTTTGCATAGAAAGAACTAACGTGTATGAAAAACATTAAAGATTCAATTACTCATTCTAAAATCGTAAATGTGTTCTTTGGAGCAATTCTTTTCCAATTCAAATGGGCTTTTTAATATGCTGAAAAAGTTGAAAGATTAGAAGAGATTAATGATGAGCCTGCTCAACATTTGTTCTCTAGAAGAAGTGGAACATGTACGACACTTTTACTTTAAGGAGCTATTTGTAACATTTCTCTGAACATTTATCTTCTAGAGGAGTTGCCTTGTAGTAGGAACAATGGATGACACCTATAACAACTATCTTGTAGGATTTGGATGGAAGACATATAAAATCACTTGCCACAATCATAAGCCCAATTTCTTGTCAATTTTTTTGATTAGAAATTAAAAAGAAATGACTTGCCCCAATCATAAGCCCAATTTCCTAGAAAAATTACTCGAGCCAATGAAAAAAACAAGAGAATTTTGGGAGATAACTTCATGGAAACCAAAAAAAAATAGGAAAAGAGTGAAAAATCTTACATCGTAGAAAAACAATAGCAGCAAATCATTGAGAGGTCCTATACAAATACCTAACAAAAGGAGAAGAGAGTCATATGGTTGTATTGTTCATGCTTCTATGTAAGAAATCTCACCTGAAATAGATGACATAAGTTTGTCAAATGCCCGACTAAAAAATGGGCTTGCCTCTCCCCTGCAACTTACTTGGATGCTTCATCTGCCAATTGCCTGCACATGTAAATAAAAACAACTTAAGAGGAGAATATAAATCCAACTTCAAAACACTTATATATCTTGTATTTATATGTGCATATGTACACTAATATCTTACATCACAAATGTAATTAATGATTTAGAGATTGTTAGTTGAATAAAAGCTACAATAGAAAATCTTTGGTTTTAGGCTCCCCAAAGGAAATAACTTCTATTATTTGGGCCTTAGACCACGTAAAAAACATTTTGATCCATTTTCTTTGCAACAATACTGTATTTATGTCATTAATATAGGAATGTTCTGAAAATTGCAATGGAAATCTCTCATTTATAGTATTGATTATTGATTACCAAAATAGAACATTTTAAATTGGGCATGAATTGAGGTGTGGGGATTTACCATGCCTATGAAGACTGAACATCTATTCGTAAATCCTCTAACAAGATGGTATTTCTACTTGAAGTGTCTTGAAGACCTCTAACAAGGCCACTCCTAATAGGGAGATTAAATCATTTAGCAGGATCACACCTAATAGTGTATTTTGTAACCTTTAATAGGGTTTGCCGCTAATAGGGCTCACTTAAAAAAAGTGAAAAATAATAACTATTTGCAAGTGGTGGTTTTTCCCAAATTGGGTTTCCATGTTTTTCACGTTAAATCTTGGTGTCACTTATGTTCATGCTATTTTATCTATGTATGCAACTAATTTAATTAAGGTTAATCAAATTTAACATCTAAATATCTCAATAGTTAGTAGTTACCAAGTCACAATTTATATTTCTATGCTTGCTAAGTAACAGCATTTTCTAGTGTAAACCAAGTGTCAGTGTGTTTGTTGAGTTACAATAGAATATAGAGTTTATGTTTTGATTTGTGTTGACATCTAAGGGATCTAAGATTTATTTTTGTGGTAATTGATTCACCCCTCCCATCCCAGTTACTCCTCTTATATTTACAACTATTGGTATCAGAGCATTTGGTGCTTGCAGAGAAGGTTTCATGGACCTAAGCTAAAATTAGGATGTTTTACTAAAGAGAGATTCCCAAGTTTAACATAGATAACTTTGTAGCATGAAAGGAACATATGAGGTTGCATTTAGCAACTATCAATGATTCAAGTTTGAAAATGAGTATTCAAAAGATATTATTAGTTAAGTTGTTATTAAGTGGGTAGTCATTTGAAGACAAAGTGCCACTCCTTGCTTCTTGGGATCTTTTTCATCATTATGACTTATTGTACTCACACTACATTATAAAGTGCCATGGGGGGATAGTTGTTTTCCTTTTAGTGCCCTCTTCCATTGTCAAGTGAGTGTACCTTCCATGAAATTAGCTACATGACATGTTGATGACACGTGACTTCATAGGTGTTCGTACCTCTTCCTTACTCTCAATCTTATTGGTTTTTTTTGCAAGAGATATTGGCCCACTTTCTTAGTTTCCTATCACATCACCCTATCTGCATTAGGGGGTTTCATCTATTTTTTATAATATTTCCTTGGTTTGATGGAGTGAGCTATATATAGTGTATTTGATCCTATGTACTAGGTGATTTCAATGGTTGGATACCTATGCATTTTGGTGAGATGGATCATCTACCATATAAAAACTCTTCCTTTTGTCCCTACTTTGGTTGCAACCTTCTATTTCAGTGGAGGTTCTTCAAATCAGTAGTTATTTTTGATAGATTTTTCAGCTTCTTCATGCTTCAGTGATGCTCCTTATGATTTTCTTTATGTTCCTATCTTTTGGGACATTCCTCTAGTTGGAGGCTTCTTTAGTCCTTCCCTAGGTTTTCCACTATCTCTTTTTGTACAGGAATTTTTCCCACTAGGTTTTCTCATTTTTCTTTGGTTTACAAAGATTGCATTGCATTTCATTGCATTTGTACATGGGTACCTAACATGGCCTAGTAGTTGGGAGCCATTATGCATTTCATCATACCTTTTGTGAGCTTAAGTGCATTCACCTAAGTTGCACTTAAGGGGGGGTTGTTGGTGTAAATAATAATTATTTACACTTTACTTAAGTTTAATTAGGATAAATGCATTATTTTATTATTTATTAGTTAGACACCTAGGAGTATGCGTACTCATATGAGTTGTCATGTTGACAACACAGGAGTAGGCAACTCTATTTTAGCACATGGTATCTACAACACTGGAATTTGCATAATCAATTGAGTTATCATGTTGATAACATAGTTGTCTGCACTCTTAATTTAGCACATGGTGTGTACAACACTAGAGTTTTCATAATCAACTAATTTTTCATGTTGACAACACAATTGTTCACACTCTTAAATAAGCATATGGTGTCTACAACATAATTTTTTGTGACACACCTTTATAGGCTTATCCTCTCATCATCACACTAACTCTTTTGCATAATGGAAGATAATCCACTTTTGGTGGACGTGTGCTCAGTTGTTGAGTTTATCTCTTTGCTCCCTCCTAGACATTCTAGAAGCATTTTAGAGGCCTTTATATACAAACACTCCTAGTGTATTTGTACATCAACATCAATTACAATAGTTATCTGAGAATACAATTTTCATATTTTCAGACCAAATCTTGCTTCATCTTGTCTTTTTCTTCTCTGTGATAGGTTTTCTATGTGTAGGTATTCAAGGGCTTGTGGATTTGATTTGTGTATTTTCTCAAATCCTATACCAACCTCTTGTAAAGGATGTGTTTTTGGAGAATATAAGGCATAATCACCTTATTATCACGGTGTCTTAGAAAATACCTATTATGTCCATTATTGAAGCATTTGATTGTGGTGATTGGTGGAAAGGTATCATCTATGATAGATTTATTTCACCTCTTAGTTGTGAAGATTTCTATGAAGTATATTTTCCTTATAGTTTTACTCTAAAGCCATTTTCATATGCCCAACTACACCCATGACAGGCTTAGATGACAAGAGAATAGTTAATTATAGAGTAAAACTTTGTCACTTATTTGTAATTGTACACTTTATATCTACGAACTATTGTATTCCTCAAAAAATTGGAAGTATAGATCACTCCTTATCATGATGTAGCTAAGATTCTATAAAAGTCTACTTTAGTAATTATTTTAGTGTTTTGTGATCTTTTGATTTACTACATCAGATATTACATCTATTTTTAAACAAAAAAATAATGACAACATAGGAATCTTAGTTTTATAAATTGTAGTGCAAATGATTGGTTTTAATTCTCTAGAATTATTGAAACCCTCTTTCATAGATGATATGATATTCAAAAAGTGTTTTAATAGTCTAAGATTCATGTGTTTAGTCTATAGGTTCACATGGCATCATCTACAGATTTGGTTGAGTTTTTTGATTCCTTTGGTAGTACAACTTTAGAGATGTCATCAACTCCTACTAATTCTATCTCAAAAAATTCATCTGAGGCTTCAACATTAGTAACTTAGCTGATAAAATAGGTGCCAGTCTTGATTTTATTATGGATGAGATGCTAGATATATATGAGGATATTGTTCAATAACTTTAGGATGAAATTAACAAGCTTGCGTGCATTGAATTAGAGAAGGTGGAAAAATTCCAATATGTTAAATAGAAGTTTGGGATAATGGCTGCTATAGTAGAAGAGTATTATAGTACACTTAAAGAATATCAGTAAGCAAAATACTATGGATATGACAATACTCAACACCTAAAGGTTCTTTTTGCAAGTTATGTAGAACAACTCTGGAGACCACATGAAATGTATAAAATATAGATGTAATGTGTAGTACCTAAGATGGTTTTCCCTAAGTCTCATTTGTAGAGACAAAAAATGTCAACTCTATAATGGTCTAGTACCTAAGATGATTTTTCCTAAGTCTCATTTGTAGAAAGAAAACTATCGACTAAATATTATCTTAATCTGATCTTCTCTCATACATCATACATGTCCTTAATAAGTAAGTATTCACAATAATTAGGGGCTTTGATAGTCAAAACTACTTATTCACATCGATACTTATGCACATGGACACAACATTGCATTAAAGTAGTATGTGTTTTCATTGAAGTAATTCTAGAGGTGAGTTGTGTTGTATCACCTACTATGCAAACTTGCAACATTGAAAGAATTCTATATGGGACCTATGATCTGTGACTACTTCTTAAAATTTGGAAAGGTTGGGCTCTAATTTTTATTCCTTTGAAAGTAATAATATATTTTACATATTTTTCCGAGATATGTACAAACATATCCTCATGGAACCATTAACACTACACATGTTGAAACTCATTTATAAGGGCAGTGCATGCTTAGCTCCTCAAGTAAAGCTATTCTCTATTGAAAGCATTGGTGGTGGGATAGACCAAAATCAATGATGTAAGTTGGATCTATTTGGTGGTGTTCATAAACATAATGTAACACTACCAATGAAGTATAAACATTATATCACAAACTACGATATCTAGATAGGGACAATTGTACACTTAACATAATACAGCTACTCCAAAACAAGTAAAATAAGTTTAGTGACTGTCTCTAAATTCATATTCCAATAAATTTCATACTTTGTGCTTGTGTGGTAGATTTTCTTGCAGACAAGTACTTATCCTTTAAATGTGTAGGTGGATTACCTTAATGGCTTTGGATATTATTCAAATAGAGTACCTGATACTTGGAAATCTAGAATCTTTATGTCAAGAATGTGTAGATTTAAAAACATCAGTTGTACAAAAGTGTGAATCTTTCAAAGAATATGTCTAAAGAAGTTGTAAGATGAACACTACAACATGTAAGAGAATCATGTTTGGTCTACAAAAAAATGAGCAATCAAAAACACCAACCACCACATTGATTCTTGTTAAAAGCTTGAAGCTATATAAGCCAAGATGGAATATAAAAGAACACATTACATTAAAAAAAAGGATGCACCATTTTCAAAAGCATAGTGGGAGTGGAAAAGTCTTTAGTTTTGACGTAATAGATGTTGAGGGGAGAAAACACATATCAATTTCTTTAATGAAATTGTAGATATGCATTATAAGAATGGACAAGTTGGGCTTATTTATAGCATATCTCATGGAGTGGTAAAAAGTGCCAATAAATTTTACAATAAACTTAATAGTGGTTTGGAAATAGTCTTGACTAAGGATTCTAGAGTCGTATCATGTGAGGATGAGCCCCATATTCGTAAGCATCAATTTAGTTTCACTTCAACTGATTAAGTAAAAAATAAGGCAAATAATATTGAAATTGATATTATTGGTGTTATTTTTTATGTACAAGAAATAATGATAGTAAAATGAAAAGACAGTATAGAGGTTTCAAGGTGTAGTATCTAGTTGGTGGATGCATCTTGCAGTACTATTAACACTCTTTGGGGGACACCCACAGAGTGTGAAGGGGTAGATATCTAGAAAAAGTATTATCTCCAAGAAACAACTATACTTTCTATCAAGGGTGGGTGTGTCTCCAAATACCATGGAAAGGTAATAAGTACATCAAATACAAAAAATTTGATGATAGACCCAAATATATAGAAAACCAACCAATTGAAGGACTGGTATACAAAAAATAGTTGCAATGTATAGTATATATAAAGAGAACCAGTAGGTATATTGTTTCCAACCACAAGGATGACTATCAATGGTATATGGGAGAAAGCCTTCCACACATCCTAGAGTTTGATTGTGTTATGAAAGCAACAATGGTATACTTTAAATGTGAAATGTTTTACTACCCAGCTTGTACAAATTCAATAAATGAGAAGCAATGCAAGAAAAGGTTAGAGAGAGGTGATGATTAAATTTTTTTTTTCTCTAAATGTGATTTAGTAGTTATTGAATACAACTGCTGATATATTATACAAATAAAATTGTGGGACCACATAGGGACAATTAGGGCTATTGCATTTGATGAAGCTGCATTAAACTTCATAAAAATGCCTGCTCAAGCATTATATAACTTCCAATTTGATGATGACATTGAAAGCCCATCTAAGTAGGTAATAAGAGGTCTAAAACATAAGCAATACCTATTTATATTAACATGCAATAGTGAAATTTATAATAATGAAGAATGTGTCAAGGCAACTATTACAAAGATATCACACATAGATTTTAGTTTACAAAGTAATGTTTTACTTGAGCAGATTAAGCACATGTGTAATGTCAAAAATTAAGCACAATTGTGGGAATCAATATACAATTTATGTTAGCATGCAATAGTGAAATGTATAATGATGAATAATGTGTCAAGGTAACTATTACAATGATATCACACATAGATTTTAGTTCAGGAAGCAATGTTTTGCATGAGCAGATTAAGGGCATGTGTAATGTTGAAAATTAAGCATAATAGTGGGCATCAATGTACATCTATGCATCACTACAATGTATATTTCTTATAGTACATAGACAACTATACAAACTTTTTGTGTGTTAATGAAATAAAGATCCACATAGATGTCCACAGTAAACAATGTAATGTGATGAAATAATATGAATGAATGTTTTAGCACGACTAAAATGTTATCAAGCATCAAAAAGTGTGTTACTTTACTATGAAAACATTATTTACTATACAATATATGGACCTTTAAATATCTACTATGACCAACCTTTTACTATGTATAATATTTCTAAGCTAATTCAGAATGATCATACGACAAGTTACCTAGTCCAACTAGAATCATTCTGAACAATGGTGGCTTGAAAATGTCAATTTTTTAAAATTGAAATGACATAACTATCAAACATAAAAATCTATTCATATTGTAAAAATGAATATATAGTTCAAAAAATTATTAATATGTGCATTGACGATATATAATATCTTAGGATTAACCTCGGACAAAAATAACAGTTACATGCAAATATAACCAATACCAGTAAATATTGGATCTCATAAAAGAGAACACAATACACCAAGATTTAACATGGTTCACCCAATCCTTGGGATATGTCCACCAACAAAAAGTCCAATATTATTATTATCTAGTGATTACAACTTGCTTATAATCTATAATCCCTTGCAGCTCAATATCATTGTAAAAACCAATTTTTGCATCACACACTAGGAAAATTCTTAACCCTAAGCATTTTTATATAATATTTTTACCACTTAAAAAATTAGAGCTAGAATAATATAAAAATAGTAGCCAACACCTTTTACAAATATAAGGTCATTTTTGGCTTTGGGGGTACTACCCCCAAAAACCTCTGCAGGCCATTGCCCCTTGACCCCACCCTATACTGTCATAGGGGGTGCACCTGGGGCATTACCCTAGGACCTTGTAGGGGTGATGCCCCTTTACTCCATCTTGGGGGTGCTACCCCTAAACCCTTGTAAAAATAATCTTGAGGGAAATTGTGCCGAATAAACCTTTGAGACTAATTAGGTTGCACATCACAATAGTCTCCCACACAGAGAATGATCAAACTCCATAATAATAACCTCTCACTTGGAGACTAATCATAACATAACACTAATAAACCTATAAAACCACTAGAATATATCAAACCACCCTAGAATCTTCTGTTCTTTTATTCTATTCAGTCTAGAACACTAACAAAAGCTAAAGAGGAGTTCTTCTTCTCCCTTGTTACTACCTCTATAAACATTTCTGGTGGATTATTATTTGTATGTATCTTCTCTAGCTCTAAGTATCCATCATCTAGAAATAACTGAATGAAAGGGTACCACAACTATATATATTTTGTCTTAGAATGTAGAGCTGAATTCTACACAAGATGAATGGTAATCTGGCTATCTATGAACAAATAATTATAGCTTGATGGATTTCCCAAATCTTCCATGAAGAACAGAAGCCATATCATCTCCTTGGCTACCTCTATAGAAACACCATACTTTGCCTCTATAGTGGATAAAGCATTAACCTTCTATAACCTAGAAACCTAGCTCATGGCTACACCACCAATAGTAAATAAATAAGTTGTAATACTCCACTTGATATCAATATCCTTGACAAATTTGAGCCAACATATACCTATAAATTAGTACTAGAGCCTCCAAAATGTAGACACTTACTAGATGTGCCTCTCAAATATCTAAGAATTCATTTCACTACATTACAATGCTCAATTCCTAGATAACTCATATTCCTGCTGACAACTCCTACTACACGTGCAATATTTTGCCTTTTACATACCATAGCATACATCAATATTCCTATAGCTAAAGAATAAGGTACCTTGTGCATCTTATCCTTCTCTTTTTGTGTCTTGGGACACATTACCTTACTCAACTTCAAATGACTAGGTAAAGGTGTGCTGATAGCTTTAGCATTCTTTGTGGAGAAACATTGCAACACCTTCTTGATATAATTAGCCTAAGATTAAGTAAATTTCAATTTCTTCCTATCTCTAAAAATATTCATACCAAGGATTTGTTTTTCTACTCCCAAATCCTTAATAAGAAATTCATGTGGTAAGTGGTATTTCATTCCCTTAATGTGATCCATGTTAGATCCAATTATAATAATATTATCAACATATAAACATAAAATAATGTAGTTTTCATTATCCAACATCTTAAAATAAACACAATGATCTGAATAACACCTACTGTATCCATACTCATGCATAAACCTATCAAATTTTAGATACCATTTCTAAGGTGCTTGCTTCGAGCCACATAAACTTTTCTTCAATTTGTACACTAATTTCTCCTTTGACCTTAAATCCCTGTGGCTATGCCATATTTATCTCTTTATCCAGATCACCATGAAGGAAGGCTATTTTAATATCAAGCTATTCCAAATGCAAATCTTCAGTAGCCATAATACTTAAAACAGTGTGAATAGAAGTCATTTTAACAACAAGAAAAAATATCTCATCAAAATCAATGCCCTTTTTATGTGCAAATATTTTACAACTAACCTAGCTCTAAATGTTTTCTTACCTACATCCTCTTCTTTTAACCTATAAACCCATTTATTCTATAAAGCCTTTATATCTAGAGGCAACTTGCATAAATCCCATGTGTTATTTTTCAGCAAAGAGTCCATTTGTTCTATCATTGTAGACTCCCACTAAATCTTCATATCCACCTACACAACTTCATCATAACATTTAGGTTCACTAGCATTAGTAGGTAAAATAGAATACAAGGAAGGAAACAATATGTTTAGAGGTCTACTTAGCCTTGTTGATCATCTAACAGTCAATGGTGGGTGTGGTATTTGTTGTTGTGGTTGTTGCAGATCATGAGGAATTGCTAGAACATCAACTTTTGGAATATCATCTAGCATGCATAATCATCTTCTTTCTTCTCATATTGTTGTAGTAGATCTCTGTACAACACTTTTTCATTAAATATGACATCCCTATTTCTTACAATTTTATGATTTTTAAAATACCAAAGCCTATAACCAAATTCATTAATGTGAATCTAACAAATGTATATTTCTATGACTTAGCTTCTAGCTTGGTTCTATTTTTAGAATCTATATGAGAAAATGATTTACAGCCAAAGGTTTTGAGAAAAGAATAACTCACCTTCTTACCAGTCTATGCTTCCTCTGGAATACCATAATCCAAAGGAGTAGATAGACCTCTATTAATCAAATATATAGTATTATTAATAGCCTCCACCCACATATTGAAGGGCAATCCTAAATGCAACCTCATGCTTCTTGCACACTCCATTATAGTCTTGGTGATGCATTTAACCACTCCATTTTTCTATGGATTCCTTGGAATAGTTACCTGTCTATGAATACCATTAGTAGAGTAATAATATTCAAATTCATGACTGCAATAGTTACCACCATTATCAGATCTAAAATATTTTAATCTTTCACCAGTCTCATTTTCAACCAAGCTTTCCATTTTTTTTAAGTTTGAAATACATTAGATTTCTATCTAAGGAAATAAACCCATACTTTTCTAGTTGCATCATTAATAAATGTAACATAATAATGAGAGCCACCAAGGGAAGATACCTGAGTTGGTCCCCATGCATATGTATTCACAAGCTCTAATATTTCACTTTTCTTTTCCTTTCCAATGTCCACAAAGCTCACTCTCTTTTCTTTCTCATTTACATAAGTTTCACAAAAAATCTATATTGACACATTCTAGACCTGGTAAAATTTTCTTTGAATGAAGTAGATCCACCTGAGGTTTTCCTACGAGTTTCTTGACTCAAAATAACACTGATCACATCATCATATTTTAGGATATTAGATCTAGAAATACAATTCCTCATAGCCATTTCCAAGCCATTCTAGCTTTCAAGAAAAGAACACAAAATAAAGAGAGTCCTAATTTCTTCATCGAAATTAATACCCATAGAAGATAACTAATTAGTACTAGTATTAAACTTATTTAAATGGTCTTCAAGAGATCCACCTTTTTCTATTTTCATAATAAATAAATACTTCATGAGAAATACCTTATTTGAAGTGGAGGGCTTTTCATACAATTTTGCTAGGGTTTCCATCAACTCTTCTATTTTCTTTTCTTTTGTAATGTTAAATGTCACTAATAGTGCCAAACATAACCGAATGCTTCCAAGTACCTTTCTATCTAAAATCTACCAATAGTTCGCTGATTTTTAATTTTTCCTTTCAACAGCTTCAAAAAATCCTTCTGGTAGAGATAGTCCTCCATAACTAAAAGTTCTACCCATTAAACTTGTCAACCCTTAGCTTACCCTCATTTGGCATCACTCCCACTCAACCATGAGACCTTCCTATAGAGGATTGCTAAAAAATAAATTAAAAAATGACAACGGTCTAGCTAAAAAATAAATGAGGTACATCTAACTTTGATATTTCTTGTTAGGATTAACCTTATATAGAAATAATAGTTACATACAAATATAACCAATACTAGTAAATAGTGGATTTCATGAAATAGAACATAAGACACCAATGTTTAACATGGTTCACGTAATCCCTTGGCTACATCCACAAACAAAAAATTTAATATTATTATTATATAGTTATTACAACCTAATTACAATTAGTAATGCCTTACAATTCAATACCTCTACAAGAACCAATTTTCGCATCACACACTATGAAAATCCATAACCCTAAGACTTTTTATACAAGCTTTTTGCCACTTACAAAAGTAGGGCCAAAATAATATAAAAGGGTAGCCAATGCCTTTTACAATTTAAAAATAAGACCCCATAAGGGCATTACCCCTTGACCCCATCTTGGGGGCAAGGAAGCCAAACCCCTATGTAAATAATCTAGAGGGAAACCATGTTGAATAAACCTCTAAGTCTGATTGGGCTCCACATGACAACATAATACTTAAAACATCATTCCATCAATGTGAAAGGAAGCTCTTTCTTGTTTGGAATAGTACATTGACAAATGTTGGTTGATGGATTGATAGATGGAAGACACAAATGTTTCAAATCAACATAAAGATCCAACTTCTCAAGAGATTACTACACAAAAAGCTTGAGATAGAAATTGAGCCTATTACACTCAACATAAGGATGCAATAGTAGCTCACAGAGAGAAAAAATGAAAAGAGAAAAACCAGATGCATGAGAAACTAGAAAGAGGTACATGTGTTTAAATCCATGATACCTAACAATCATGACATTGTTAATCCAACCATGATTCCTACGTAGATCATAGAGAGTGAGTAAAGGAAATGGGAGGTACATGATATTGAGAGAAAGAAGGAACCCACTATGAGAAGCAAGAAAGTGATGGCCATTTGGAATCACATACAACATTAAAAATTGATATAAAATTTATGGCAAAAATGAATAATTTTTGGTAGTGATTGGATGCACTTCCTCATGAGCAAAGATGTAATATATATAGTGAACATTATCTAGGCATGCACCTCCACCAAATATGTCATACTTTAATATATAAAAGATGTATCAATAAAAAGCGTATGTATAGGTTTTTGACACTTAGTAATATGGATCCTGTAGAATAACCAATCATACTCAAAAGATTGTCACACAAAAGAAATGCTTATAGGTAGGGTGGATCGAGTCTTACAAGTATCTCATGCATGTGGAGGACAATACAAATATAGGGGACATACAATAACTTTTCATAATATATACAAACTATTACAAATGTGTTACCATGACAAATCAAATATTTGGACATATTAATTGTATAAAGAGTGAGCATAGAAGAAAGCCCTTATGATTATTATGTGAAAAAAATCCTTTTTAGAGATGCATCACAATATAAAATTAAGAACGATCCATATTACCATGATGTTATTTTTAGTATGGAGAACTTGGCTTGACTTCTTGAGGCAACACCCAATATTTCAATTATTTTACACGTTGTTAACACCAAGGAAGACACATTTATCATTGCATCCCAAATTTAGGGTGACAAAGATAGTGATGATAAAATTCCTACAAGAACTTTTTCAATGGTGGCTAAGCTTCCAGGTAAACAATATGAATTGGACATCATGAAAGGGTTATTAGACATCAATTATTCCATAGATGATATTTTTGGCTGACCTCTAATATCCATCCCCTCTAAATGAGTATACCACAGAAGGATTGTTTGACATGGCATTTTTGGCTCTATTTCCAAACAGAGTTGCACTACCAATTTAAGCATGGATGCAAAAGGTACATACACATGAGTATGTCCTCCACTTAATAAGATACTATCATCAAATATTTGGGAGGCATCCTAGGTTTCAATATTTTGTTTATATTATGATGACGTGCCATCATGTTCATAGAATTGAAACAATATTTGTCAAAAAAAAATATTGATGAGAACATACCAACAGTGATTGAAAATATTTTCATACACTTAACTCAGCTTCCAAACACATAGCTCACTAAAGAATCACACACTTTGGCTCCATGATGCAAGGCATGAAGCCATACTAGAATAAACACAACAATTAATTAACAAATATGATCAACCAACTCAAAATTCCTACCCTCTTCTTCCCATTGAGTATTGTAGAAATGAAATGGTTAGATCTACAAAAATTATTGATTGATAGTATTCCAATTGAAATATAAACAAATAAACATCATTTGGACAAAATGGTTAATAATCCTCATACAACATCATTATATCTTCACTGACAGTTGACAATATTTTTTTAAGAAGTAATTAAGAAGCTGCTCGGTTTAACAGATCGGTGGTATAGAATTAAATGGAAAAATTGGGAAACTAGACATGTACATGGATTTGTTTGGCTACTAGATGTACCAAACATGGATAAAATATATCAAAATAATGACACAATAGTCGATCATGCAAGGCAATATTTTGATAAATATGTTAGTGCAATGAATCCTTGAGATGCATCTCATAGAGATAATATCATGTATCGATCACCATTGTATGGCCCCTATTTTCTAGAAACACATGATTATGAAGAGATGGTCAATTGAGTCCAAAGACATACAAAATATAGTGAATGAACATCTATATGCAAAAAGGGTAATGAGATGATATGTTAGTATAAAGCTCCATGAAAGGAACAAAAAATTTATACATTATCCTGTGATGGTACTAGAAAGGCTCGATATGAACCTACAAGAAATGATGATTAACTGAATATTCCAAACCTAGAGATGCATTCAATTTGGAGGGCTAATATCAATTGCCAACTTATTATTTCTCATGCACTTGTGCTCAAATACATTTCCAAGTGTGCAACAAAAGTAGAGATATAGTTAGAGACATGTTCTAAAGTTCATAAATGAATATCTCTAACACAAAAGCCAGATGATGTGGCCCACATGGCATATCAAAACTTTTTGTTAGAGATTATTGTTGAGAGAGATATAGGTGCACAAGAAACATGTCACATGTTGCTAAAACTCCCCCTCATTGTTTTTCATAGGCCTTTCATCTCTTTGAATGTTAGACAAAAAATGTTACATCTTATCACTAAAACATCATAAAGTAATAGCATACAACCTAGATACATACATTCTTATATTGATCGTCCACAAGAGTTAGAAAATATAACACTACTTGAATCTGTAAGGACATATTCATTTGCTACAAATTAAAAGGGATACAAGTAGAATGAAAGAACAATAGAGGCAATTGTTAATTTATATCCAAGGTTTTACACAATCCTAGAAAATACTTTAGAACACTTTGAAACATTTTTCTAGAGCAACCTATTATTATACAAGCAATTTCTTAATATAGAAAGAGATATAGGCCTCACGAGAGATGTAATATTCACAAATTGGATGTAGTTATACACCAAAGGATATAATGTATGGAATATCATTTTCATCATTGAAAGAGAAAGTAGTTAAGAAGAAGAATATGATATTATAGAGAAACATGCAGTTTAGAATAATACAGATGGAATAATGGACATAAATATATGGGAAACTTTCTCTCAAATTGGCCCAACAAGTATTGTATCACTAAATGACCTCGATATGCTTAGGAGACATGAATTTGATAGAAAATATAAATGGGACAATAGTACAATTGCACAATATTTACATGAAATTGCTACACATTTCATACATATTAAAAAAAATTGATGTAGTGAACCTACATCAACAATAACTAGGCATGATATGTCAATGTTATCTCTAGAACAAAGACTAGCACTCAAAATTATTAAGGAGCAAATTTTTTTTAATCTAATGAATAATTGCACTTGATCATATAGGACACTATAGGTATGAGGAAATCATATGTAATTTCATGTATAAGAGAGGTTTTGACTAGCTCTACATCACAAAGTAAGAGCAAATTATTCACACTAGCACTAACAGGAGTGGCTACATTTAATATGCATGCTTTGACAGTACATGGAATGCTAAAAATACCTATTAATGTGATGCAACCATTATAGAACCAAGTATTAATCACATTCTAAGAAGAAATGAAATATATTAAATATATCCTTATAGATTAGATGAGCTTCATAGGACCAAATTTTTTTCTCAAAGTTGATAGTAGACTATGTGAAGCCTTCCCCCATCAACAAAATGAATATTTTGGTGGTGTTTCAATGATACTATTTGGTGACTTAGCCTAATTATCACCTATAATGGACAAACCTATCTATATATCACATTCTACTACTAAGTTATTGTGGGAACATTTCACAATAGTCATCACTTTGCACACAATTTTTTGACAAGTAGGAGATGACTACATCCAAAAATGATTTTGTCAAATGTTACATAATATTTGAGATGTAAATCCAATAGAGGATGATAGGAAGCTATTAATGACATGTACAGAACATACACCTAATAACATCTAAAAATATAACATTCAATGGTGCTACACACTTATTTGCAACTAATGTGGTTGTAAAACTACATAATAAGAAGATGTTGAAATCATTAAATTCTCCAGTTGCATTGAGTACAACAATGTATTTCTCTAAGTAGTAACAATAATATTATATATGAAGAATGAATAAAAAAACATGTGCTCCTTTATAAGGGGCAACACATCATGCTTACAACAAATATATGGATAGATATAGGATTGATGAATGGATCCCTTGGTGATGGTGTTGACATTATTTATGAGCCAGGCTGTAAACCACCAAGTCTTCCCTTGTACATTACTTTGTGTTATGGTAATTATAGTGAGCCATCATGAGATGAACATTATCCAAAGACCATACCAATTTCTCCTATCACATTAGGAAGCTAGAGATAAATCCCACTCACTATGTCATGGGCTATTACCATACATAAATCACTAGGGTTGATATTTTTGAAACCAAAAGTTGACATAGGTAGAATAGAGAGGCAAGGGATGACATTTACAACTATGTCAAGAGTAAAAACCCTAACTAATCTTCATATTCAGCTAGATTTTACCTTGGAAAGGTATGTGAGAATGATAAATGACCCATACACAATAAAATAGAAGAAAGATAAATCTTTCCTTGATCAACTAGTAGTAGAAACAAGTTGTAACTAGTTTGCATCCATGAAGTAGAACTAAATATATAAATCACCATTAGCATAACCTTGTTGGGGTTACTGAAAAATTACCTTATAGTAAAATACTGTAACATCATGTTATATATCAAACTATTGGTCTTATCCTTGCACCCTTCAAAGGTGCAAGTGCTAGTTATAAATAAGAGAGGAATAGTTATAATTTGTCAAAAATGATGAATGAGAATATTAAAACCCAATTGTGTTGTTTATATTTTATAGCAGCAAAAGATATAGTTTTGTACTCTATTTTGGTAGAGAATTAACAATAATAGTTTTTTCTTTTGTATTTCACTACATAGAAGTTAAATCTCCAAAAAAAAAAAAAAAAGACTATCTGAATCCCCATATTACTAAGAGTTTTGTTTATAAATAGAAGTGATAATTTATTACTTTGAAATTCATTTCAATTTTATTTCTACAATAGCTTATTTTAGATTTCAATAGAAAATACATATCTTTAGCTCTATTATTTTGTTGTCTCCATTGAAGTGTATTTCAACTTGACGGTTGAACAATAGTGTTTGCAATTTGCATCAATTCACATTCACTCCTATTATTGGGGTTTATACATTTCTTATTTTAGGAACATAACTTTTAAATTTTTAGATTATTCTTATGCTTCTAAAATATCCACATGGCATCATGGCTATTTGACCCTCAATCTTAGTGAGTTTGGGCATATTTTCTTGTTGGGTACCAAAGCTTTTGTGTAAGATAAATTGATAGAAATTACCTACTACAAAAAATGAAGACTACTTTGATAGAAAATCATTTCCACAATCTTGTGATAAATGCTTTATAAATACCATTTTCCTAGTTCTATTTTCTTCTCTAAGAAATAATCACAATATTCACTTGAGAGTATCAAGAAGGAACGATGCAAAGGCCTTAAATATGATTTAAATAGCCAATTATTGCAAGAATACTAATAGCCAGTGAGTAGCAAAGTATTCCAAAGAATCTTTGGAAATTCATAAAACTAATTTAAATGACACTAATAAAGTCGATACTATAAATTTGCAAATACTTTGAAGACAACTTGAGTCTCTTCTTGTGAAGGGAAATGAGTCCATCTCTGAATTCATCTTTAGAGTTTCTAGTTTGATAAATCATTGATATTCAATGGGGAAGATATAGAAGAGAAAAAAATAATCCAGAAAATCTTGACTAGTCTACGTTGAAGATTTGGTATGCTTGTGACTTCCATTGAAGAGGACAAGGATTTATCCATGTTGATTGTAGATAATTTAATAGGATATTTGCATACCTTGACTAGTGCCTTAATAGGTTGAAAATTCTTCCCAAGTTAAAGCTTTCAAAGCTAAATCCAAAGCATGAGTCAAGGACGGGAGAAAATAACTTTGTACATGGTTCTAGAGGAAGAGGTTGTGGCAGTGCCAAGAAAAAAAAAAAAAACTAAAGGAGAAATATCAATACAAGAATACAAGAAGTTGGTCATTATGGAGCAAGAACCGCTCACATAGATCGTCATCAAAATATGAAAAAAAGGAAGAAACTGGATATAGAAAGATAGTCATCTCTTGATATCTCTTGATATCTCCAAGTTGATACACAGAGAGCTATAAATAGCTCTAGACAACTCTTGGCATAACCTATATAGCGTAGTAGTAGTAGTAGTAGTAAAAGTTATAATCCTACTCTCACCTCCTTATTACCAAGAGAGGCTAAGATTCATTGGTTATTACATCAAGATGAAAGGTATAGACATTTTAATGGTAAAATTAAATTTTAAATATTTTCTCATAGTAACCCAATTTACTCTAAAGAAGTTGTAAAAGAGGAAAAATATTGTGAGGCAGTGGATGCGGAAATAGATTATATATAGGGGCATGGAACGTAAGTGTTAACTAACTTTCCTCCCAAAAAGAAGCATATTATGTGAAATGGGTTTATTAAACCAAGTGCAATGCTAAAGGAAAAATAGATAGGCATGCAACACATTTGGTGGTCAAGGGGTATAAATAGATGTTTGGTGGAGATTATGATGAGATGTATGAACCTATTATAACAATGAAAATACTATGTTCTATTATATAAATTTTGGGCCAATGCCAGATGAAGGTATTTCAAATGGATGTGATGTTTGTTTGTCTTAAAAATCTATTGAAAGAAGAAGTATTTGTTAAATATACACCTAGTTATAAAGTTCTAGGAGAAAAATAAATTAAGGTGTATACATTGCAAAAATCTCTTTATGGGCTGAAACTAATGAAGATGGATCCACTTAGTACCACAAATACATCAAAAAAACAAAAAAACAACAAAAAATTGTTAGAAAAAATATGAGCTTCTAATTATATCCACAATTGCAGAGCTACAAATTTTGAAATAAAATATATGCAAATCCACATGGGTGTGTTTTTTGCAATAATTTATAAGACAAAGCTACTAACTATGACTCAAATTTTTCCTAGACATGTTAGCATGAATGTTGACAATATTACTATAGGGAAGTGAAATAGTTATCCTTAGGCCCATATGTTTCAATTAAACTTTTCAAAACTTCAATCAACTTAGATCTAATCATTAACTAGCTCCTGTATAATAGCTTCTTAGTAACATGAACTTGTAATCCACTATCCCAATAATAAAAACCTTGCAAAATGTCAAACATTAATAGTAAAACATCTCAATTAAGATCCACACAAGTATAAAACTAGGATTTAGCTCGAAAACCAAATTTAGGAAAAACCACCAATAACCTATCACCAATTTTTCGCTTTTCTAAAGTGAGCTAAATTAGGAACCAACCTTGTTAAAGGTTACAATACACACTATTAGGCGTGACCTTCCTAAAGGATTTAAACATCCTATTAGGAGTGGCCTTGTAAGAGGAATAAAGAATATTCCTCTAAAATATCACCTTGATCAAAGGATTTACAAATGTTTGGTAAGTCAACCTTGATTAAAGGACTTTAACTAATTCAATGGTTAGAATGTAACAATGGGTTGGTTTGAATAAATATAAATCAGTTTGCAAATACATATCAAAAATTTGGTTCAACAAGTAACTCATTTGTTGGCCTCCATTTACATCTCCATTATTGATTCTCTTAGAAAACCTTCAAGAAATCATTCTTCACCTAAACACTTTACTCTTAAGTCTTCTACTCAAATTTTCCAATCAATAGAATCAACAACTACTTGAATCTTTTTAGGTCTACTCACCTCTTCCAATCTTTATAGATTATACCTTATTCCTCCTTAAATGGCTAGCTATATAGCTTCTTCTTAAACATAACTATTTATCTCAGGGTTAGGTTAGATTCATCGAATCCATTCATCTTTTCATTTTCTCATTCCTCTTCTAGATACTTCTCCAAACTTCTCTTTGAATCCATGCATACAAATGCTCAAACATAGTTTCTCCTATATCAAATGTTATAGCTCATTGATCCTTATCTTCAACACACTTTACATATTCCAAGAATTCAAATATGTTAGCCAGGAATTGAGTTTCCTTCACAAACTATAAAATGTTGTCATTTGGCCAACACTATGTTACTCGACATCATTCATTACTATCTTTCTTCCTACTTATAGTATCTATTCTTTGTACATTATACTTGCACTTAGTTTGCACTAAATTTTCTTAGCTTCTACTATTTAGTTGGTCGATAGTAGCATAGCTTGGTTTAGAGTATAAGTTCCTTAATATTTTGCTTATAAGATTAGTTAAGCCTTTTTTTTTCCATTGATCATCTCTTCTAGGATTTAAAAAAATTATCTTATCCAATCAATGTTATAGTCAAAAAACACTTTATCTTGCCAATGTCTAATTGATCAAGTGCCCATTGTAATTTCCACATAACTCAACCTTTCCACTATGTCTTCTTGTTATCTCTTCTTCTCAAATCCTCTTCATCAATCATCTTGATATGAAACTTTACTTAGGAAGCAACTATCTCAATAAGGTTTGACATAAATGACAACATAACAATTATTCCAATTATAGTTCCAATAATCTCCCTCTTTCTCATTGATTGCAACATCTCAACTTACTATGCAACCCAAAAACAATTATGTTTCTTTAAGAAGCTCACTATGTTTTCACTATGAAATCATCATTAATATTTGTAGTTTCATTCCAATTCTCATCTTAGTGTCCAAAAATTTCCCTTTTAGTTTTATTCTAATTCTCATCCATGCATCTATGATATGAAACATCTCTAGTTAAACAACACATAGTCTCCCTCTATCATATCATAAAATAGATCCATTTATCATATCATATACATCTAAATTTCATCAGTATTTCTCTTGATGGAAACACCTTTCACTCATCTCTTTCTTTATGCACTCTCCATCTTTTCTTATAACTACTTACATAGCTTTTGCATTTCTTTGCATAGTAACTACATAATGAATTCTCTCTCTTTCTCACTATTCATGGTAACTATAGAATATTTCCCTCTTTGACTATAATTCCAAAGAATACTTACATACTCAAGTATCAACAAGATACTTCAACATCTTTAGTTACTTCTGACTCACACACCTTCAACATGTACATATTGTATGCATCTTAAAATGGTCGCCTAGACTATGGGTCTTCATTACTCAATTTATCAAATTTCTTGAATCCATGGATTTCAATATTTTATTAAATCAATTTAAATCAATTTCCTTAATCAAAGTCAATTATTTCATTTATAAGGTTGATCATTTTATCCTAAGTGTTATTTAATTAAAAGAAAATCTCCCTTTTAATAAAATAAAATAAGTCACCATTTAATTAAAAGAAAATCTCTCTTTTAATTAAATAATTCATCCACATTTAATTAATTAAAAGAAAACCCCTCTTTTGATTTAATTAAATATGTCCTATTTAATTAAAAGAATTTGCTCTCTTTTAATTAAATAAAATTAAACCCACTTGAAAAAAGGAAATAAAATAAATAAAAATTAAATAATTAAAAAAAAAAAATTTCTCTACACTTAAATGTACATATGTCTAAGTGGGAGTCCTCTTTTTCCTCTTTCCACTTTCTTCTTAGACACTCCTCTTTTCTCATTGGTGGAATTTTATCTCACATGGATCAAACTCTATTACCCCATATTGGTTGTGAGAAGTCTCTCACCTCTACATTTTCCTTTATAAGGAGCCCTCTCCTTCTCATTTAGATATAAAGCAATAGAGAGAGATATAAAGAAAATAGCTCGATGCTATAGTATTGTTATGCTATTGTTATGCTATAGGTATAGGTATTAAATCTTTTTGTGGAGAACTTCTATCTTCTTGTCTTATTCTCTCTTGCATCCATGGCTTCCATCACGAGGTTTCATGCTTGCATTTTCATTTATCTTAGAGTCATATTTATTTTCATAGATTAATATTGCATTGTTATTTCTTTTCATAGATTAGATTTCCTTTCTTTTATTTCTTTGCATTGTTATCATTTAGATTAGTTTGTAGCTTCATTTGCATTCATATTTTTATCCTTGAATCTCTTGTTTCATGGTGTAGTTGCATCGGAAAAAAACTAGGTCAAACTGAGCACCTCCATTAAAAATGTTTGCAATCTATGAATAGAGAGCTATGAGCCGTCATTAGAGACCTCATTCTTAATAAATCTTGGATATAATGACTCATAGAAGTGTGCCCACATTTTAGGCATATATATTGATATTCAACTTAAGTGTGCCCACATTTTAGGCATATATCTTGGATATTCTCTTGATAGTTCTGTAAACTAAAGTAGCATTAGTTAGGGAATCACCCCTAATTTACCTCTTAGATATTCATGTCCAGCTTGAAGTAAAGCTTTTGTGAATATATTAGTTATCTATTCCTTTGTATTCACATATTCTAATCTCACTTCTTTGTCTTCTACCAACTCTTTGAACTAATGATGCTTAATGAAAAGATGCTTGATCTTGGTATGCAACACATGATTTTGAGACATGTTTATAGTACTTGTGTTATCATATAATATAACAACAAGTTTAGTGATCTATTCCTTCATTTCTTTCAACAATTTCTCAATTCACACAATGTTAGAACAATTAACTACTCTTGAGTCTTCCATATGAATTTTTTTAGTATATCCTTGTTATATTTTGATTAAGTGATGTAGATATCATTCCTCACTTGATACACTTGCAAGCTAATAGAGAATTTGATCTCTATAAACATAAACATCTCAAACTCTTGTCTCATTTGATACAGTTGCAAGCTAACAAAGAACATGATCTCTCCAAAGATAAACATCTCAAACTATTGTCTCGTTTGATCTACAAATGACTTACACAATGATTCCTTTCATCCAATTATTATATCATCAACAAAAATCTTAGACAAAAGTCTCCCTTCTCTAGATTCAGTCCTCTTGTATAGATTTCCATTGTCATTAGTCCTTGTAAAAAAAAATTCTTCTCCAAATATGTATTCAATCTTTCATACCATGGTTTAGGGGCTTTTTTCAATGCATACAAATATTTTTTAAACTTACATACCATACCACTTTTATTTGGGTCAAAAAACCCTTCAGGTTGTTCAATAAAAAATTCTACTTTTAGAATTCCATTCAAATATCTAGACTTGATATATATCTAGTATGATTTGAATCATTTGTAAGAAGAATATGAAAACAAATTTCTTACTCCTTTCAATATTGCAACAAGTGCAAATGTTTCACCATAGGCAACACCTTCTTCTTTTTCAAATCCTATATAAACTATCATTTCTTTGTTTCTTGTTTCTTAACCTTTCACTTTTATCTTATTTTTGAATACCCACTTTGTTCCAATAACATTCTTGATTTATGGTCTAAGTAAATCATATGACTAGTTTTTATTCTTTTCTATTCTCTCAATCTCTATGATCATTTTTTGGATTCAATGTTTATTAGTAATTTTCAGTAATTTGGGCTCAAATTCATATAGTAAACATGTGTTATTTCTCAGTTCTTTCCTTGTCATAACTCCAAAGTCTTTGTCTCCAATGGTTTGATCAAGTTCATGATGTCTTCTCACATATTTTGCTAATATAGGATCATCTCTTTTTTCTTTTTCTTTAGGTTTATCTTTTATATTTTCTTCAGTTAGTACTTCATGTATTTCTTCTTGTTCTTCTAGTTTTTTTGCAACCACTTTCTACTACTTGACATGTTCTTCCTAACACTCAGTAAGTACTTCCTAATTTTCATCACCAACTGCATAATTCTTGACATGAGGTTTCTATAACTTGACATGTATTGTCTTCTATTGCTTGGGAACTCTTTTCATAGATTCAGGTAAGGTGTTGGCACCACCTTCACCAGTGCATATAAATATTACATAATCTTCAGGTTTCTTTCTACATTCAACTCCATTATTTTTTTCATATTCAATAACTTTCACATTTGCAATTTTCACAACTTAATTAGTGTTAGAGTTCAAACACATATACACTTTTCTCTTAGTGGAATATGCTAAGAAAACACCTTTGTCACTTTTAGGATCAAGTTTTCCATTTCTATTGTCTTTCAGTATGTGCAATTTGCTTCCAAAATATTTAAATACTTCACATTAGGTGCATGTATATACCATAACTCAAAAGGTATAAGGTTTGTACCTTTCTTGACTTCTCCTCTATTCAAGGTATAAAAATTTGTACTTACAACTTCTCTCCATTATTTAGGTGAACTATTATCTCCATCATCAATGTCTTAGCATAATCCATAATTGATCTATTCCTCCTTTCAACTATACCATTCTATGGAGGGGTCCTAAGTGGAAACATCTATCTATTGATTCCTCTATCATTGTAGAATGTGTTGAAATCTCCAGATATAAATTTACCTCCTCTATCAGATTTCAGAAACTTCTAGATCTTACCTATTTATTTTTCAACTCTATCCAAATACCACTTAAACATTTAAATTTCATCATTTTTTTAATGAAACATTATATTCATCATTCTAGAGTAGTCATGAATAGATATAGTAAAGTACTTGTCAATACTATAGATTTGTACAACAATAGGTCTAAAAAGGTCAATATGGACCAATTGTAAAATAACATAAATAGTATAGATCTTTCTCTTGAAAATAGATTTTTCCATTTTCCCAAGTGACATTGTTTATACATCACATCTTTTTTTCAATTCTAGTAACCCTCTTACTTTCTTCATCTTAATAATGCTTGCCAAAATATCAAAGTTCACATTGCATGGCTTCTTATGCCATAACCATTTATCATCACATTATGCAAACAAACAAGTACAATTATATAGGTCTAGATAGAAAAAATTACCTTTGGTTCAATCTCTACATCTAATCAATTCTCTTCAACCATTGTAGATTTTAGCCTTCTTGTGATGATATTCAACTTTATAGCTTGAATTGTTCAATTGTGTCACACTCAACAAATTTCAATTAAGTCCTGCAACCAAAGAAGAATTTCTGAATCTAACCTTATTAGTTAAATTTTTTAATCCTTTTCCTCTCACAAGACATGGTGCATCATTACCAAACTTTAGACTACCTCCTTTACAATATTCTAGGTTTTTAAAATTACTTTTATCACTAGTCATGTGATGTGAGAAACAACTATGAATTATTCATCTACCATATTTCCTAACATATGAAATAATATTTCATCTATATTAGAATTATGTATCATATAAAAATGAATAGCTTCATCATCATTACTATCTGATCACTATCACTTTCATCTTCAGCAATATCCTTGTATCCTTTTTTTTCTTTTCCATCTCTTCTTTCTTTGAACTTATTTTCTTTCCTCTCATCCTTTTCATCCTTTTTAGGTTATCTTTCTATAATAAAACAAACTTTATTACATGAAAAATAAAAATATACGAAGTTTACCTTTGTATTTTCCTTTGCTTCTCGGAAGTCTCCTAGCTAATAATGCTTCAAGATCCTCAAGATCATCATCAACATATTCAATCCAACTAACTTCATACTTTCCTTTATTTCTCTTAGAATTATATAATACTAATTGTCACGTGAGAGCATATTCAATAGCAGGGGTATTAAAATTATCAAAATTTGAGAATTAAAAATATACCTTATGCTTGCAATACTTTGGCATTTTATTCCATTGAAGCCTATTTTTAAAGCAATGCAAGAAACTTGTGGGCTTTCATCAGAGGTTAGATTCAACTAGAAATGTCATGATTGCATTTTTCTTTTGATCTAAATTTATAGAACATATCTTATCTTTATGGATTCTTAAGAGATAGTGCTTCTTGTCATATTCATCAAGGTTTCTTTAATAAGATTGAATTCTCATTAGTTCTCTTCCTTGGTAATGTAGAAAATGATGCCCATATAATATAAATGCATGCATCTGCAACATGTTTAATCTACATCAAATCATAACATCTATTAAAATATAATGTGAGTAGAAACAAAATTTTACAAAGGTTGCAAATCTTGCTATATTGCTAAAGTGGATGGTTCTAAAAGTAATTCAGACGATCATGATGAAGAAGTTTATGTTGCAAGGAAAGAAAATTTGAATGAAGATGGGAAAAATACATTGATCTCACATGTGAGTAATGATAGATGGATATTTGGTAGTAGTTTCTCACATCATATGATTTCTGATACAAGTAAGTTTGATAAGCTAGAACAATATAATGGAAGTAGTTTTAAGTTTGGTAATGATGAACCATCTTATGTAAAGGGTAAAGGATTAATGAAACTAAATGAAAAGATCAAGTGTGACAACTTATATAGGTTTGATGGTTTGAAATAAAACTTGTTGAGTGTAGAACAATTGATAAGTTTAGGTTAAAACGATGATTTCCAAAAAAGGAAGGCAATGATCTATGATGCTACTAGTGAAGTAGTTGGAACTGGAGAGTAAAAAAGAAGTAAATTGTTCTATCTAAAAATATCTGTAGATACTTGTCCATTTGGATAATGTGAAGATGTTTGGTTATGGAATAAGAGGCTATTCCATGTGAACTTCAATAACTTTGTAAGATTTAGTAAAATAAAAAGAGTTAGAGGGTTACCGAGATTAAGTAAACCTAATAAAGTGATCTACAAACAACGTAAAATGGGTCGTAAAATGACAAAGTCAAGTTTTAAGTGCAAGACCAATTCTTTTGATGATATTTTATAGTTGGTTCATACTAACTTTTATGGTCTTATTATAATACAAACCTATTATGCTGACAAATTATTTATTGTATTTGTTGATGAATTTTCTAGATTAATGAATGCGATTCTTATTAAATAAAAATATGATGCATTTCAAAAAATTTAGTGGTATTTGGCTAGAGTTGAGAAAGAAACATGAAAGAGTGAAATTTTTGAGATCATAAAGAGGTGGTGAATTCATCCTAGATAAGTTCAACATATTTTACAATTAGAAAGGAATCAAGAGGTAAATTAGTGCACCAAGAAAACCAAAAGAGAATGGTGTCTGAGAGAAGGACTAGATAAATTATGGATTTTTCAAGAACATCAATGATGGAAAAGAATATTTCATAGAAGTACTGGAGAGAGGTTGTAAGTATTGTAGTCTACACTCTAAACCAATTTTGAGTAAAGAAAGGAACAAAAAAAATATCATTTTAACTCTGGCATAGATATGCACCAAATGTGAATTATTTTAAAACTCTTTGGAGGAAAATATTACATATTAAAAGATGCAAGAAAAGGTAAACTTAATGCAAAAGTGAGGATGGGATATTCCTAGGTTATTCTAGTAAGAGAAAAGAACACAAGTATTTGAATTTTAAGACTAACAAAATTTTGGAAAGTATTAATGTTAGAATTGATGAATTTGCATAGAAAAATGAAGAAGAATGATAGAAATATCTAGAAGATTATAGAAAGTTTGTCTATATCTATGAAGGTGAACCTAGAACCTTACCCAAACTAGAATAGTTGGTTGTCAAGCATCAAAAACTAGGCATTTTTGAGGTTCTCGAGAAGAGTTTTGTCAAGCATCAAAAAATTACCAAGCATCAAGATAGAGGAGTTGAGTCACAAATTGTGACTACCGACCAGCAGATAGAGGAAGCTAAGTTACTTCTAGAACAATGGAAAATGTTGAACATGTATAATCTAGTAATAAAAACAAGAGGAACAAAGCTTCGAACTTATATTGCTAAAGTATGTGATAATATATTATGCACTAGATCAAATTATTGGAAATAAAGATTCAAGAGTCATGAAAAGAAGAAGTTAGAAGAATGATGCATTTTTGTTATGTGAATTTCAACCTAAATCTATAAAATAACTTTATAGAATGAAGATTGGATCAAAAAATGAAATGAGAAGGACAAGACATGAACATTGTTACCAAGACCAAAAGATAGAAATATGATTGGAACTAAGTAGGTTTTTAGAAACAAGATGAATGAGAAAGTTGAATTAATAAGGAACAAGGTAAGACTAGTTTGTAAGGGATATGCACAAGATGAAGGGGTTGACTATGGTGAAATTTTTTGCCCAGTTGCAAGGTTAGAAGAAGTAAGGAGTTTTCTTGCATATGCCTCTTACAAAGGACTAAAAGTGTATAAAATGGATGTAAAATCTGAACTTTTGAATGGAATAATGGAGCAAGAAGTCTTCATTGAACTACCTAAAAGATTTGATTTGTTAGAATGTCCAAATGGGAAGAGTACTTCTGAGAGGGTGGGGGGGGGGGGGGGGGGTGTCAATTAGTAGTAACTAATTTTTATCCTTTCAAACCCTTATTAATACATATCTAAAAAATAATTTGCATGCATGTAAACATATAAACCAACATGAAATGAAAGCATGCATCAACACATAACACAAAGATTTGGTAACCCAGAAACCCTCCAGGAATAAGAAGGTAAAACTTGGGTGGAGATGACACCCACAAAAATTAATGCAGCAATGAGTTCAACCACTTCTAATGGTTTGCCTTGTTAAAGGCTTTACAGTATGTTAATAGTGACCTGGTTAGAGGATTTACAAACACTTACATGAAGTGTCACTCTGTTAAAGGATTTACAATAGGTTGTTAAACCCACCTAGTACATAGGATTTTCATGACCTTCTCTAAAGGCTCTCCTACCTAGTTGTTAATCTAACCTATCACGATAGGATTTCAACCTCTAATACAATTGTGAGAGAGTATTAGAACATTTGACTTGTTTGAATGGAATCTCAAATTGTTGGGTTCAGGTACTAGATCTTCTCTTCCTATTCTGATCCTTTCTTGATTTGATGTCCGTATGTACCCCTTGTCCCTTGTGTTGTTCTAATCAACTTGGTATGAAAGTACTACTCTATTCCTCGAAGTCTTTTCTCTTCACATTGAAATTTTTCTATAATCTCCCCTTATGCTATTTTCTTCCACACATGCAATGGTGCATTCATTCTCCTTATAAATAATGAAAAGACTGAGGGTTAGGTATGGATCTATGATCCATATTGAATCTCAAATTTTTCCTCATACTTTGCATTTTTCTTATTGGTTGCATGCCTTCACCATTTTTTTGATTGGTTGCATACAAATTGCATAGGTAATGTAAATGATTTGTCCTTATCCTTTTTCTCCTTCGAAAATTCTCAAAGTTAGCTCCAAAAATGGTTCACATCTTAGTTGGTGCAAATACAAACTCTTATGCTGATCCTGTGTTGCTTAGCACATGAAGTATTACTGATGCTTGACACATACTATTTCTAGATTGCTCAGCATCAACTACATTTTCTAGTTTTCTTGGCATCTATTATATCCTATATTGCTTAGCATATGTTGTTATGAATTGCTTAGCATCTGAATGATTCTATTACTTGACACATGAACAATTCTAAATCACATGGTACATGAACATTTCCTATATTGCTTGACAAATACTACACTATGATCTACTTGGCACTAACTATGACTCAACACCTATTAAAATTCTAGCTCAACATCTATTGTGTACTCGGCATGTATGATGAAAATAGTTAAGTGTGTTGACACTCATTTGTCAATACTATTTATTTGACCAACAATCTCCCCCTTTCACATGAGTGTCAAAAACACTTAACTAAGCATTGGTGATCCCAACCTTATTGAGTACATTCTTTACTTTCCCAGCTTACATGCAAAATTTCAAAACATTTCAAAAATTGTGAGCAGAAATATACCTTATGATTCCCCCTGAGTTGATTATGTCTTTGAAATTGAAATTATATGCCAATGTGCCTGATCCTTTCTGTCCTTTGACATGTTTCTGCATTCTGAGCCTGTATGCTATATCTTATCTATGTGATGTCCCTGTATTCCATGCGATTACCAAAATTTTACATCTCTCATTCACTCCTTTATCCCTTGTCTCCCCCTTTTTAGCTATTTACAATCATTCCACTTTATTCACAAAGTGAATTAGAGAATGGAGAGAAATAATGTAATCAAAATGATCAAAATTTGTCAAAATTTGGTAATTACCCATAGTATCTACATATCTCCTCCTTTGCTTATTACTCCCCCTATAATATATCTCCCCCTTTTTGACACTAATGTCAAAGAGTTCTATGGAGTAATACCATGTTTAGCCAAAAATGATCTGTTAACCTCCAGGAGTGTCTTTAGAGTTGCATCCCAGTTGTTTAATGCAATATCCAATGACTTGTGTTGGATTTCAAGATTTTCTACTAGGTCTACAAGTCCTTCATGTGTAGAAAGATTGGGATCTTTCTTCAAGACTGTCTCTGCATATATCTGCTCCTTATGGAGTACCTCCAATTAAGGGGTGATGAAGGATTGGATTTGCATTAGCTTGGATTTTATATTAGACTCCTCTACTGTTCATACAACTAGTTCCCTTTGAGAGTGAAGTGTCTGAGAAAAATGCTTCTCATTTTGAGCTAGATTGGTTGGAAGTTGCATACTAGAAATCTTTACATTTCTTTCCAAGCTCAATATCTTTTGGCCAATTTCTTGTGTGAAATTAGAAAAATCACACAATTTATTGTAAAGGGAGAATATATTCCCAAGTACAATTTTGACTTTATCTATTTTCTTAGCCAGGTCAACTTGTCCCAAAATGATGTCATTTGATATCTTCTGATTGACCTTACCTTGGAACTTCTTCTCTAACCATTCCAATAGTTTGGCATTGGTGTCATGGTCCTCATTTGTCACCCAATCAACTATATCTGATAGTTGTATAATTGGTCTTGACTCATCTAGAGACTATAGGCTGAAGGCATCCATGAATATGTCTTTGATTTCATTTAATGCTTGCATGTATTTATAATCCTTTCTAAGTGCCTCTTGTCTCCTTCTTTTATCCAATGCACTTTTTATCTCATTCATATTTTCTTCTATGAGAGTGTTGGATTCATAATAGGGTATCTTTATTTGTTCATCAAGCTCGGGAATTCCATAATGAATTGTCCTGGCTACCCTAGTTGAGCTCAAGCCTGGTATTCTAAATTGCAATGATAGCATTTAAATGCTTGGTTGTTGAAGAGTTTTTGTAGGAGTACCTATTTTTGGTAGTTCAACCAAAGTTTGTATTGCAGATTGCTCTTTATCTTTTGTCTCTTCTTTCTCTTCAACTTGTTTCTCTTCAGCTGTCATTCTTGCTAGGGTGTACCTATTGATTATACTAATTAGCCTTTATCATCCCCTATGAGTACACTTGGCTCTTGAAGTGCTTGTGTGATTTATTTTGGTGGAGATGGAGGTGGAAGGAGTAGAAGTCCAGTAGATTGTGTGGTCATAGGTGGTTCTTGTGTTTGTACCTTGACTTCCTTTGATTTCACTACTACCTTTTGCAACTCATCAACACTAACTAGTATTGGACTTGAACCTAGTCTATCTACTTATGTTAATTGGTCAAGGATATTTGCTAGATCCTTTATAGTTAATTGATTAATGTTTTGAAAAGAAGTGTCAACAACATCCTTTATCTTGGTTGTCTCTACAGGTGCGATTGTAGAATGAGAAGAGCTAGTAGGTGGTAGTTGTGTGTCATACACACTCTATTCTTGTTGCTCATCTATCTCCTTTTCCTCTTCTTTACTCATTTCCTCCTCCTTTTCTTCTTCATCCTTCTTTTCTTCCTCCACTTTCTTCTCTTCTAGCTTCTTCTCCTCTACTTTCTTCCTTCTTGCTTCTTTTATTTCATTTGTTTTGGCACTTTCTTATGCCTTGTATTCTTCATCAAATATGTCATCAATTTTCTTCTAAATAATCTTCCATACTTTTGTGGATTTGCTCACAACCTCTTCAATTTTGTTTTGTAGAATACGAAATGCCCTGTATTTTGGAGTAAATCTATTATTGTACCTCTTGACTACATTTGTTATTTGACTTTTAGTTAAATCAAGAAACATTCTTGCTAAGGTAGACTCCCTTATTTCCTTCTTAGTTTGCCTGCAAAAATACCATTTATCCTCTACAATCTTATATCATTCCTTTAGAAATGAGCTATCCAATTCAAGAGGTGTATGTTTATATTTTTCCATCATACTATAGACATATTTCCTATTTTATTTTGCTCATCCTTTGTGAGCTTATTAAAATCCACATTCTTCAAATCATTCAAGTCACCATTTCTAATATTTGTACATAATTTATCAATTGAAGACTTTGGTGGATGACTTACCACTTTAAATTCACTATTATCATCTATTTCTATCTTCTCTTCATCAAATTTAGGCTGAGCCACATATTTTCTTCTCTTTTTTGGCTCTTCATCAATCTTCTTGGTGGATTTCTTCTTCTTATCTACCTCTTCTCTTACTTTCTATGTTGTGGCCCTGGTGGTGGCTCTGGTAGTGGGCTTCTTTGGTGTAGGTCTTGCCACTTTCTTAGCTTTGGGTTGAGGAGCAGGTGGTGCTTTTGCCTTTCTTTTGGTGACTTTAGTTTTGATAGGTGCTTCCTCAGCTTCTTCTTCCTCAACACCTTCCTCTTTATCGTCACCTAACCCTTGTGTCAATTTTAGAGACTCTTGTTTAGGCTCATCTCCTTAATTTTCATTGTCTTCCTCTTCTTCATCTACTTCCTCTTCCTTTGCTATACCTACCTCTTCAACACCAAATTTCTTTTTGATCTTCTTTACCAATTTATCCTTCTTCTTCATTACTGTGGCTATTTTGAGGTCTGTTACCACCCTTGATTTAACAATGTCATAGGTTCCAAAATATTTTGTAATTTTATCAATTTCCTCTAAAAGTAGAGCTAGTATTATAGCTAAGGCTTGACCAATATCAAGTTCATAACCTAGTGGACTAAGCCATTTTACTCTAGGTATGACTGCCTATATGTAAGTGTAATCAATGTCCACAAGAAAAAAAAATGTCCTTTTCATGCTTCTCAACCAATGAGACTGACATCCTCATTCTTTGTTTCATGGACTTCTTGAAGTCCTCAAAATAGCTAGTCATTTGGGCATCAAAATTCTCACCCATTTGATTAATGAATCCATTTATTTAGTCAAAAAATTTCTCATTTGGATCCCATATCACCTTGCCTACTGAAAGGAATTCTTTCTTAATGTAGAAAAAAATGCAAACCAAAACTGAGCCAAATTTACATAGAGCCCCTTTTGATTTCCTTATGGCTCCCAAGTTTTTATTGATTTGTTGCATCATCAACTCTACAAGATCATAAGTATGATCCTTTTTCACTAGCTTGTAGGCAACATCTACTGCTATACATGGTACACTGTTCAACCTGCTTGATTGATAGAATTTGTGTGATACGACTCTCACAAAAAAATCTAGTAGGGGTTCTATGATGGTGTCTATTTTCATTCCCCTATTATTCCATTTTTCCCTTGTATTCTTCTCTAAGGCTTCCTTTTTGCCACTTCTTAAGGCCTTTGACCGATTTAGGGTTGGAATACCAGTAATCCTATGTATAGTTTTCTTTGTAAACATTATTGGCCCTATTTCTAACAAAAAGATCCATCATGGATTCTGCTCAACATAATGCATATCCATTCCATTTTGAAGGCAATAGGGAAAACTAGGGCTCTGTTCAAACCCTTATTCTCAACAATGGAGAATTCATCTTTAAGTTTCCTAATTTCATAAAGTTTATCAAATGCATTAAATATCTCTAAATCTCCTATTGTTCCTATCTTATAGTTGTAGCATTTGTGTACATCCTGAACCATTACTACTTTTTCAAGAATCACGGATAGGGCAGTAGTGGGATCATTTTTGTAGGAAACCTCTAGGATTGGCTTCACCTCAGGTTGTTTAACTTCGTTGCTAACTAATTGAATTTCCAAATCTTCTTTTCCCTTTGTAGTCTTAGAGCTAGATGCCATTTCTAATCGAACTAGGTTTTACTATTTAAACAAACTTTTTCAAACTACATAACTCGACACTTGAATGAAATACCTGGTAAATCGATGAAATGGAGTTGGGTTGCTATTGAATCACTACAAATTTCTATTTGATCGCTGGGAAATCACTCAATCACTTTACTCATCTTTGTTCTTTGTTTGATTGATAAAAAAAATGAATGATTTTCACTTTTATTAGGCTTGAAACCTAGCATTTATTGCATTCATGCTTATAGCTGTACACTCAGCTTCCAAAGGATTTTCCACCTCGGCATCAACTCTATTTCATTCACTTGGTAGTTACTATCGTGTTTCACTCAGCATCTACTGACCTTGTTAATTGCTTGGCAGCCACTATCAAGTCTTATTCGACAGCTACTAGACTATCCAACTCAACATGTGCTAGAGTTTTACTTGGCAACCAAAAGTAACTCAGCATCATTTTCCAACTTTTATCCTAACATCTTAACTTATGCAAATTTCTTCTTTGCAGTGTTCCTATGTTCTTCTGGGCTGATGTATGATACATCTCTATATGTATCAGCCCCATGTGCCATTCTAGTGCTTAATTTGATGAGGTGTGATCACTTGGCCTCTTGGGTGAAGTGATCTGTCCATTTGATGTGTTGCACTCACCTTTCTTCTACCACATCTTCTTCATATCTTCCCTGATGTGCTCCACATTAGCTTTTTCTTTGCCCTTGTTAACTTCAATCTTGGGTGCCTTGACCTTTGTTAGACAATTCCTGCTGACATGTCCAGACTTCAAATAACTAAAACATGTGTTTTGGTTTAGCCACCTACTATAACTTCCCTTGAAATGTTTCCTTATGCAATTTTTAGGGATGTGTCCATACTCTTGACAATAATGACAACTATACTTGGTATTGTAGTCCCAACTGTAGTGGTGTGCATGATCGATTCCTCTTGCAAGCTGATTAGGTGTCCACATAGGCTTTGATCTACATTCAAATACTCTTTGTACGTATTTTTTATAGTTGTAGCAGTGACCCTCAAATTTTGGTGTCCTCATGGTCTTGGTTCTATAGTCTTGTGTTAAATGTCCTTGATTTTTGCACTTGTGATAGAAATTTGCATTTGTAGGCTTATCATGCTAATGACTATTCTTGCTTCTATATACATTAGAGATATGTCCCTTTTTACTACAAAAATGACAAGTAGGTTTAGTGTTCTTACCTTCATTGCTTCTTTCTTCTGCAGCCTTGGATGATTCTCCTTGTTCAGTGCTAATGTAGCCAAGTTTTGAAGTAGCATTACTAGTCCTTGGTGATTTTAGCAATTTCTCAAAGTACTTGATCGCCTCATTGGATTTATTGTAACTTTCTACTCTTTCCTTTCCTCTCTTCAATTCATTCTGTAATTGTTCATTTTGTATCTTCAAGGTGGAGATCTCAATATCCTTCATGTTTAGCTCATGATGATTATTCATCATCTAGCTTAAGGTGTCTAATTGTATGTTTGAAATCATTTCAAATTCAATTGTCTTCTCTTCCAACCTATTGATGAGAGTTCTCTTGTCATCTTCTACCATGGCCTTGTCTTCAATAGCTCTTTTCTTTTCTTTAGTCACTTCACAAAGCATTATGGCTTGTGATTCTTGTTCAAGCTTGAGTATTCTAATTTCTTTAGCTTGTGCTCTATTTTTCTCCATTAATTCTACTATTGCTACATCAAACTCATTGGAATCTCCATTGGGAAACACTTGTGAGGTGTCAATCTCCTTATAGTGTATGTCATTTTCAGCTATGGCTATCTCCATTCTTCTTTTCAAAGATTTTCTTAGTTCCTCCTTGGCTTCCTCTACTTTATGTAGGGCTAGTTGCACATCAATCACCTAATTGTCAATGATCTTCCCAAGTTTGAAAAATTCCATCTTTTGACCTTTTTCTCTAAGCTATTAGGCTTCTTCTTGAGAGAACTTGGCTCTGATACCAATTGTTAGAATGTCCAAATGGGAAGAGTACTTCTAAGAGTGGTTGGAGGGTGAATCAAAAGTAACCAAATTTTATCCTTTCAAACCCTTATTAACACATATCTAAAAAACAATTTGCATGCATGTAATCATATAAACAAACATGAAATGAAAGCATGCATCAACACATAACACAAAGATTTGGTAACCCAGAAACCCTCCAAGAATAAGAAGGTAAAACTGGGGTGGGGATGACACCCACAAAAATTACTACAGCAATGAGTTCAACCACTTCTAATGGTTTTCCTTGTTAAAGGCCTTCCTCGTTAAATGCTTCACATTGTGTCAATAGTGACCTAGTTAGAGGATTTACAAACACTTATGTGAAGTGTCACCCTGTTAAAGGATTTACAATAGGTTTATAAACCCACCTAATACATAGTATTTTCATGACCTTCTCCAAAGGCTCTCGCACCTAGCTATTAAGCTAACCTATCACCATATGATTTCAACCTCTAATACAATTGTGAGAGAGTATTAGAATATTTGACTTGATTGAATGCAATCTCAAATTTTTGGGTTTAGGTACTAGATCTTATCTTTCTATTATGATCCTTTCTTGATCTGATCTATGTATGTACTCCTTGTCCCTTGTGTTGTTTTGATCAACTTGGTATGAAATTGTTCCTCTATTCCTCTAAGTCTTTTCTCTTCACACTGAAATTTCATTATAATCTCCCCTTATGCTATTTCTTCCACACATGCAATGGTGCATTTTTTCTCCTTATAAAGAATGTGAAGACTTAGGGTTAAGTATGGATATATGATCCATATTGAATCTCAAATTTTTGCCCATACTTTGCATTTTTCTTATTGGTTGCATGCCTTCACCATTTTTATGATTAGTTGCATGCAGATTGCATAGGGAATGTAAATGATTCATCCTTATCCTTTTTCTCCTTCAAAATTTCTCAAAGTTAGCTCCAAAAATAATTCACATCTTAATTTGTGCAAATACAAACTCATATGCTGATCCTACATTGCTTAGCACATACTATTTTTGAATTGCTTGGCATCAACTACATTTTTTGGTTTCCTTGGCACCTGTTATATCCTGTATTGCTCAGCATCTAAATGGTTCTTTTACTTGGCACATGAACAATTTTGGATCACTCGGCACATGAACATTTCCTATATTGCTCGACACATACTACACTTTGATCTGCTCGACACTAACTATGACTTGGCACCTATTAAAATTTTGGCATTAGCATCTATTGTGTACTCAGCATGTATGATGAAAATGGTTAAGTGTGTTGACACTCATTTGTCAATACTATTTATTTGACCAACATTGATTACCCAAAAAAAGGACATGGTAAGTTAAACAAGCTTTATATGGTTTAAAGGATGCCCCTAGAGCATGGTATGAAAGGTTACACAATTACTCAGCGAAATTTAGTTTTGAAAGAACTAATCAAAATAGAAATCTATATTTTGAAAGTAAAGTTGAAAACAACATATTGTTGCCTGAACTTTTTTTATGACATCATAATTATAGGAAAAGACTAGTTATAAAAAATCATATGCTAATCAAATGATAAAGAAATTTGAAATATAAATATTTGAAAAGATTGAATTATTTTTTGGTTTGTAATTTTATTAGATGAAAAAATATATTTTCATTACTCAATCAAATTATATCAAACAAATTTTTATGACTTTTTTTATGGAAGACTCAAGACCAATCAGAACACTCACGCTCAAGGGAAGATGATTCTACTATGGTGAATGAAACATTTTATAGGTCTACGAGTGGGAAACAAGAATATATTGTACATAGAAGACATGAAATTTCATTAGCTATTGAAGTTATTCCTAAGTTCTCTGTTAATCCCCAAGAAAATGATATGATGACAGTAACAAGGATACTAAGATACCTGAAAGGACCAATAGACCATGGCCTATGGTACAAGAGAAGTAACAAATTTGAATTGAAAGTATATACAAATACTAATTGGGAAGTAAATATTGATGATAGAAAGAGTACATGTGGAGGCAATTTCTCCTTGGGAAGAAGATTTATTTCATTGACAAGAAAGAAGTATAATTGTATTTCACAATTTACAACAAACGATAAATATGTTTCTCTTGTAGTGAATTATTCAAACATTTGGTTGATCCAATAATTATTGAAAGACATGAATGAAGAGATCATTGAACCTCTTGTCATTTATTGTGATAACTCAAGTTCTATAGACATACCAAAGAGCCATACGATGCATACAAATACTAAGAATATGGATATCAAGTATTATTACTTGAGAGATGGGTTGAGACAATGAAGTGAGACATGAATATATTACCAAAAAAGAACAATTAGCTAAGATATTGACTAAGGCACTACTAAATTATCCTTTTGAGCATCTAAGAGGTAAGTTAGAGTGCATCCCCCTACCTAATACAAAGTAAGAAAAGATGCTACATTGAATCAACTTTTACGAGAAAAATCTCTTATAGATTGATGCAGGAGGTCACACTTTAGGACCTTCCTTATGCTGTGAGAAGGAAAAGGAAGATGTTAACTATGAGTAGAAGAAGCTACAAGGATTTAATATTGAGATGACATTTCTATATGGGTATGTGCAGGATCATGGTGTGCCAAAAAGTGGCGATCTGAAAAATTTGTAGTTCTAAAATATCTCAAACCATTTCAAAATCTATTCAAACTTTTTTCTCATCCACCTTGACACTAAATGAAAATAACTAATATCTTTATAAGGTCTACTATATATTTTGATACCAAACATATACGGTCAACTTAAAAGAAATCCTTAGAATGTGCTTTTGGCCTATTTTTATGTGATTTTCACTTCAAACATGTAGCTGATGACTTTTTCTTACCAAAATTTGATGAAATGAAAAGGGTTTCTTAAGATTGTTCTTATATTTCCATAAATGTAAGGTTTGTCAAATTATTAGTTTATTAAGTAATTATTACTTATTTTCTAATGGAGTTACATATAAAGTGCTAATTAACACACTACTTGAAAAACAACCATAAATTTCAAATAGTAAAACATTTTTTAAATCCAAAAGATGCATCACATTCTATGTTTCTTCTACTATAAGGGAAAAAATAAAAAATTGAATTTTGCAAAGTTTTGAATTAGTTAAGGTGGTTAGATACGAGAGTTTTTTTATTCCAAATATACTAAAGTCAAATATTAATTATTAATTATTTATGTAGAATAAAAATACCCAAAAATATGTGTCACATCCAAGCATGAGTCTACTGCTTATATCTAGAATATTATTAAAAAATATTATCATTTGATTTTGATTAAAGTGGTCAGACATACGTCTACTTTTTTTCTCTGAATTTTGTATAGTATTGCATAAAAATTCAAAATTTTGAACAATCAATTTTTATTTTTTTGAGATAATTCCTAGTAGTTTGGAAACTAGATTCAATTTTCTAGAGATTATTTTCTATCAAATTTTTGATATAAAGTTAATAAAAATTAGAAAATTCCACATCAAGTTGACATACCCCTGATTTTTTGATTTTTTATTGTCACTTAAGAGCATAGTTTGGTTGACCATGATCTTGTACATATCCATATCGGTTAGTTTAGTGACATAATGATGGTGTGTGTATGGCATGTTACAAAATTGATCAATTAAAGAGGGAGAGTATGACATTGAGTTACTATACAAGGATAGATACAAAGAGGGAGACATATGTTGAGGTTGCTATAGTGAAAGAGAATGTGCCAAGTTGATAAAGGGAGAATCCTAAGCTTGCATTAATGAAAATCAAAATGAGAGAGAGAGAGAGAGAGAGAGAGAGAGAGAGAGAGAGAGAGAGAGCGCACAAACAAGCAAAGGGAGTAGACAATGTACACTACTAAAGTGTTTTGGATTGCATGAAAACTAGTTAAGTATGACTAGTATTATCATCAATGACAAAGAGGGAGATTCTTGGGAACTACAATTGGAGCAATTTTTGTCTTTTCATTTATGTCAAACCTTTTGGTAAGATGCATATTCAATCCTACAAGAGTGATATTTTACTAACATTTTAGAGTGACATATCATTTTATTGATGAAGAGGATTTTGAAAAGAAGAGATCATGAGATGACCTAGTGAAACCTCTATTAATTGAGATGTGTTAAGTATTTTGGAAATAAAATGTGAACTTGAGTAGTTATTCCTTGAAAATATTTTGCATTGTTCAATAAATACATGGAGTAAAGAAGATAGTTGGATGAAGCTAAGACTAGAAACAAGTCAAAAGGAAAAGGTTGACCAAGTATCAATATTGCACAATTAATCAAGGAGTTGAAGAAAATGATTAAGGAACTTGTTTAGAAGCTTAGTGAAATAGCTCAACCTAAGTGTTAGTTATTGTCTATAAAATATATGAATATGTAGCAATGAATCAGTGTATTAATGATCAACTAAAATTGTTGATGCCAAGTGAGAAAGACTAGTGTGCGTCAGGCTACATAGTAATGACCAAGCTGAATAATACAATGATTGTCAAGTGACAACAAAGTCATATCTATAGAAAGATTTTATTTTAAGAGTGATATAGTTATAATTTTTAGTTAGTCAAAGTACATGGAAGACAAGACTTGATTATTTGATGTATTTAGTGTATGAGAAGAATTTTTTATGTGATCAAAGGAAGGGATTTGATTAGAATTTTCTAGAATAAGGATAACAAAAAGGTGAAAGGATTTGACGAATCTGACCTAACCCTAATATCAACAGTGATGTTTAAGTGGAAAAAGATCATAATTACCTATTTAACAAGAAATAAGGAATTAATTTTAAGGTTTGTTCATGGGTGATTGACGATCTTAAGGAGAAGCTGTGAAGAGGAGGACAACATAGTTAAAGTGTGATGAGTTTGTGAAGAGTGATTTCTTAAGGACATGCCAAGCATGTCATTGATGGAGATGTCAATGGAGGCTAGTCAATGAACTAGTAGATGAGTGAATAGAGTTCTAAATTTGCAATGTGAGTTGTACTCTATAGGTAAAAAATAATGCTACATTCTAACCATTATATAAGTCTAAAATGCTTTAATCAAGGTTGACCAAACAATCATTTTGTAAATCCTTTATTCAAGATGACATTCAAATGGAGTGTTCTAAAGTCCTCTAAAAAGGATACTCCTAAGAGGGTCATTACATCCCTTTACAAGGTCACATTTAATAGTTTTTTGTATAACTTTTAATACGGTTGTCTCCTAATTGAGCTCACATAAAATAGTGAAAAATTGGTAGCATGTTACTTGGTGTTCTTTCCCAAATTGGGTTTCCCCAATAAATCCTGATATCATGGTATCATTTTCATGTTTGGATTTTTTTTTTTTGCATGCTACATTTTATAGTAGTTTATTTACTTGAAGTTGACACTAATAGAGATAGAGAGTTAAGATATTGCATGAAATGTAAAATTATTGATGATATGCTATATAGATTGAGTCAGTACTTGTGATTAAAAATTTTGTTTGAAGTTATTAATATCCATAAGAATACAACCTTATGGACTACTTTGTTTAGAATGTAATTATTGGGCCAGTGAAGGATGTAGATATTAATGGGCTTACTCATGTAGGAATGGTATGGTTATCGCTAAGTCCTTTGTCTCCCCAATCCTACGTAATTCTATTACAAATACTAATCTAAGAAATTTGTTAGACAATTACAATACTTTATTTTCTTTGTTCATAGAAGATATATAAAATTTCAAAAAAAAAAGTCTATCATGATACTAGATCTAAAATGTGACCATGAACAAAAAATAAAGCCCTCGAGGATAACAGTGAAAAGGCCTAGAAATTTTGAGAGTGGCAGGTAAATTAATGGCCAATCTCTGATATTTGATTATTTAAAGAAAGAGTTTTGCATGCTAAATTTCAAAAGGTAATCCTCCTAAGATCAAAATGAGGTTGACCAAATAGGTAAATGATACAAACCAAGAACTATAAAAAGATATAGAGATCCTCTAAAGGATATCAATCCTTACATGAAATATTCTAATATGTACCAACCTTGTTTTGGAAAAATACTCGACAATAAAAACAAGAGCTCGACAGAGCTATAGTTTCGCCTTGAGGAACAAAATTAATAATTAAGCATTATACAATAATTATTTCAACCAATAGTTACTAAGAGCATAAAGTATAAAAAGAAAACAATTTAGACTCCCATTGTATCATTTTTTTCTAAAGAGTCATATTTTCATTAGTTAAAATAAATGGAAAAAATAACTAAAATAAGATCTCAAAAAATATCCAATTTTTTTTGTAATACCTACTAAAACTATCCAAAAAAACCAATATACCAACTTAGAGCAACAAAAAACTATGAATGTGCATCAAGAATATGATAAGATCTTATTTGTCAATGCATTTATTGTTCAAACTATTGTTATCATAAATAAGAAAAGAGCATCAAGAAGAACATAAGATTTCATCTCTCAATGCAGTGAGAGAGGATCGAGCTCTTGACCTTAGGATTTCTAAATAATAGTTATGAGGCCTATGCACTAGGGAATTATGGCACCACCCAAATGATATTTGTGGAATTCAATAGGTGAAATATATATTTAAATTTGAGTTGAATTATTCATCTTTGGCTCTGTCCTCTTGTTAGGATAGAAAGCATAGATACATTTTTCCCAAAAGACAACACAATTGAATACCATTCCAAATTAGGGCTAGGTTTTGATCCTAGAAACTATCCTTATAGGTCCAACATACTTTTAGACTTTTATCAATTGTGTGGCATGTCATTCATCATTAATAATTACTTATCATCCATCACATCACTAATCTAACCGAGTGACTTGACTTAATTGTTAAATGTTACTGTGTAAACAAACATAACTTAGATGAATAAGCTAAGCACATCTCTTCAAAGGAAATCAAACAACAATTTTTGCCATGCATGATGAGATCATGGTTATGAATTATTTAGTTGTAGAATAATCTTCCTCCTCCAAAATTTTAAAGAATTCAATCCTCTATATAATTTCAAGTGAAGTAAGAAAACACAAAGATGATGATGTCGCATTTGTACAATGTTTGGATCATTTATTTCTTACTGTTATTACTAAATAGTTGGGTTTCTATTTGATTTGAGCATATATTACAATAAAAATTGGAACATATGTAATTCTTTTTAAAAAGTTGTGACGAATGAATTGAGAAAGAAATGTATCAATCAGTTCTTAACATTGAAGCAACCATGATTTTTTTTGTTTATTGGAATGTATTTCTATAAATCTTATTGTCACATTAAATCCATGTGCAAAAACTCTAGATAAGCTGGGATTCCATTATACAAATAGAATATTTCTAAAATACTAGAACAAACCTAAAAATATAATGATATATTTTTCAAAATATTTTTAGTGATATTTCCTACTTGTTGGCACTCAAAATTGTAGCCCGAATTTTGAGCACTTTTGACAAAATTAAGCCCTATGAGCACTTTTAATGAGATTGTACTTGGCTATACCATTAAGCCCTAAGAGGTGTTTAATGTTTCTAACACCTTCCATTTAGTGCATCTACATGTTCCATAAAGTTAAATTGACATTTTGAGCCATTTCGTGGAGTCGCATTTTGAGAAATTGCCAAATTTGCTTTTAACCCTAAGTGTCAAACAGAGATAGGAGGCTATGTTTGCAAGTGAATATCTCACACCCAGAAATGTTTCATGATTCACCACTTTGGCAGTGTTTAGTGTCCATACCTGAGAACCTATGTTTCAGATTTTGAGTCATTTTGAGTCTGTTTGACTAGGTTTTCAATCCCTCAAAGTTGGTAGTCTACTATTTTCATGCTTTTGCAAATTGCACAGAACTCTAGGAAGCCCTATTTGACATGTTATAACTTTGACCTTGTTGATCAAAATGAGAAATTTCCTTTTGTGTTGCATTCTAGATGTCAGAGACTTGTTATGTTTCAAGTTTTAGCTAATGACAAATCCGTTTGATTAGTATTCAAATGCGATTCCAAATGCAATTTCTATCTTGAGATCTGTGATTGGCTAGATCAGATGGATTGTACCCCTATGTTGTCCACTGAAAATACTCCAACTGTGTCAATTTTCACATCTTGACAAAGCTGTTTGCACACTTTTCCAAGTCAATTCCATTTGCAAAAATCATTATATTGTCATTGTTTCAAGTTAGCTAATCCAGGTAGCCTACTTTGACCATTTTCTATTTGCGCCCAGTTAATTTTCATGAGCCCAAATCATAGATCCATAATGTCCTCATGACAATAAACCAACACCCCAAGTTTCATTTTCCCAAGTGTCCATTTGCCTAGTTTTCAAAGCCAAATCCAAACCCAGTTTATTGCTTTTTAATATGTTTGTTTGCAGGCAATTCTAAGAATCAACTTTGACAAAAAATATATTTTGACCTCAAATTTGTCGTGAGACAAGATTTGACAAGGTGAAAGTATCTGGTGTGCCAGTTTTTAGTCCCGGTCAAAGGTTTGGCTTAGTTTTTAAGGCCAGTCAACGGACCTCCTGGCATGAAATTGACAATTTGCAAGAAGAAGTAAAAATGAGTTTCAAGGATCAATTAGTGCTCGATTTCAATTCCAGTGAGTATCAAATGGTTAGTGGATCAATTTGATGGTTCAATTGTTCAAAAATGATTTTTTTTTTAGCTGGATACCACTTTGGGGCCCGACTAAATTCATTAGCTTTATGACATTTGTTAAGACAATATGTTTTAAAGCTAGGTCAAATGCCAATTGTTCAAGGAACTATTGAATCTCATGTGAAGTGATATTTGAGGGTTGTTTCTAATATGAAAATGAAGTATGTGCATATCGGTGATTTAAGCTTTAAAAATGTGGCCTATTAAAAAAAAACATACATCCACATGGAAAAGGCAATCTTAGTGAAAAAGAAAAGGCAATGGTGTAGATGATGAAGAACAGAGGTCACCACGGAAAAAGTAAAGGTAGTGATGAAGATTAAAGGAGGCTTAACTAGTTGAAATGGATTCCAAGATGAATAGCATGTTGTAGGAAAGTGAAGAGAAGCAAGCCAAATGTTCTCTGTCTTATGGATGAAACAAAGAAAGTGAAGAGGCATCAGGATGGGTACTAAGGAAATTGATGGCAAGGGGATCAAAATCTAGCTTTGGGGCATGACAGGGCAAGAGTTCTTCAGAGCCATTACTTTAGAAAGCTACCAGTCTTGCAGTGAATTAAAGGGAGCTAGAAGAAGATCACGCCAAGTTGAAGAGCAGGATATCCACATTTTCTAAAGGGGGATAGGTGTGCCCATTGAAAATGAACCGTTGGTACATTTTACTCCCTGGTGGATTTGGAATCTGAGTCCAGCCTTGTGTAAGAAGTAATGTCCCTGCTACGATTTTCACATAGAAAGTTTAAGAAAATTAACCCGTAGCATTATCAAACGATCTAAGTCTTGGGTGTTATAAATTTTTTGTGATCCTCATGCTTGGTGGTAGTCACTACTGGCTTGGGTGTAATAAATTAGAGAAAAGCCGCAGACCACAAAGGAGTTCCATGTCTGAAGAAAGAAAGCCACGTGCACGGAAACTCAGTAACCAGATTGGGGCAAATTTTTTGGGAAATGGTTTGTGGTAGATGTGGAGAAACATTTTAAGAAAAAAAGCCAAACAATGAAGAATAGTCAAAACTCATATATCCCACATGCGATGTGGTGGAGTAACTTTTAATCTTTAAATAATATTGCACTCATATGCCTTATTGTCTACAAGATAGTGCCTTTTATAAGGCGAAGCTAATGTAAATGGGTCACAGTTGGCATGAGGAAACAAAAAAATTTTAAATGAAAAAGTAAATGTGCTGATGAGGAGGCAGAGTGCTCAGATGATGCCACATGTCCGATCGAATGGCCGAGGCATACTTGCAAGATAAAGGTGCACATTGGTTAGGTAATGCAGGTTAGCGGGCTATTTCCATGTGGCAGCAGGTCCCACTTAGAGATGATGTGGTGCCAGACAGAACATTAAACAATGAATACTTAAGATTGTGACACATGTCCTCATCCGACAGCCAGTGAATGCCTGCTTCCCAAAGACTTAAGGTGGTTAAAAAATGCAAGCAAGTGGGTGAGCACCACGTAGTGATGAGGTGGCACGTTGAGGTCGACCAATCAAAGGCTGCCACATGGTGCCCAGTCAAACGAAGGTTGACCTCAGATTTGAAGGGTAGGGAAAATATTAAAGAGTAAAAAATAATTTATTTATTTTTAATTTTTTTTTGAAATGGATCGCACGTGCAAAATTTTTTAATATAAAGAGGTATTTTTCTAAAGTTAAACTTTAGAAAAATTTTAATTTTTTGAAATTTTAAAATCAAAGTTGCAAGCCAGAGTGCCTTGCTAGGGGGGACATTTTTTCAAACTGATATTCAGGGGGTTTAAGAGAGGCAAACATAGCAATATTATATATTGCCGAAATCGGGAGAATATGAATTTTTTGATTATGCAGTTAGTTTCTACATAGAAAGTAGCCTGTTCGAGCTATATAAGATTTTCCCCAAGATTCCTAAACTTGCAAACGAATTCAAGTATCAAAGTTCAAAACTAATTTCTGGTGAAGTAATGACCTAAATATAGGTAAAAGACCATGAAAATGCAATCTAGGGGAAATTTGATTACTTTCAAGTTAGTCGAATCAAGGTTTTATCAACATTCTTGATGCATATCAAATTTTTTGGCAAGCAAAAGGGTTTCAATCATTGAATAGAAGATATTTTCATGATTCGTTACAAGTAATGATGAAAACCAAATCAAGCCAAAGGGGTAGAAAGAAGAGCGAGGTTGTTCAGTTGCAAGAGATTGAATTCCAAGTGGACACATGTCAGGCATAGATAAGATATGAGAATTCATCTTCTTCTATACCTTTCTATTTTTCTTTCATTATAAGGGTTGGCAATTTTCTCTGGGTAATACCAGGAGGTTTCCAGTGTTCTAATATGAAACCATGGATGTGATTGGTTTTTCTTCCTGTATATTGAGCTGAGCTCAAGTAGTGAAGGCCACACACCCACACCTATGCAAATTTTTAGTTCATTCTCATGTATTATTTTCTGAGATAAATGGAGATTGATGCAAGATTATGTGAATTGTTTAAAGTTTCATTTAGTGTTACCAGTTTATGTATTTGGACTTTCCAAGAATAAAGACAAAAGGGGATTTACATGAATTATCTAAGTTCTCTTATTTTGTCTCCTAATTCTTCATTTGTCATTAACTTTGTGATTAAATGGATAAGGTTAATTTGATTTAAGGTAACTTGGATAGGCTGTATATCAGATCTATTGTTGCTTTTGACTCAAGGAGTTAAGTAAATGCTTCAATGTTCTGATAGGGTTTCTAGGTGTATGAAGGGTATATTGCATAAGAATGGGATTTAGGGATTTCAGTTGATAAACTTGATTATAATGCAAACAAGTTAGGTCATCCCACTGGTAATGAATCTATGTTTCAATGGATAAGGCACTGGTCACTAAATTAGATGCAAGCTGATATGAATGTTATTTCCACAAAATCTTTTAATTAAAATCAGTTCAAATTTTCATGTTTTGTTGTGGGCTGAAAGGAATTAACCCTCACTCAACTTGTGAATATCATAGGATTTGCAATTAGCTACTGTAGATCTATGTTATTATATGAGTTATTAGGAGATTAAAGGGGTTTTAATTTGCATTAATAGGTTCAGATTTATGTTTTAAATGCACTGGTACCATTCGTCAGAACCTCAAGGTTAACCAGCCTAGGTCTTACAGAGCCTAAAGTGAAGAAGGGTCAAGCCTTATAGTTGGCCCAAGACTGCAGTCAGGTGCACTCATCATAGGAATTTTCTAGCCTTAGATGCATTTGTTTGGTTTCTTGATTTTTTGTAAAACTATTAAATCAGGAGCCAACACTACCAAAAGTAATAATCTATGAGGTGGGTCTCATTGGAGCTACATCATGCATAACTAAAAATAATTATTACATGAGATTTATTGATTTTAGCACTAAATAACCCTTATTTGAAGAGGCTCAAATGTGTTAAAGATGACAAATAAATCTTTAAATAAATTGTTCCTTGAAGATTGTGAAGTGAAAAATGTTAACAAAAAGTGCACACTAGTATTTGCAAATTACAATATTGTGAAAATTTTGATTGGTATGTCCACCAAGAAAAATCCATGTTTCTACTACCATTGGATCTAAGTGTGTTATACCTATTCTATACTATGGAGAAAAAAATATGCAACATTTAAAAACACTATTTTCTACTTTGCACAAGGTAATTGAAAACTTTATCATGAAACAAATGATCAAGCTTCCCAGTGAGAGGAATGGAGGCTTTGAGAGCCTTTGTCCATTAAATTCAAACTTCATGATAATAGCCTCACTCAAACTTAATATTTATTTGAATATATTACACTGCAAGAAATGTGCCAACTATGACATTTTAAGTTCACAGAGATTCACACACCTATTTCTATTTACTGAGTTGTCTCACCATAAAAAAAGTAAGCATGCATGTAAAATATTAGACAAGTGAATTAATATAAAGATGTCACCTACTAAATGATTTCCAATACATGTAGTCTTCAACAAATGTCCACATGTTCTAGGATAACTTTTCCTATTTTTTATAATAATAAAAAATACCCCCAGGAAAACTAGCACTGGCCAATCAAAAAATAGAATTAAGTTATAAAATTATATTTTAGTAAAATATTTTCAATAGGAAAAGACTAGAAGTGCTATCTAGACACCTTGATAACCAGCTATAAGCCTAGGTTGGGTACTGATGGCTAGTTCCTCACCTACCCATGGTTGATGTTCTTAACCAACAATGGGGAGTCATAGGTTCTCCATTGTGTGGCATGCCTTTACTAAACCAATTTTTTTTGCATTTTTTCTAGTGTATTCTTTTCTAGGGCTTGCCTTTGGGCCCTTGGCTATGGCACCTAGGAATTCCTAACCTCAACTTCCCTTCCTGTGGTCAACCAGAGACTTTTTTGCACATTTTTTGGTTCATTAGACAAGCTTAGTGTTACTAGCAATGGATCCATGATCTATTTCACCCTTTTTTCCCAGAACCCTTTTCTTCTCATATGGTTGTTCTAGGTGATAATACTCAGATACCCTTCAAGTACACCCAAATATGGCATGCTTTTAGATTGGAGATCTTATTTACTATTTGGAAATATCACAATGCACTTATTTATGCTAACAAAACAATTGACATTAATGTGGATATGTATTCTAAACCATGTATTTATAACAAGTTCATGTCGTAGATTCAAGTACAAATAGATAAAGTGGCTTTGAATGTGGCTCAATTATAGGATTTTTTGGCTCATTGGGGAAATGCCCCTATACGATAGCTCGTGTTCCGTCAAATTTGGCCTCTGGCAATCATACTCCTCCTTGCGGTCACCATCGAGGATATAGTAGTTCTTCTTGATGCTCACACATGCCTCACTCTCAGTCACACTCATCTCCCAATGGTGGTGCTTTTGGTCTGTATTGCTCTTCTAAAGGATCTAGTGGTCGGCACCACTCTACCTTGCCTCCTTGGAGGTCTAGTTTAGGGTGGTCTGTAATGGAACCTCTTGGTACTCTTGCTATTGATTGGCACTCTACATACACAAACCCCAAATTGGTGTTTCCCTAGCTAGGCTTAGCCATTTCCACTCTTAGGCCTAAGGTACAGAAAGATGAAGATAATGTTGTTGCTACTAATGATGGATGGGCTCACCCTAAGCCATCTACTCACCCCACCCTTAGGTGGGGCTCTGACAATAATGATCCTCCTCCCTTGACTACAATTGTGCTGCCAACTTGAGGATTTCTATGTTTTCTAATGTTTTCTAAAAACTTTTTTTTATGAATAGTTGATTTTTGGCCTATGGCCATATGAACTCGTAGGGTGATCCTATTTTCGCCAGCCCCTTTTCTTGTGAATATTTTTTAAATATAAGGAAGGGACTATTCATGGAAAAAAATCTTTCCACATGCTTACTTATAGAGTCATGTCCTTAATTAATGTGGAATTTAATACAAGAGAAACCAAGTATGCAAAGTTCAAGAATGGATATTAAAAATAATAAAAATTAGAAAGTATAAAAGGCTAATGTTTGTCACTTTTCTTTTATGTTAAGATTACCTAAAATTAAATGTACACATTAAAGAGTCAAGTTAGGATATAGGGCAAATGGTTTGTGTTTTTCTTTTAAAATTAAAACTAATACATATTTAAAAAAATATATTTTTTAATTATTTAACAATAATTATTTAGATTGATTCTATTAACTTGTACCACAAAGTATTCCATAATGTCTTGTAAAATGTGAGAATTAGTTCATGTTAATAATTTAATCAAATTTTAAAATTTAAAATTGTTACCTTTTTGACATTTAAATCTTAAAAGTTATAACATGGATCTATGATAAGATAGGTTTTTTACTATTCACCACCAAATTAACAATGTATCTTCTTTTTATTGAATTTAGATTTATATTTACCATATCGATTTATGAATTGATAATTAAAATTGTAGCAAATAAGTTTTTTTTTCAATTAAGGGTTATAAAAGGTTCTTTATAGGGGACTAGAAACCCCAAAGTATTACAAAATAAGAGTTAAATATCAATAGTCAAAGTAATATTGGTTTAGAAAAACATAACCCCCAAACAACCAACTACCCACAAAAGCCCAAAAAACAAACAAGGACTAGAATCAACACAAAAAACAAAGGACTAATCAACACTTATCAACAACAAAAAGCCAAAAATCATGGGCCAAAAAAATCAAACCAACATTATGTTGGCTCTAGCTTCATTTCCTCCTTTTCTTTAATCTTCTCAATGAGTGCTTTGACATTCTCTTTAATTTATTCATCTATCCTTGGCTTCAACTTTGTAATATCCCTTTCAATTGTGATTTTAATTTCTTGATTTCTAAGCTGAGAACTTCATCAAACACTTTGCACACAAGGGATATATTCTAGATCTAAATTTTAATTTCTTTATAATTACCGAACTTTAATAAATATTCTTCAAAGAATTCCAAAACATCTAACAATGAAGATGCAAATATTTTGAATTTTTTTCAAACATAGAGCATTGACTATAAATAAGAAAATATGCATCTAGATAAATAAGACATTAGGGAAAATAATTCTGATGTAAAACTCTAATATAAATTAGATTACAAATGATTTCTAAATTCTTACACATGTCCTAAGATATTCAAATCTATCCTCCATGAAATACAAAATGAAATGGATAGGATCCTTGAAACTGCTCAAGAAAATTTGGATTTTATTGTAGCGGGTCCCTATAGAAGTGGTGACACTATAGAAAATTATTGTAGCAATAAAACTATAGCAACAACATTGTAGTAGTGATACTATAGTAGCAGCATTGTAGTAGCATTAGTGTAGTAGAATTATTGTAGTAGTGAAATTTTATCAGAGTTACTATAGCAAGTTATGATATCAATTGATATTTAATTTATTCCATGAATCTTACTCCACAAATCTAGCCCTAGGCCACAAATTTGGACCAAAAGATTGATTTTTCTTTTCCAATAGCTACAACCCTTTAGAATATATTTCACCACCTCTGTTATGCAAACCAATGGGAGTGTTCATTTCTAGTGATCAATGTAGCAACTATAGAAACCCTTGTCTCCACAAGTTATTAGGTAGAGTAAATGGAAACACATTTGATGCTCAACGATGAGGATGCCCTCCCTATTTATACTTTTTGTCCAAAAGATGGATCACCTTCTAGAAGAAATAAAATAATATTTAATTCTACCTTCTAGAACATTATTTTACTTTATTTATTTAAAATTAGTCACTTTTAATTAAATTAATTAATTATAAAGTCACCTTTTAAGTGTAATTTATTTAATGACTTCATAAAAAAATTAAAAAAATCAGTTTCTCTTTATTTCTCCACTTAGCCTTCAAAGAATGTAGAGGCTAAGGGCTCCACTAAGAGGCTAAAAATATGGGGATAGTATAGTCTACCCCTCTTGAAATTTCTTGTCCCCAAGTAATCTCAACTTTGTATGCTGCAAACATCCTTGACTCTCCCAAGTGGCATCCTCTACTAGTAGGTTATTCCACTTCGTCAAGTATTTCTTGATAGTATGTCTCCTCAAATTCCTCTTCTTGAACTCAGTGATAGCCTCTTGTACTAAAACCAATTTTCCCTCATCAACCAAGGATTGAAGCACTATATAGGGAACAATATGATTTCCTAACACCTTTCTTAGATGTGACACATGAAAAACATTATGGACTTTGCTCTCTATCAGACAACCCAAATCATAAGCTACCTCTCCAACTCTCCTAATCACCCTAAAAGGCCCCTAATAAAGTAGATTAAGTTTCTTTGTACACCACTCTTTTTGAGAGTGGACTGGTTGTAATGATGCAACATTAGATATACCATATCACCTACCTCAAATGTCTACTCATTTCTCTTCTAATCAACATACTACTTCTTTTGATTTTGTGCCTTACTAATATTCTCCTTAAGAGCCTTTACAATGTCTTGGCTCTCCTCTAATAAGTCTCAAGAATTGGGAACTCTACTATTTGATAACAAAAAATCCATAAAACTGGGTTCACCATATCCATATAATTGCATGAATGGTGACATCTAGATAGACATGTGATAAGTGGAATTATAGCAATACTCACATAGATATATCCACTTGACCCAAACCTTTTTCTTCCCTACTATGTACATCATGAGGTATCCCTCCACCCAATTGTTCACTATCTCTTTTTGACCATCTATCTAGGGGTGGTAGCTAGTACTCAGAGTGGGCTCTATCCAACACAATATGAATAGCTCCTACTAGAAGTGACTCATAAACTTGTTGTCCTTGTCATTGACACTGAGCCAAGGTAAGCCTTGCAACCTAAATACCTCTCTGAAGAATAAATTTACCACCTACATAGCAATGTATGTAGTAGTGTTTGGGAGAAGTAAGTAGACTTTGTAAGCCAATTGACAACAACATAAATACAATCTTTGCCTTGGGCTCTTGGTAGTCATACATTGAAGTCCAATGAGAAAACTCCAACTTCATATTAGGAATTAGAAGTTGCTGAAGTAAGATGGTTGTGTAAGATTACTCCTATTTATTCTACTTATAATTATGACACTCTAACATACTGTAACAACTCAGCATTTTTCCCTTTCCAAGGAAAGCACTCACAAATCTGTAGATGTCCTACCATAGGTGATTTATGATAAACTCTCAACACCATCCTCCTCATCTCTAACCCTGGCACCAAATAAATATTTCCTCTATAAATGATGAGCTCATTCAAAATTGTGAAATCACTATTCTAGATTGACCCATCTATTAATTCCAATGCCCATGTATCCTTTGCATACTCTACAAGGATCAAAGTTCTCCAATCCTATGATTATATCTATCATCACACTAAAGTGGGGTCTTCATGACAAGGAATCTTATACTACATTATGTTTCCTCTTGAAATAGGTAATATCAAAGTTATATGCATGTAATTTACTTACCCATTTTTGCTACCTGTCAATAAGATCTTGCTGCCCTAGGAAATGTTCTAAGCTATTGTGGTCAACTTATATGGTGAATTTTCTAGCAAATAAATACTACTAAAATTTGGCCAAAGCATGCATGATGGGCAACATCTCCTAATCATAAATTTTGAAGCTCCTCTCAAGCTCATTGACCTTCCTACTTTCATTATCAATAAGGTGTTTTGGGTGTATAAGGACTACACCAACACCTTTTCCAGATGCATAAAAATGCAACTCGAAACCTTGGATACAATTTTGTAATGCTCGCACTAGACAAGAAGTCATCAACTCCTTGAATTTATAAATATACTCATGTGCCTAAAGAGTCAATAAGAAAGCCCCCTTTTTCATCAAGTCCATCAAGTGTGTTGCATGTCTAAAATATCCACTAACCAACCTCATGTATAACTCACATAGCCCCAAAATTCCTTTGACCTGTGTCAGCCTCACTAGAGTAGGCCTCTTAATAATAGCATCAATCTTTTTAGGATCCATGCTTACTTCTTGAGCACTGATAATGTGACCTAAATATAGTAACTTTGATAATCACAAATCATATTTGGACTCATTTTCATATAGTGACTCCCTACTCAGAATGATCAATAGAGTGTCTAATTGTGCACATGCTCATCCCATGTCCTACTATACACTAGGATGTCAACAAATAAGACTAACACAAATTTCCTCAACCAAGGCTAAAAGACTCTATTCATTATGGACTTAAAAGAAGTAGGAGCATTAGTAAGCCCAAATGGCATAACAACAAACTCAAAATGACCACAATAAAATTTGAATTTCATCTTCTCTATATCCTTTTCTCTCATTTAGATCTAATGATAGCTTGATCTCAAATAAATTTTGGAGAAGAAACATGCTCCATTTAGCTCATCTAATAACTCATCAACCTCTGTGATGGGCTGCCTATTTTTTATAGTCTTCTTTTTAAGGACCCTGTAATCTATGCACATCCGAAGAGTTACATCCTTCTTCTTCACCAAACCCATAGAAGAAGTGAAATATGACTTAGTTTATCTAATGTGCCCCATAGCAAGTAGTTCCTTGATGGTTTACTCAATCTCATTCTCCAAACCTTTTTGATTCATGTAGGGAGTGATCATGATGAGTTTAGCATCCTCCTCTAACTAAAAAAATTCGAAATGCCTCTATCTAGAGGTCTACCTGGTGGTATGTTACTAAAAAACCTTATATTGCTTGATTCTTAGTTCCTTTTTGTCTGGGTGATATTATTATGTTTGTTGCCCTTTTGATGGCATTAAATTGTAATGGGCTGCCCACTCAACCTGGTCATGTCTCAAGAAGCTCTCCATGAATCTGCAAGACATCATCCTAAACCTGCTATCAAAAATAGCCTTAAGTATATAGGTTATTACTTTGACTAAAACTTCATCTTCGTATATCTCAAATTGAGTATGAAATCTCTACTATCATGTAACCAAGTCATGCCAAGAACTAAATCTGTATCACTCATGTTAGTTCAACATAAAAATATTCTTCGACATCAAAGTTGTTGATCTTTAGGGGAAGACTTATAATCTTCATGTCACATTTGAGGATGTATCCATTATCTACCCTTACTCTCAAACTCTCAAACTTCTCTATCTATATCCCACATGTCTCAATTAATCTTGAATCAATAAAATTGTAAGTAGCACATGTATCAAGCAAAGTAATAGTTTATTGACCGGCCAATATCCCTCTCATCTTGAAAGATATCTCTTATTGTACAATAGCGAGATGGGCCTCCTTAAGTCTACCCCTAGTCTTATCATCACTTGTAGCCATTTTGTTCAACTTTTCATCAGCTCCGCCTTCCTTTTATTCATTTGCTTCCTCATTTTTAGATAGTTGGTCTGAGTTTTCAAAATTAGTATCATAATAGTAAGCCCACAAAACCCTATTTTCTTTTTCCTTTGGCCTCAAATGATAGTCACAGTTCATGTCACAAGGTCCTTTGCAATAAAAATAAAAATAATTCTTCCTTAAATCATTCAAAGTCTCTCTATCCAAACGAGTAAATGATTTATCTTTATTTTTTTCATTCCTCTCAGGTTTCTTGAAGAATGATTTGTTGTCTTTGCTAGATGATGCACCATTTGATTCAAATTGATATACTAGGACTACTTTTAGCATATTTCTATCCTTCTAGATCACTTCTTCCAAATTGGATGGATCAAAGGCTTTAACCCAACCCTTTAGTGGTTCTAATAATCCCTTAGTGAACAAAATAACCATTCTACTATTTGAGATATCTAGCACCATAATAGATAACCTCTAAAAGTCACTAATGAAATACTCCAATCTGCATGTCTGTCTCAACTGTGCTAACTCCCTATATTAGACTTTTGGATTCTTCTTATCAAACCTCTCTACCAACCTATCCATGAAGTTACCTAGTTATGATGAAGGAAAACCATCCCATGGTACCACCAATCATGTGCATCTCCCTTTAAATGTAGAATGAAATATTTTATTCCTTTCACTTCTATCATAGGGCTCAGTGCTAAGAAGGTATCAAGCTTGTGAATCAAACCTTGCATTGTGATTCTATTACTATCATCAAATGTAGTCAAGAAAAGATTCCATATAACATGCTTTAATTAATTATCCTTTACATGAGGTCTCCTATCCTATCTATCTACCCTATAATGCTCTCTCCTCAAGTTAATAAATTGCTAAAATTTCATCCTCCTTCACACCTATGGAGGTTATAAATCCCATTCATCATTTGCAACCATGAAGATATCTACAAATGTCTCCTCTCTTGCTTCTTCTATAAGTGCCATCTCGGGCTCATCTCTCATGAAGGTAAGATGAGTAGGTCTATTTTCTATCTTGGAATGTGTCCTATGCACTCTACATGACCCCACTACTCTGATGTTATCGACTCACTCTTGATTATGTATGTCCAGTTGGTTAATATAGTCAAGTTCATAGTGGTGAGTGCCTACGAAGCCTAAGCCATCTTCTCATGTCTTGTAACCATTACTCTAAAAAAATCCCTTATTTTTTGATCCTCATTCTTATTGTCTCCTGGTGGGCTACCCTCTTTCCTATCACCCATGGTGTTTGACTATCTATCAAATTCTTGTTCCCTATCAAACAAAGCTTGCCTATGACTGTAAAATCTCTAAGAGTCAAGCCTAGGTGAAAACATGTGATTGATAAACCCTCAGGATGTAAGGATTTACCTTTAATACTAATTTAATATTCCTTGCAATTATAATTTTAAATTCTTGATTTCTAACTTGAGAATTTTGTCAAACACTTTGCACACAAGGGATAGATTGCAGATCTAAATTCTAATTTCTTTCTAAATGCCAAATTTTAATAAATATGCTTGAAAAGAACTCCTAAACATCTAGCAAATAAGATGCACATTTCTTTGTATTTTTTTTTAGTACAGACCATTGGCTATAAATGAGAAAATATGCATCAATAAGAAATCAGGGTAACAAATTTTGATGTAAAACTCTAATATAAATTAGTGTACAAATGATTTCTAAATTCTTATAGATTCCCTGAGACATTCAAGTCAATCCTCCTTGCAATACAATTTGAAATGGATACAAACCTAGGAACTACTTAGAAAAATCTAGATTTTACTATAGCAAGTTCTTGTAGGAGTGTCACAATAGAAAATTAATGTAGCAAATCACTATAGTAGATAATTATAGTATATCATTATAGTTACCATACTATAACAATGATACTGTTGAACTGGTACTGTAGAAGTAGTATTCTAGAAAAGTTATTATAGGTGCATTACTATAGCAGCATTATTGTAGCACTAAAACTACATTAGAGCTAATGTAGTAAGTGATTGTAGCAATATCCAACTTATTCCTTCAATGTTACTCCACAAATATAGCCCTAGACCATGAATTTGGTACAATAAAAAGACTAATTTTTCTTGTGCAATAGCTACAACCCTTTGAATGTTATTTCACCACCTTAGTTATGCAAATAAATTGAAGTATTCACTCCCAATGATCAATGTAGCAACTATAGAAACCCTTGACTCCACAAGTTATTAGGTAGAGGAAATGGCAACATATTTGATTCTTAAAAATGAGGCTACGATCCCTATTTATTATTTTCCTCCAATACATAGACCTCCTTCTAGAAGAAATTTTTAAAAACAATTGATTCCTCCTCCTAGAAGAATCTCTTTATTTATTTATTTAACTTTAGTCACTTTTAATTAAACTAATTAAATATAAAGTCACCTTTTAATTGTAATTTATTTAGTGACTTTATTAAAAAAAATATTTAACCAATTCCTCCTTACTCTTCCACTTAGCCTTTAAAGAAGGCTAAGAACTCCACTAAGAGGCTAGAAAGATGGTGACATTAAAAAATTCTTGGTAGTAGATTTGGTTGTCTTCTTACCTTGAATATCCACATTTCCATCAATTTTATTCATATTTTCCACTGAGGCTTCCAAAAAATTTAGGTAAATCTTTACCAAAGTTGAGGTGTTTCTTTCCAAATTATTAATTTTGTTAATCACTCCTTGTGTCTTTTTCTTTGCATCATTGCTTGGATTACCACTATCGGCCTAATGATTCAAGTTTTTCTCAAGGTTCTCCATTTTTACATTCATAGATCTCTAATTGATTTTGAGATTTTTAATGGAGTTTAAAGTCCATTGTACCATTCAAAAATTCAACATATAAATGTGTTTTCCATTTGGATCAAACCTAGTCGTGCCTAAATATTAATACCTTCTAGGTCTTCCTCAAGTAATTTAACATAGACTTCATCCACATACATAGTATTGGTGATAGGGAATTCTACCTCTCTCTGTTATTCTTGTTGGACTCTTCTGGGCCATATTGAGTTGGGAATTCTTTATCTCAAAGTACACATCATGAGTCAAAATTTTCTCAAAATATTTATAGCATGAGGCCGCTTTATCACAATAATCCTCTTTTTCACCATCTTCACATTTTTTACTCTCATTTCTTCTTCACCTAATTCTATATTTTTGCCTCCCCTCTCCTCCTTTTAGAAACTAGCCTTCATATCCTCGAAATGAATAGAAATAGAGGAGTGGCATATACTTGATGGTCTAATTTTTTTTTTCTGCTGACCCAATAGATAAATCACTATCTACTTTGTTAGATTTCTAGGATCATTACAAATGTAAGTTAACAGTTTCCATTGTATTGATTGTGATTCAAATGAAAATTAAGGCTTATAAATAAGAGATGAGGAGACATGTCTCTATTCTTAATCAACACTATTTTAATATATCATTAATAAAAATAACCATATATATAATACTATTATATATATATATATATATATCTGTGTGTGTGTGTGTGTGTGTGTGTGTGTGTGTGTGTGTATACATATATATATGTATGTATATATATATACATATATATATACGTATATATATATATACATACATATATATGTATATATACATATATATACATATATATATATATGTATACATATATATATATATATATATCTATATATATATACATACATACATACATATATATATATATGTATATATGTATGTATACATACATATATATATATATGTATATATATGTATGTATACATACATATATATATATGTATATATATGTATGTATACATACATATATATACATATATATATATGTATGTATACATACATATATACATATATATATATGTATGTATGTATGTATACATATATATATGTATACATAGATACATATATATGTATATATGTATACATACATATATACATACATACATACATACATATATATATATATATATATATGTATACATACATACATACATACATACATACATACATACATATATATGTATACATATGTACATACATACATACATATATATATATATATATATACAATAATATATATTATTTAACATGGTTAAGTATATATAAAAAATGATGATTTACCAATAACAATAATGTATATTAGATCGAATCAATCTAACTAAAGCTACAACTTTAAAACTTCCTCTTAGGTAGGGAGGATTTGTAGAACACATTATACTCTCAAATATATGAAGATATATCATCTTAGTATGAGATTCAATTCACTATGAGGCTACCTTTATTACCTTTCATAACACACAAGTGAAATTATTTCCAGAACTTCAATATAAGCTTAAATGCCACCTTATGTGTGGTCTATAATAGTAACTATGTTATGTTGTCTAGAAAGATCTAGCCCAAAGAACCATAACAAGATGGTTATCATGGTGTCCAATAAAATCAGACCCAAAGAACCATGATGAATAGGTTATCATGGTGTCTAGAAAAATCCAACCCAAATAACCTTGAGAACACTCGCCCCTAAACATCACATAAATTTAGGTGTTACAAGTTAAAGTAGCATATCTACAAGATAGGTCAAACTATTGATAAGGTCGTCACCTTACAATAGTGATCTTATCCGCATGAAAGATCATCACCTTTCATTATATATCATATGCGAAATAGTAACCACCATAAACCAAGTTTGATGGTGGTACAAAAGCTTTCACCTCAATTCTCTTTAATAGTGAAGAATGCATTACAAGGAATATCACTTAGAACTTTTCCTCATGAGAAGATATCATTTACAAAGAATTGCAATTCAAAATTTTCCCTCCGGACAATGATCCTAGGAAGTCAAGCATTATATTTACTACTTGAGAGCCTCTTTTCTTCCAAGGATGCATGTCAGACTCCCTCTAAATCTAATATCAATTTTCTTATTTTTTGGTGATAAGTCATTACTTCCTCATGATATACATAGGAGTAGGTCCATCAAACTCATGAATCACACAAATGTATTTCTAGACTCCCTCTGATTATCAATCTTCTAAACTCTCATGTTGTCTTAGAAGAAGTGGCATACTCCCTCTTGATGTAGAAAGATACAAGTACATATTTGTCAATGTGAGTCATGAAATTTCTCCTTTCTAAAGATGGTTCAAGTGGGAATGAAACATTGGTTATTATTCCCCCTACAATGTAAAATTCCCACTCGTATATCTTTAAACACTTTTACTTCAAATATGGCAACTCGTTTCTAAGTTCCAACTTTCTCTTTTCATCCATTGAAGGTCCAAACATTTGTTTAGGTTAACATTTGAATAAAACATGTCCTTCCTTTTTCTCAAACTCATCCACAATACACCAATATCTTGATTGAGGATGATTATGCCACATGAATCAATCTACAACTCAAACATCAAGTTTCATTCATCAAAGAGAAACTTGTAGATGATTCAAATGAATTCTTGTAAGCTTCATTAACATCTCACAATAACTCAAATTTCCTTTGTTCATGCAAAGGTATTTTTTTGACCTTTTGATTTAAACTTATATTACACACATCATGTAATTTGTGTATTTTAAATTTATATCATTGGTGAATCCATCACATGGTTTAGTCCCTTTGAAAATCAATCATCTAAGCTCCTCAACCAAAGTTTCCTTTGATTAAGTATCATACTCCCATTAAATTTGATATGATCGAGATCTTCAAACATCAACTGAAACCAATCCTCTATCTCCCTATTTAGATGAATGTATCAGAAACCCCGCCCCCTGCTCAAACCAATCTTTTGAGCTTCTTCACCTCTGAAGAAGTGATAGACTCCCTTTCTATCTAATATCAATCCTCCTTTTCATGCAAGAATATTCTCAAAAGAAGATCAAGGCATACTATTCTTATAGTAATGAAAATCACATTTAATAATTATTCTCAATAATAATATTATTATAGGAACATGAAAAATTAATTCTCCCTCTTATAGTAATGTAAATCACAAGACATGTTGGCCTAGTTTTTCACCACCCTTGTTTTGTTATATTTAGTAGTGAAAAACCCTAAAATGTGCACTCCAAATAATTTGAAATTCGGTCAAAAAACCCTAGCCAAAAATTCACCAAATAATCTTGTGCCTTGCCTTGTTTGGCCCTAGCCTATGGAAACCTTAGGAAGTATCATTTCAAATAAGTTTTGGTGGGAAATTTCTATCCTAAAGGTGTATTTATGTAAGAATGACCTTTTTAATTTTTTGATAAACCTTATAAAGCTTGTCTTAATTTCAATTTCTTTCGAGCATCGTAGATCCTTTTGAGATGAAGGGTTGAGGCTTGTCCACAATATGGAGCTACAAGGATTTTAAATATAGTGGGCAAGAACCTTTTCAACACGTAACCCCTATTGACGTGCAAACCTCAGTGTGCCGCAAAATTTTTTGTTGTCAAAATCAGTCAGACCTTTTGCAGAGTTGTCAATGTTCCTCGTGCATGTTTTGAATTTTCTATGATGTCATTGGTTGGTTTTTTAGTGATATTAATACTTTGCAATCCAGATCTTATGATCATTGATTTAGCAAGAATCAGGGTCTGGAGCTTGCCCGCAATATGGAAGTGCTTGAATTTTAAGGAATGTGGGAATTCACCTTTGTGCCACATGTCACAGTGGGGCCAAGGATTAAGGGAAAAAGCCGAGACATGCTAGGCTATATGACACATGTGCTTAGGTGGAAATATTTATGATGTGGGCATGAAAAGTTTTAGAAATTAATGCATTAGTCAGGTGAGTCAGAGCATGCAGATTCAAAATAGTCATTTCATTGGCCCAAGTGGATGATGCAAGCATAAAATGCAGAATTGTTTCACACCATTGATCCTATCCTAGTCAACGAGGGGCACTTGCTTGCATTAAGAACTTGAATGAAGTTTAAGTAAAGTAGGTATGCGCCACATAGACATGTGTCCATGATGATGTCTAAATTCTTATCTCAGAAGCTCTATAGGGTATAATCATTGTCACCATTGATCTTTTGAAAATGAACGGTTGGTGCAATCTTGCAATAAGAAAATGTTCGATCAATAAGGAAAGCAGGAATGTGCCAGCTTGACATGTGGAAATAATTACATCAAGCACATGCTTGATCAGAAGAATATGTGGGACCCGTTGGCATGGAAGTTGTCAAAAGGCACAAACTCATATAAAGGCTTCCTATTGGTCAATATAGTTGACTGGCCTTTGTTCAAATATGAATTGATCTAATTCTTGATCTTGTCTTGATCAATGAGTGGTGCTTCCCCATAATTCTAAGGTGCAAGAAATTTAAGAAATGTGGGCAAGTGGTACTGTGACATGCAGCCTTGTTTTTAAAGCCATTAAGCTTGTTTCCTTTTAAATCAGAGCCATCCGATCTAATGAAAATCTATGGATAGGATTCAAACTTGGTTGCAATTTGGAGGTAATGGTTACATGAGTTAATATGATTTAGACTTCCTTCGTGCAACCTTAATGCATGGGTATAATATAAAAATTAGCCATTATTGAATCACAAAGTTGTAGATTTTCTCAAAGCAAAAGGATTTCTAGAGCAAGGGTATGAAATTTCACAATGGTTTTAGAAAAATTGCGAAGAAAATTGTAGAGAAAGAAGGGAAAATTTAGCAGGTAAGTAACCTGTAACCATAAGAAATCCATAATTTGTTGTGATAAGAGTTTAAATTTTTTAAAAGATGCCTCCACGAAAGGAGTTTTCTAGGCAAAATGATTACTTAAATAGAGTTGTGGATGATGATTTCCTAGAAAAATTTCCCTTATTAGTAAATGAAATAACTAAAGGAAGGGAACTCATTCCTAAGAACCCTAGGGTATTTTTTGCTAAGGGTTTCTATGATAGAAAATACTGGGTAAGAGACACCCAAGTATCTATGGGAGGTTTTCAATTGTTCAAAAAATGGTTTTCAAAAAGGAATTTAGATACCCCCATGAGCAATGTCTGGGAATTTGACATTTGAAAATTAATAGTCCCTACAGTTTTCTTCGATAGTGATCTATTGACTGACCTGGCTAAGAAATATGATCCTATTACGAATTGGGTGAAGAACCATTCTGGAGTGAATCTTTTTAGGGTTTTCCCTGAGCTATTCGGTGAAGTATTTGACCTTAACCCTAACCATGTTGTACATGAAATCGTTGATATGGATGATTTGCAAGAAAGATATGATGCACAAAGAATATACTTCAGGACAGGGCCATTACAGGAGAATGCTGCTAAAGTTGGAACCTTGTCTGTGATTACTGCTAGCACACCCGAGCCATTACTGAAAAGACATTTTAACCTTAGGGCTTAGGTATTGTATATTTCTCTTTGTAAAATTTTTGGAATGGATGAAGCCGAGCAGATCCTATGCTCATTTGTCCTCATAATGGCTCAAACTTTTCAATTTGGAATGAGCAATATTCTAGATTTTGCTACCTTCCTTGCAAAGGAGATTCATAATGGTTTGGTGGGAATAGCAAGGGGAAAAGTGGATAAAACCTTTTTTTGGTATTCATTGCTCAGGAATATATGCTTCTACAAGGGATTCACCTTTTTCTCTAAGGGTATGGAGTTGGAAACAACTAGAAATGGAGAGAGGAATCTAGTACAGTTGTGGAGTGTGAATATGACCTCAGAAGCCATAGATGCCAGTTATGTGAGGTTTGATAGATATTTTGCATCAAAGCTTAGATTTCTTTTGAGAGGAGACAACCCTAGAATTGTATAAGAACTATTAGAATTGGTCAAACCCAAGGACCATGCAAAAAGGCTATTGGTTAGTCATAATTGGGGGGATATAATTCCCTATAATGTTTCAATAGTAATAAGAGTACATGGCTTCTTGGGAAAGCCTCATGTGCTGCCATTTCATGTGTCTCTGAAGATAGCAATAGCTAAGTTGTTATGGAAAATAGGCACTATAGATGAGAGGGAGTTGCCTAAGAAAGGCACATTTTTTCCAATTGTTACTGTAGCATGTGATTTTGTCTTGGTAAGGAAAGGGTGGAAGCATTTGAATTTGTTCTTAGATAGATATAACATGGTAGAATCTCATGCCAGGTTTATTGATCCTGAAGGATTCTATGACCTCTTAAGAGAGAGAATTGAAGCTTCCCGCATGGTGCAGCAAGTTTACTATCCAGAGGATGTGATTAAAAATGTTTTTACTTTGCAAGAACAAGAATTAAGAAAGGAGAAATGAATAGTATTTAGCAAAATCCTAGAATTCATTAATACTTTTGACCCCCATTATGATCCATTGAAAGAAAAGAAATAATGGGGAGCCAAGATGCAGACATTGATGAATAATTTTGTTGTGATAATACAAGCCATGAATGAGAAGAAGGAGGCATATGTCAACGCTTATTCAGACAAGGCTATAGAGGTGCAAAAGAGAATAAACAGTAGAAATATGATGTCTCCTAGTCAGTATACTTTGCAGAGAAGAGCAGGTTATGTGATGGTTCAAAGTGTGCAACAAGCACCCTTTCATTAGAGGCCAAGACCAGAAAGTCCACCTGCAGCTAGTGCTCCAAAAAGACAAAAGTTAGAGCAAGGGTCTTCTTCCCAAATGGAGCAATATTTCCCAAGCCAATCTTCAATTAGGATTGATGATGAAACATCTCTAAGACAGCAGCTTAGACAAATTGGTGCAGAGGGAGATGTAGTTGTTACCTCCATAGATTTGGAGATTGGAGAGCCACGAGAACCACCTACACCTTCCTTGGATTTAACTGTGGCTGATTACCAAGCTAAGGAAATTGATCCAATAGTTGCCCAAGCCTCTGAGAAATGTATTAATGATGAAAATTTTGTGAAATCAAGGGCATTTGCTCAATTTTTATGCAGGCTAAATATAGGAAATTTTGAGAAGACTTGTGAAAAGATAAAGGTAGAGCAACCTGATAAATCAAACTTTATTATTAAAGAAGAGGTAAAGTTTAAATTTTTGAATGATTGTGCTCAATTTACCCCTGGGAGGAAAATAATTAGATAATCAGGAGTCCTTATTTTTCCTAAATGGGATATAGTGAATGCTATTTTTTTGATTCAGTAAGAAAACAAAAGGATGTCCAGTTTAAGATCGAGGAATAGATATTGTAGGCTCATAGGGGAGTCAAGTTTAGTGATGACCACCAAGCCCTTGTTATTTGGTCAATTGAAGAAAAAGACAAGACCAAAATGGAGGAAATCTCTACTGCACAAGATACTGGTGCACTGACAATTTTTAGGGCTGGTGACGTAGGTAGTAATCAAATAATAGGAATTGCCTTAGAAATGCTAAAATTTGGTAGTGTTGTATCTAGCCACGAAGAAGATAGATTTTCCCAACTCAATGCTACGTTTGAAGAAGTTTTGAAAGCATATGAGGAAAGGGGTATGCAAATATAGTCATTGGGAAACAAAGTATCTCAAGTGGAGAAGGTACTGGGGAAAATAAAAGTAGAAGAATCTAGCAGAACTAGGATTATATACCTTCCCAGGCCACCTATTGAACCTTTCAAGTCCACTCCAATTGTTGAAGTACCAAACACCCCAAAAAGGCCATTGTTCTACACTATAGAGGAATTTGAAGAAGAGAAGAATAAATTGTATGCACTGCATGTATAACTAAATAATTAGTTTGAGGAGAAAAAAAGGCATGGTATAATGTATTTAGTAGATAAGATTGAGTGGCCATCAATTTTTGATTTGTTATTAGGGATTGCAACCATCAGGGATGAATTAAAGAAAAATGAAGCTACATTAAGACCCCTCATGCAAAAATGGACAGAAAGAAATAGAGATATCACTATTATGTGTATATCCATCATTCAACTACCATGTCATCAAATAGAATAGATCTTTGATTTACTTAATAAATTGCAAGGTTTTGATGACAAAAAAGATTCTTTTCAAAAAAAAAATTATTTGCTTTTCCTAGTACATTACAGAGAAGTTTGATTTATTTCCTTGTGCTTTAAAGACTATTGATAAAGTGAAGGAAAAGAGAGAATGGAAGAGCGAGCTAGATGAACTCTTTTGTGAAAGAATAAATAAGGTTGTAAATGAAACATGCCATTTGTTATGAGCAATGAAAAATAAGGAGTTGGTTAAAATGCAAATCTTCTACAACTCCATCATAAAAGAATTGGTTGATATAGAGGTAGTTGCAAATTCTCTAATAATTGTACAAAGGGAGGTTCTAAATTTTGATTGGCCAGATGACACGGCTTATAATGAGTGGAAAGATAAATTCATGTCTACAAAATAGATAGAAGGAGATGATGAGGTGGTGGATGATGATAAAGAAGAGGGTACAAAAGTAGAAGCCACCTTTTCCATTGATGATAAGGACAAAGAGGATCCTCAGGTAGTAGGAGATGACTCATCACTATCACATTTGATGGCCACCTATCTCGAGGAACCAGAATGCTAAAGGAATCTGATCATAGTGTTTTTGTCTTCCTAAAAGGAATAACATAAATGGACCCACAAAAGGAATGTTTGATGTATAACTCTTTCTGTTACTCTTATTTTGTCATTTTGTGATAGGTGTGTGTAAATATTTCTTGTAAAGGATACCTGCCAATTTCTCTTAGCTTGAAGTTTGTTGCATCTCACACTATATAAGTGAGATTCAAGGGCTAGAGAATGGTCCAATTTCTAGTGTTCTAGGTGATATGCTTAGTTTGTTTTCGGTCCAATATTTGAGCAAGTTTATGATGTATTTTCTTTGTTAGTTCTTGAGAATACATGAATATAGAATGATCTCTATGTTTTCCTAAGGTCATTCTGAGTTTACTGTGAATGTATACAATTTTTAAAGAAAATGAATACAAATTATGAGCTATCCCCATATCAGTTCTTTCAAAATTTTGTCTCCTTTTAGTTACTTGGTCATCTTGATATTGTATGAGTAAAGCCTTGTGCAATTGAATGCAATCCAGTTAGGTTGTATATATGTTCATCAGTGCTATTAGTTTAATGGATTAAGTAAAAGCTTTGATGAATTTGATAAGATTGCCATAGTAGTAGGAAGGATTTTTTGAATGATGAATTCTGATAAGAATTTCTGATAATATTTGTTGTAAGGCAACAAATTAGATCTATGGATTTGTAGCAGACTCTGAATCTTAATGGATTAGGCACTGGTCAAATTGGTTTAGCTAGAAGAGAAATATGCCATAAATGGTTTTCAAATGCAGAATTATAATCAATTTTACTTTTATTTCTTGAAGATCTTCAAAGTTTCCCTATACTTGTTTACATGGAATGTTTTAGCTTGATTTAGCCACTATTGCTGAGAACATGTGGAGATCTATAGAAGAACTTTGGCCAGATCTGTTAAATGGGACGTGTTTATCAAATTTTCAAGAATTATGCATGTATTTGAGGATATGAGATGAGAATTAGAATGAAACTAAAATAATTCTCATACAATGTTTCCCAGTCTTGAATCATCTCTGGGTATACCCACCATAGTTTTGCAGAGCCTAAAGAGTAGAAAACCACCCTTGGTTTTGTTGAAGTTGGGTCCTAATGGTTTGCATATATAATTGTTAATAGGAATTGGCTAATCCTTAGATTGTGTGAGTGATATCAGTTTGGTATTGAGCATTTTGTTGCTTAGTAGTTTTAAAACACCAACAAGGCACACAACTCTTATAGTAATGAAAATCACATTTAATAATTATTCTCAATAATAATATCATTATAAGAACATGATGAATTAATTTGTGTATTTCAAATTTATATCATTGGTGAATCCTTCACGTGGTTTAGTCCCTCTGAAAATCAATCATCTAGGCTCCTCAACCAAAGTTTCCAATTTGATATGATCAAGATCTTCAAAAATCAATTGAAACCAATCCTCTATCTCCCTGTTCAAATGAATGTATCACAACCCCCCCGTGCTCAAACCAATCTTTTGAGCTTCTTCACCTTTGAAGAAGTGTTAGACTCGATTTCAATCTGATATCAATCATCCTTTTTGTGCAAGAATATGCTCAAAAGAAGATCAAGGCACACAACTCTTATGGTAATGAAAATCAAATTTAATAAATATTCTCAATAATAATAATATTATAAGCACATGATGAATTAATTCTATTTCAATATTTGAAATAATTATTCATATATTTATCATAATTTATCTCAATATACATATTTAGCATCATAATAAATTATGTCTTATTTACTATCCACTATGCGTTTAGCACTTAACAATTGTATTAGTTATCCTCAACTCCTTAGCATATTCTAACAATAGAGAATATAAGAATAAGGAATCCATACCTTACTTTGTGATGTTCATATATATATATATATACACACCAATGTTCTGGGTACTTATCCGACATAGTATACTGCACCATTAATCTTTGATACTTATTATATAATAATAAATAATTGTATCTTTGACTTGGAATGACACCGATAACAATTTACATTTTGAGTTATTAATGCCATTGATGAGATAGAAGCCTAGAAGACTTCGTTTTTTTTAATGTATTCCCTTGTCAATAAGAGAAGACATAAGCGTTTGGTCCTGAAACTCTTCCCGCTTTTCTCTTTATGGGAACCTCTCCTCAGGGGGCGGTACAGCTACCGCGTATGAGGGGCTGGAATATTTTCCAAGAAATTCTACCTTTTGTTCGTTCGGTGGGTGGTCATTGACTATCGCATCCTGTATTAGCCGTCCACAACAGTTTTGTTTCAAATAAACATAAAGATAGTAAGATCTACGTATCTTGTTGGTACCACTCTCTATTTCTTTTCCCCATAACGTTACTACTAACTCTAACTTATTAATTGTCCAGCTTGAACGCTAACCACAAGAAGATGACTGACTATAAAAATGCTCAGTATAAAGGAAGTCATTGTAATACATGAGGACCCTCCGTAAGGAACTCCTCTATTATTATGGCCATCCTTGTATGCTATGAACACCATTCCGTCTGCTAATATGTATTCGAGTCATATGCGATGAATTCGTATTTCTTATGGAGTTTCGTATTGTATCACTCATATCTGATTGTATGCAGTCACTACTAGAGACTCTAGTTTCATAGCTATATAACACTGAATATACTGTCGTTATTTACTACTTTGATAATGATGGGCCTATGGTGGAAATTATATTCACTCATCTATGAAACTATGTGATATTTGGACACCCCTGCATTTATCCTTTTACAGTCTATTCATTTGATGTTAACCTTGCATGGGGTATCATACCCACAACTCATAGTTTCATTAACGTAGATGATCTTCTCCCACCACCTACTAATTATTATTCGATGATGGTAATGATTCGTCAAAGTAGTCTTGCGGTGACACCTGGTGAGAGTAGAGAAGTGATTAAAATAGGAGATCTGATATCTAACTGAGATCTGATATACAATGAAAAGGATATCAGAAATAAACACTTATAATGTCACTGATTAGAGAAGCACAAACGTATGCAGTGGCCTCTATATATAGAGGGTCTATAATATGAGTGCATTACTAAAAGATGTTTCTAGAGGAAGATGTGGATGGAAGAATAAAGGGTATGACTGCATTCTTTATTGATGACTGGCCAAGTGTTATGCCATCGAACATGATTTAGGGAATATGTACAGTTCAATTGTAATGAGGTGGAGATCTAGAGGTTTGACTACTTCCAACACTCTCCCTTAATTTCTACCATTGAAATTATGTACATGGAAGAAATTATTACAACATGAAATTCAAATAAGATAGGTCCCGACATTAAGGTACCCATATACAACATAAAATGTTAGTTCTGCTTGTCACTATCAATTTGAAAATTGCTTTTGATTTTTAACCGGTTTACCCATAACCATTTTTGATTTCCCCCAGCTAATGTAATTGATTTTCTTTTGGGTTTCTCACCCAAACAAGTGGTTTTGGCCTACCACAAACCCTTAAAAAAACTTTTAGGTTTTGCACCCAAACAAGTGGTTTTGGCTTACCACAAACCCTTCATGGACTTTTAGGTTTTTCACCTAAACGAGTGGTTTTGGCAAACATTTAGGTTTTTCACCTAAACAAATGGTTTTTGCCTACGACAAACCCTTCATGGACTTTTAGGTTATCCATGTAAACAAGTGCTTTTGGCTTACCACAAACCATTCAATAGATCTACATAAACAAGTGGTTTTGGATTACCACAAACCCTTCAAACTTGGCAAAAACATTGTTCCAATGATGGGGAAACCAGCTCTAAACTTTTCTCATGCACACTAATATTGACTCCATATGAAAAATAATCCATCTACCAAGTTGCATGGGTACCTAGCCTCTGTGTCCACTAATTATCTAGAAATATTTTTCAGATACATGGTTTGTCAATATGTAAAAACTTTCAAGATGTCAGGCACAACTAATAATGCACCTCTTATAGTAGATTAGGTACAATACTTATTTGAGGGATATTTGATTCAATAATCTTCCATTACATGACGAAAAGTTGACAACATAAGTTTCATATTTAGATAGACACATATACTTACTGTGAATCCATATACTTACATCCCACATCATAAATATGTTTAAGACAATCTTCATTGTGTGATAACGAAACTTTAATATAGCATCTCCCAACTATTTTGTATACCTAGACACTCAACTTCAATAAAAACCATAGATGTAACAACTAACATAAAGCCCAAACTACCCAAGAATTGTTTTCAGAATTATACAAACATCAACATCAATATCTTTGCTTACTAAAATTCTCAACAATTTTCTAATCTTTCTTTAGCTAGACAGAAAAAAGACTTGCTCACATGAACTAACCTGATTAAAGAAAATCAGATTTCACACAAACAAATTCCTCCATGAATCATAGGTGCTCTGATATAGCCATATATCAGAGCAAAGAACTATATCATAGCTCTTGAATTGAAATATGCTCTGATACCATAATTAAAATAGGACACCTGATATCTAACTAATATCTGATATGTTAGCAGCAAGACAAATATTAGACAATGAAATAGATATTAGATATAAATGTGTATAAAGACACTAAACAAAGAAGCATATTCTATTCACTGATCTAACTGCTTGCAAACATATGCAATGGCCTCTCTCTCTCTCTCTCTCTCTCTCTCTCTCTCTATATATATATATATATATATATATATATATATATATATATACATATATATATATGTATATATACATATATGTATGTATATATACATATATGTATGTATATATACATATATGTATGTATATATACATATATGTATGTATATATACATATATATATGTATATGTATACATATATATATGTATACATATACATATATATATGTATATATACATATATATATGTATATATACATATATATATGTATATATACATATATATATGTATATATACATATATATATGTACATATATATATGTATATATACATATATATATGTATATATACATATATATATGTATATATACATATATATATGTATATGTATATATATATATGTATATATACATATATATATATACATATATATATATATGTATGTATATATATAGCCTATAATATCACTGTATATGTGCATTATTAATAGATGTCTCTAGAGGAAGATGTGGATGGAAGAACAAAGGGTATGACTATATAGCCTATAATATCACTGTACATGTGCATTACTAATAGATGTCTCTAGAGGAAGATGTGGATGAAAGAACAAAGGGTATGACTATATTCTTTATTGATGAAAGGCCAAGTGTTATGCCATTGGATATGATATAGGGAATATGTGTAGTTTAGTTGTAACAAGGTGGAGACATGGAGGTTTTACTACTTCCAACAAGAAGATATTGCTAATTTCTTGGAGTTGAGCACATATAAGTCCATCTTATACAATGGAACATCAAATGTAAAGATCAACTATTTGACTATGGATTGAAATCTCCAAACATTCAAAAGAGAGTCTATTTATGCTCACAAATGCCCCATTCTTTTCCTCATAATGCTTCACAAGTTTTTGATAAGTGGATTTGCAGATTTGATGACTCATATAGGTCATGTCACTCACATGTCTCTCTTTCCATTTGATGTTAACAATAGGTCCCTTCCTTGGGCTTCTCAAGAAAAATTTTAATTCCTTGTAATTGATGTCTTACTGAGTAATGTAATGTATTGAATGATGATCTATTTTTTAGTTGTTTAGAGACTGTATATCTCAAATTGACCAAAGAAAATCTCCAATATCTTAGGTCGATATTGACTAATTTAAGAGGAATATATTTTAACATTGTGGGACCCATTCTCTAATGTCCTCTTTCATGTATTAGCTGATACTAATTTATTCTATGCATTCAATAAGGTATTTACTATCTGCGTAGATGATACAACTCCCTTTCAATTCTTTCAACAATCACTAAGATTTCATTTATCTCTAAAGTATTCTTCTAGTCTTTCATTTTTCATTTATATTTGATATTATATTATTCACTTATAAATTTGCAAGCTTTAATATCATATTAGATTTTTAGGCTGGCTACAAATGTACGATTTGTGATTGTATTGATTGTGTTCAAAATGCAAATGAAGATTTATAATTAAGAGAGGAGGAGATATATCTCTGTGGTTAATCATCACTAGTTAACATATTAATTTTCTTATAGTTCACACACTTCTTATTTATTTTAGCCAACTCCCATTTCACTTCTCTTGGCTTAGTCATCATTCTCTTATCTTTACCTTTGCTAGTAACTAACATTTTAGGACTTTTTTCTTTTTAGCAAGGACAGAAAAAAAGAGTATTTCCTTCACATGATCCATCTTTCATGAAGAATACCTTTTTTAGGTTCTGCCTTATACTCCTTGAGATTGTGAGAATTGATATAAAAAGTTATATGATTTAACATTTTAACATATAATATGAATTTTTTGTCTAATTTCTTTCAAAACTTGGACATATGTAGTGTTAAAAAATGCCCCTTAGTATGTTTATTTTTCATAGTTAGTATCAAATTCATTAACATCTCTAATTTAGCATGAAATAAATATTTTTTAAGTATCTTATTTAGCACACTAGAAATAGAGTCTTGCAAGTGTCAATAATGAAAAGTAATGTATCACATGTGCACATATAGACTTATAGTCTCTAGTACACCTTCAACTAAATTTCTATTGTAGTGGTGAATTTAACTCATACATATTCTTCGCATGAAAATGCATCTTCAAATTCTAGGTATTAGTTCATTAAAAAATTCTTACTATTTTTTAAGTCAATAGACTGATATGTGGGAGCTTTGCTCTGGGAGTTTGCAATTTCTTGCTGGGAAATTGTTAGGCCCACTTTTTAAAAAAAAGATTTGAATCATTTTGAGTTTCTTTTCAACATATTTTAATTTCTTTTAAATTATTTAATTTCTTCTTATTTCTTTTAATATTATTTCTATTCTTATTTATTTCAGTACTATCTATATTTTCTATTTCTGTTGATTTTTTCCTCCTCTGTAGGCTTTGTCTATCAAAACAATTCCTTGGAATAAGTTTTCTCCTTCCCGATGTGTAGCATTTTTATGTTGTCATGCTTTTAAATTTCTATAGTTGTTTTCAGTTTCTTCATTTAATATTTCTACAATAATCCTCTACTAGGATGTTATGGGTATAGTTCGAATGCTTAGACTCCTATTGAAAATGGCATACTTAGCCTCTATGACTTACTCTAGGGAATTTTTTATCTGTGTATGCTTGTTTTGAAGTTTTTAATCTTTGATGTCATTTCTAGTATCTTTGCGTGCGTATGTTCTTGTATGAAAACTTCAAACCCTTGTTTTCTATTTACAAACATTAACATTTCCTTTGATTTTCTTTTGCATTTTTTCATTTCCTTGGTTCTATGTAGAAGAAATGACGAGGAAGGAGAAACTCACAATCATCTATGATGGCAAAATGGACAATGCAGATTAAACTTAAGTCTTAAGTCTACTACAAATATTTTTGAGCTAATTATTTGTTGTGAGAAATTTTTTAGTACTTTATTAACAATGTTTTTATAGTTTTCCCTTTAAATATTCATCTTTTATCTGTCATTGTCCTCCTCATATATCTATTTTTAAAACTATTTTTCTTACATTTTTTTTTAATCATCGATAAGAAATGAAAATGAGCTCATTATATTTAATTATAAATCAATAAATTCATTTCAAATTTTAATATCAAATTATTTGATAGGAGAAAAGACATATTAGTGAAGCATATTTGAAATTTATAAGTTAAAAAGAATAATTTGTAAATTATTTAACTAAATATTTGAATATCTTATGGTAATAAATTTATTGTTAGCCTCTCTTTTTTTATCAAGTAATTTAAGATTTTAATGCTAGATTCATTATTGTGGGTTACAAACTTATGCATTAGATATACTCTTATAAAAATGTAATTAAGTATTTATTTATTATAAATATGTTTTTGAACTAAATTTATTTATTTATTTAAATTTATTTTACCAATAATTTAAGTATAGTTGTTAAATGTTAAATATGTTTATATATACAAAATCATGTATATAAATCTTAGGAAATCTATTTACTAAAATAAAAATGAATATTCATATATCAATTAAATGCATTTATCAACTGACTTATTAATTTGTCATCACAATAAAATTTATATTATTTCATTAGATAGAATTTAAAAATATGCTATATTCTTCTATTTTTTTCATGGTTATATAAGAATTTACTTCTATCTTTTAATTAATAGAAATTATTTGTGTTGAGCTAATAGTTTTTTAATACTAAATTTATATCGGTTTATTGTTGCATGCACAAAAGTATGCAACTATAAGTTTATTATGAAAAGTGGTTCTCTAAAAATGATTCCCCATGAGTGTTTGTTTGAATATAAAAACTCTAAAAAGAAATAATGAAATCTATATAGTTCCCATACTTGTACACATATGTCATATCCTATTAGTTCACATAGTTGATGTGGATGTTCTCTAATTATTGTATTTGGGTAATATACAATTGCAATCACTTCTACTTAAGTACAAATTAGTCATTTTTATTTTAGTCAATGACATCTATGTATTTTGCTTTTGATTGTTGATTGTTGATTTTTTATTTTTCTAATGTATATATATATATATATATATATTCAATTTTTAATTGACTCAAATATTTAATGTGTTCTAGGGGAAAATATTAGGAAGCACTATTACAATATTCTTGAATGCACACACACACACACACACACACACACATGTATGTATGTACAAACATACATACATACATACACACACACATAAATATATATATATATATATAGACACACACACACACACACACACACACGTGATATGAGGCACCTGAGTCAAGAATCCATTCCATTGAAGAATTTGAATTTTACTTGAGTGTGTGCCCTTTTCCATTTTAATATGAAGAATATCATTTCTCCTTATAAGCATTAGGTGATGGAACATTATGTTTCTTCATGATGTTGGTCAACTCATCAATCCTTTTACGATAATACTCATATTCTTCATCACCCAATTTCTTGCAATAGGCACACTTTTTCTTCTTATTATTTGTGTCCCCCTTCTTGTTTGAATTTGAGGAAGACTTTCCTTGTTGATTTGATGATGGTATTGTATTTTCTACATCCTTTGATTTGTTATTCTTCCATTTGTTATTCTTTCCCTTTCCTTTATTTGAAGACTGACTAGCTGAATCTTGAGAACCCTCATTATTTGCTACCAATTCCTTAGACATAGGTGAATTGATAATTCCCATTGATTTCAACTTCTTCTTCTTCTTTTTTCCAAAACAGTTCATCATAATGATCAAAGGATACTTTCTAATAGGTAGGCCCGAATGTAGTCTTTGAGGTGGTATAAGAATAACCAAATGCAGAGTACTCAAATGGAAATTTATTACGAATGAGATAGACCAACCTGTCATCTCTAATAGGACTCCCATAATCATTAAGCTTCATTCTCAATTCATTCACCATTATGATGAAATCCTATATGGAAACAAGTGTCTTTAGATCTAAGAAGACTAGCTCATCTTTAGTTTTGTAAGCATCTTCCTCAAACACTTTACCATATAGGGTATGGAGGGTGTCCCAAGCTTCCTTGGATGTAGAAGACTTCTAAATCAGATACATAATCTTGTCATCAACCCCCAAACATATATCACCTAGTTCTTTTCTATCCATTGCTTCCCAAGCTGATATATCACTTGCTAATACATTATCACCTATTAGTTTTAGAAGGGTACCATCTACATATTAAGAAACTCCATTATGCATTAAGTGACACCGCATTTTAATGGACCATGTAGCATAGTTATGTGGAGTTTATTTTGGAAACTTAAAATTTCCCATGATGCAAAAAATGAAAGTAAATAGCAGAAAAAGAGGAAGAAAACACCAAGAACACTCCCACTTTTCAATCAATCAAGGAAACCCCCAAAAATAGATTCTTTTGGCACTTTACAACTTGTGCATTTACAATGGACACTTGCCAATCTTGGCCTTCGCGGACTTTTGATTTTTCTGGTTACAACCTTTTAATAGATTACAACTCTAAAACTTTACAATATACAACAATTTTGAAGTAATAGAAAGTAAAGAAAAGTCTTAATTTTGAAAGTGATACTTTTTTCCACACAACCATACAATCTAATTATTGATATGGAAAGTAGAAAAAAAGTAATAGACTTTCAAAAAAAATGGAACCTAGTTTCGAGTCAATATGTGCCAATACAGAGCAATTGAAGTTGCAAAATGTAGGATTGGATAGGTTCAGTTGCCAAAAGACACAATTTCTGACAAATCTATGCACCAAAACCAGAAAAGAGTTGTACCACTAAAAAGTTTAGAAAATTCTAGCCAAAATAAGTACAAAACTTGCACCTAATTTGGAGTCCAGATGACTAAGATATGGCCTCCCAAAGCTAGATTGCAAAATAAAAATTTAATCTAAAGAGGGGTTGGATCAACAAAAGTAGGGGTTAAATTTGACATCAGCTTACCCTAGTACCCTATGATGACATCAGCTTACCCTAGTACCCTATGATGACATCAGTGTGACATCAGGATCACGTCAGAATGTACAAAATCATACAGACCATACAGAACTATACAAAATCATTCATACCATATAGAACTATACAAAATCATATGGACTGTATGGAACTATACAGAAAAAATTGATGTGGCAACTGACTCAAATGCTAATTAGGTGCTGACCTGGGCGATGATTGTATATGCTGACCTTGGGTACCAACTGTTTGCCTGCATGTCTACTGATTGGTCAGTCCATCATAGAGAATGTGTGGTTGTCATGTGTTGGGGCTTTGATGGATAATGCAAGTGTCACCATGTCAAGTACTAGCATTAGAGCTTTGGGCATTGTTGGAGTCACAAAAATAATATGGCGAGGGTCTTTTGTGCATGCGATAGAATACTAAAATCGCTACTAGGAAAATCAAAAAATAGCACCTAATTCAGTGGGTTTTATCCCACATGGCTTGTGGGATGAACCACATGGCTTTATAAAATAAGAAGCTTGCACTCATAAAACAAAACACTACAAAGAGTATATTATGTAGGCCCATTCAGTTGTGTTGGTTGGTGTAGTTGCTGGGTTATGTTGTCGAATATGTGTGGTATGGCCTACGAAGTTAAATGCTTTTTCTGCCAATTAATGAACTAGAATATTCCCTGAAACAAATATAAATATTCCTCCTTGCAAGGCCAGAGTGTCACTACTTGGTTCTGCAAAAAAAGTTCTCTGCAAGCTTGACTAGGTGAAAAATATCCCAAAAATAGAAATTTAAAAAAGCAGGGAATTATTAGATCCAAAAAAAGAATTAAATAGATTTGAAAATGACCATACCCAAGTTGCAAATTGGTGCCTTCGAGTACTGATTTGCAAAAACATAGATTGCCTCACGATCGATTTTAGCCCAAGATAGGCAAATTTGTAGCTGATTTTCACCGAATTGACATTCTGGATTCAATGGTGAGGTTCACTTTGGTTCTAGACACTCTCAATATTTGTAGATTCTCTGAATCTAGGTCAAGGTTTTGAAGCAAGAATGGTCTCAAAGGGCTATGTAAAGAGAAATTCCCCAAGAGCTCTGATACCATGTAAGAATTTGCCTTAGGGCAATATTCACCCAAGATCAAGGAACTCAAGCACAAGCACAACAGTAGACCAAGAGAGTGTGATCAATATGAGAATAGATTATCTCAAGCATATAAGCATGTACATGCACACTAGGAGAGCCTATATATAAAGGCCTCTAAGATGCATCTAGAATGTGTGTAGAATGTACTAGGAGATAAGCATGACAACTAAGCACATTTCCTCCACAATAAGAGGATAAGCATGATGAGGTGTCCAGATGTTGTAGACACCATGTTCTCAAATCAAGTTCTTACTCCTATAATATATAGAAACCATGTGCACAATTAGAGTGCTAACTCTTGTGTTGTCAACATGACAACTCACAAGAGTACACATACTCCTAGGTGACTAATAAATAAATAATAAAATATGCATTAACCTAAATATGCATAAATAATAAAATACTTATTTACACCAACATAATGAAACACTCCATAGTATTCTATTTATAAGTATTGAAAGTGTTTCTTACAAGCCCCATGAATCAATGTAGAGTTGCATCCAAGTAGGGAACAACTTAACCTTTTGTGCATTGCCTTGATTACTATAACTATGGTAGAACAAATCAAAATCATGTTTGTTGGTGTCTCCTCAGGAAAAATGATGGGAAAAGAAAAAGGAACTAAAGCATTATATGTCATTTCTTCATATTCCTCCTCCTACCACTCAAGATGTTGATAAACAATAAATGATGAAAATCATGGAAATATAGATAACTTGGAGTTCACTGGAACTCTCCTCTTCTTAGCTTATAGAGCACACATATTAAGACAAATTCTAAGAGGGCTTTTAACAATTTCCCTCAAATTTATAGCTTGTCGATCATCCTCCACAAGACCTTCTTCTTTACTCCTCTAGACAATGGAGAATGGGTTTTGACAGGATGAAATTGCCATTCTTCAGCTTCCTACAATGGTTTACACTCTTCTTCCCAGTTGGAGATATCTTACTATCCACTTTCTTGTTCCAACCTTCATTGTAACATGGAATCCCTATTAGGTTCCTTGTTAATGCAGGAGTATCCTTGGGTCATTGACAATCTTGTATCACCTAAAATGTTTTCCTTTTAGTTTATTTATTTACTGTTCACAATTTTCTTTTTGTTTTAGGTTATGATCGATCTAGTTGGCTTTTTTTCTTATGCAATCCTTATGGCATGGTTTAGGCATCGTGGAGATCCAATGTCTAGCTTTGCATTTTATTTTGATGTTTCTAGATGAACTTATCCTAAGATTGGTCCAGTCCTATACTAGCTTTCTTGTTCTAACAATTAGGGTAGTGAGTTGTGGCTTGTGATGATGGTTCACGAGATGCAATGCTTAATGTTGCATTGTTCTATGTTTTAATACATTTGATTTAATCGAAATATTTTCATTGATATCTAAGTACTTCATAGGCAAGGACAAGGTTGTTAGAATACCTTCATCAATGTCAAAGGTGTAAAAGAAAAAAAAGACAAGGCTATGATGTGTGGACAAGTTTCAGGTTTTAGAGATTAAGGTTAAAGATATTTATAGATATAAATACTATCATTAATATATAAATGATTGACAAAGGTGAAATCATAGAAGATAAGGAGATCATAGACATATTCTCATTAAACAAGCTATCATATGGAAGTCGTGAATCCATATTACAAGGAAAGTGAGTCATTAGAGATTATGACATGTTAGTAATAAGATTAGAAGAATTACGAGAAGACAATGATGAATGGTTCTAGCATTCAGGCTTACATAGAAAATGATAGAAGCATGCTTTTAAGGCAACTATGATCAAAGGAAATCATGACATAGAGTACAAGGATGTTGTCATAGATCTTGAAAGATTGATTCTCCTAAACAAAGACATCATTGGAACAATACGAAAAAAATAGTCAAAGGAAAATCCTTGCAAATGGAAATGACTTGATTACACAACAATAATATATATGGATATTAAACAACATATGAAGTTGACATATTAGGCATTTGTGTATCACTATACAAAAGAGACTTCTTCGATAGTATACAATTCTCAGATTTGAATAAATCAAATACTTTTATATCCAAAATAAATCCATAGAACGTATATAATAGAATGCATTTTTTATCAACAAGTCATGGTTGACTAATATTCATCACCTAAAAATAGAGGGTATATGCCATGACAAGTAGAGTTGAGGAATACACAAACTATCAAATAATAGTGACCAATAAATGATGTAAGGGTCTATGGATACACATGCCAACAATTACAGATAGAGCAATGTGATTGGCTATGTTTGGTGACATGTAAATTCATTCCCATCAGCAATGGGGAGATATGACATAAGTCAAATAAATAATAAGGTTTCGATGTGTTGAAGTTTCTAATATACATGTGTTCATTAAAGAGGATTGAAGCCAGTCTATGTCCAGATCTATACAATGTGACATATGAAACTAAAAATAATTCATAAAGAACAAAGTGACTATAATCATTGTCTAACAGTGATAAAATACACTAAGCCAAAAGCTACATCATGCAACAAGAGGTCAAAGGTATTATTTAAAGACCATGTATGTATAATAAAGAATGACATAATCAAAACTATCTTCAATATAAATAATAAGAGTTTAGAAGTGGTGGATTAATAAATTTGAAGCATGATGATCAGGAAGGAGGATGCCAAATACAAAGTAGAGTATCAAGGTTATACATCACCGGATAATCAAAGATGTCAACACAATGTATGATATCATTTTCTAGAAGGAATAATTGGGCATAAGATACATGGTAGAATTAATTTACTAGATTATTTAATTTTGTTATCATTGGACATGACTCTTTATTTTCAAAGGTCATGCTTTCTAATATTATGAAGAATAAATAAGGAATGTTCCATTTGTTAAAAAAATAAGCTATATGAAATAGGAGTGTAAGAATAGAGCCATGGAAAAGAATCTGTGAAGAGAACATTAATGGTGTACAGATGAGTAAAAAGAATATATATATATATATATATATATATATATATATATATATTCATATTTATCAAATCTAATATATGTATATGTATGTCAGAGTTAGAAAGAAAATTTATATGTGAAGTATGTATTTTAAAGAATATCTACACCAAGGGCAACATTGAAAAGGATTATAGAGTTAATAAAGAAACATATAGAAGAGAGGAATTTATAGATATAAAAGATATATATATATATATATATTGGAGAAGAACAATTGTCTGATCATCAATTGAAGTAAAGCAACATAGTCGAAGTAAAAAAATAGTTTTTGTATAGTGGGTTGGTGCTCGTGAAGATAGAAGTAGGGGGCTGGTGTTTCCAATAGGTTAGTTTCTGAAAAGAGTGGGAGTTGGAGCTTCCAATCAGTTGGTGCTCATAACATAAGAGTTGGGGTCTCTAGTAGGTTGGAGCCTACAAATAATTGTAAGAGAAAAATTTTATATAAAAGGCTATAATTAGCTAAATTTCCTCCAAGTTTACAAATTTCAAACAACTCTCAAAGGAACTAACTACTGAAGAATTTCCAACTACATAGCTCAACTCCAAAAATTATATATAAGTTAAAAATCCATTCAATAATATGAACAAGGCAATCCATTGACTAATTCAGTAGCTTAACTAAAGATAACCATGCAAGATAAAATGTAATAGTATAAAATAATGTATAAGGGTAGATTATTTTGAATTGATTAGATTGCATTATATCTCAAAGCCAAATATAAAGTACAATTCTCCTCCAATTCTTTTTCTTCAATAACAATCATATGGCATTCTTCTCTCGTATTATTTTCCCTTCACTTTGTCCTTATTGGTTGACAATATGTTAAAATAAACATCTTTATAGGAGTCAAACATCCATTATGTGAAGTTCAAGCCCTGGGATACTATAGTGGGTGGTTCCAAGAAGAATGTGATAGCTTGGGTCAAGGCCAAGAATCTAGGATAACATGCTAAAGGGATGATAGGTGGAATTAGAAGTTGGGTCTCTAATTTTTAGTGTTGTCATTTTTCCAGTTGTAGTTGTTGCTTTTACTAGGATGGATGTTTGGGCTCTTAGATATTTAGCAGGTTGTGCCATTTGGAATTGTATAGTAACATAAAACGAAGAGTATGACCATTTAAGTTGTCTTTTTTATTTATTTTTATATGTTTACGCTCGAGAACTAATTAGGACTATGCCAGAAAAATATGGGAATCTCTTCCAATATATCTAAAATTTGCCCCTCATCTTTTGTGCCAAATGACTTGCAAATTTTGGAGTCACAAGCTCTAGTAAATGTTAGCCCATTAGGTGCAAATAATGATATGCATGTTGAGCATCAATCTCTAATTCACTCTTTTTAAACCATAAATGCATCATATAATAGTTGTGACGTGCAACTTCAGCAGAAAATATTTTAAACTTGCAACAATATATTAATCAACAATGTAGGAATAGCCAACAATTGTAAGAAATTAACCACCATCCCCCTTTAGAAGGAGAAATTCAAGGTTTAATCATACAAATGAGATTCTCAAAATATCTAAAACCAGAGGAGCTAATGATTAATGAGAAGGGCTTGGAACTTAAGAATGGAAAATTGTGGTCCCAATTCAGTACAAAAAAGATAAGGAAAAGGAAACCCTAACTTTTCAATAACACTTCCAAATTCTCTAAAGTCATTGCATTCCTTGTCATATTGCCTAACATAATTTGTGACATC